>CAJQZJ010032727.1:877722-906687 GCA_907164525.1 Lophiomys imhausi
CCAGACCCTAATATCCGTGGAACGAATACCTCAGTGGGCAGGGACTATGCTTAGTGAAGATTTACTTCACGGCAGCAAGCCATGCCTGAGGGGACTGGCCCGCCTCAATGGCGACAAGGGCTTGTATAATCATGGCTACATTACGCTTTTGTGTGGCTCTCATTTTGTAGATGCACCATAGGCAAACCAGAGAGGCTAGTATCATTAGTATCGCCAAAGAGCCTATGCCCGCCCACTCCTTAAGATGATCCATAGCCGTCTGTATCCAAGAAATCAAGCCAGTAGCCAGGCTCAGATCCACCCGAGTAGAGTTGATGTGGACGATTGTCGCTCTCAGCTCTCTCATCAAATTTTCAAACTCAGCCGACCAATCCTGTAAGAGGAACTTTGACAATTGTCTAGACAAATTAGCAGCCTTTGTAAAATTTTGATATTGTACGGAAGTAACACACAAACCTTGCAATTTCCACTCACACCCCAATTGTGCTAGTTGCCAAAGAGAATCAATCTGTTCTTGTATTAAATCTATGCGTTGATTAACTATCATAAGACCTCCTTTGAGATGAGAATTCATAGAGGTCTGAGTATCCAATGCCTGTGCCACAGTGGCTGAGATGTTATTCAGGGCATTGGCAGTCTGTATAGAACTAGACAAGGCAATAGCTGAGGCAGTAGCTCCCACAGCAGCAACAGTGATAGCAGTAACAATAGCTGCAGTGATGCCAAAATCTCTTTTAAACCTGAATAGCATCATGGTATTAGGGGCCTCTACAGGAACTGGTACATATCGAGGCATTCTAGTCACCACAGCCACAGGAAAGGCTGTGGTATTCCAGCATAGGGCATAAAAACATGTGCCCGGAGTGCATACTAACTTTTCTTCACCTAAGGATGCACTCCCATTACTTACAATCCACAGAAAAGGAGGCCAGAGACATACTGGCGAAGCTGAAAAGTTTTTGTTGCGGTAAGAATGAAACAAAGAATTCCAAGTACCAGAGCCACTACCACTAGAGAAATCTAATCTGGTAGCAGACCCTAGGGAAAAATTACCTCTTTGATAAATTCCTTCCCCAAGCATAATGACAGGTCCCAAGTCCATGCAACTTCCATTTACTCCACACAAAAGCCACAAATCAAAAGGATTGGTGGCAATCTGCTGAGGATCCCTAGTAGATATATCAAGCATTCCTGTACAAGACTTATTCACTATATTACTAATCATGGGGCTAAAGGAAAAATAATCTTGTTGAACCCAAACTGCTCTGCGCTCCTGACATACTCACTGCTACTATCACCAGGATCCTTAGGAAGGTCTTCATGACGAATCTTCCTCACAAGGCGTTCAGGCACCCACACTGGATCCTGTTGATCCTGAGGAAAAACACAAACAGACCCTCTCGCCCATGTTAGCACGGGGTCAGGCCCCCGCCAAGAGCCTGTCAGAATGTCCTTCCACTTCACCATGCTTTTAGGTGAACCATGGGAATCCTGATGTCTGTCCGCTGCTGAGCGGCCTTGAGCATCCAAATTGAAAAAATTTAAAGTAAATAAAGCTAAAGACATTCTTTCCTTGGGGGTACGGCCTTGGCCTATTCCCCCTTTTTGTTTTTGTAAGCATTCTTTCAAGGTGCGATGAGCACGCTCCACAATTCCTTGTCCTTGAGGATTGTATGGTAATCCGTGATTAAGCTGTACCTCCATCTGGTTACAGAAGGAGACAAAGGACTGTGCTGTATAGGCTGTTCCATTGTCCGTTTTTAGCTGCTGTGGTTTTCCCCATGCAGCCCAGGCTTCTAAGCAATGTCCTATGACATTGCGAGCCTTTTCTCCACTCATAGGTGTAGCATGTATGATACCTGAGCAGGTATCCACAGATACATGAATATATTTTAAGGTTCCAAATTCTGAAATGTGGGTAACGTCCATTTGCCAGATTTTGAGTGGCAACAGCCCTCTAGGGTTCACTCCCACAGTGGGAGGATGATGATGAATCACACACTGAGGACAGTCCAAAACTACTTGTCTAGCATCTGCTCTAGACAAATGGAATTTCTGCTGTAGAGTTTTTGCATTTACATGAAATAATTGGTGAAACTGTCTGGCTTGATCCAGGAATGAGCTCCAAAAATGCATTCCATCCTGGTCCATTGATCAACTTTATCATTACCTTCACTTAATGGTCCAGGTAATCCTGTATGTGCTCTGATATGTTGAATATAAAAACACCTTTTTCTCTGCCAGATTAAAACTTGTAACTCTTGTAATAAGGCACATACAGTACTACTATTCTTAATAGGACCTGCTAATTCTAATACTTTCACTGCGTTGACCACATAAACTGAATCTGAAATCAAATTGAATGCAAATTGACATCTTTTAAACACCTCAATTACTATTTTCAATTCTACTATTTGGGGGGAGCCCGGTTGAAATTGACATAACACGGGCTCTTGTCTTTCTATCAAATAGGCTCCACAGCCTGTCTTTGACCCATCAGTAAACACATTTGGTGACCCTTGAAGTGGTACTGCTGAAGTAACCTTAGGGAATATCACTGGGTGCTCCTTAAAAAATAATAGCAATGGATGTTTAGGATAGTGATTATCAATCACTCCTTCAAAGCTACATTGCAATATTGCCCAGTCATCTACAGTGCCACACAAAATCTTAATTTGATAACTGGAATAGGGCACTATTATACTGGCAGGAGCAACTCCAAAAGACTGCAAGCATTGTTGGATACCATTCAAGGCTAAAGCAGCAAGTGCAGTGGGATAATGTTCTATTCTGTTCTTACTTGTGTCCACATCCCCGGGCAGAAAGATCTCCCTACTTTCAGGGACTGAACTGGCTGCTCTGTCTGAGTGGCCTCTGGATATGGGGGAGGAGTTGAAGGCGCCATGGCAACGGCTTTGTTTACACCAGCTGCCGCCAGCGTGGCTGAAGGCGCTGTAACAACAACTCCACCCACTCCGACTGCCGCTGACGTGTCAGGCGCCATAGCAACAGCTCCTCCCACACCGACTGCCGCTGACGTGTCAGGCGCCATGGCAACAGCTCCTCCCACACCAGCACAGGCGGCCCCGGACCTGAGGGCACTATCCGGGTGCAGTCAGAACTCTTCCTCAAAGATGACTTCTCCATTTTCTTTGTTAACCTTTTAAGTTCCTCTTTAGACTCTGAGCTATTCTCTTTCAAGGTATCTTTCCCAGATTTGACCAAGCGCTCCTCTTTTAACTGTTCTAATGCCTTTTGTCCTTTTTCCACTGCCTTGCAATATCTCTGATCTCCTAAACAACTCTGAACAAGTCTCCAAATAGGCTGTGCTCCTCCCTGCAATGTACTTTGCCCCCAGGCAAAGTCCAAGATCTCTCCCAAGCTTCTCCCAGCAACTGATAAAGGCAAGGCCAGCATTCGCTCCATTTCTGTGAGGCACTCTCTGCTTTCCTCACCTTGCTCTGCCAGTTGTGTCTTCTACTCGTCCGAATCACGGAACTTTATTGCTCTCTCCCAGAGACCTTATTGCCTCTTTACCGAGGTCCTTATTGCTCCCTCCGGAGACCTTATTGCCTCTTTACCGAGGTCCTATTGCTCCCTCCCGGAGACCTTATTGCCTCTTTACCGAGGTCCTTATTGCTCCCTCCCGGAGACCTTATTGTTCGCAACTTCCCGCGAAACTTTACCTTTAGTTCCCAATCTCTGCGAAACTTTACCTTTTGTTCGCAATCTCCGCGAAACTTTACTTTGTGTTCACTATCTCCGTGAAACTTTATTGTCCTGATTTATCCCAGGAACTTACCAACGCGTTGCCCCTGACTGCAGGAGTTCTGAGTCTTTTCTGGGTCCCCGTACGGGCCACCACTTTGTCGCGTCCCCCCTTGTCCAGCAAGGAATGACGCAACTCACAAAACTCTTCTCCAGCAGTTTATTCAGGTCCCTTGAAAACAGTCTTCCGAATAATGGGGCAGACCCAACCCACAGGCTAAATACTAAATGAACAGCCAGTCAAGTAAAGCCAAGTGGTGCTATCTTAGAGGCCCATGTATGTGGAAGCAAGCCAGATCAGCGGTCTATGCCAAATATGAACTTATTATCATAGAGAGCGCTCACCGTCGGGCTGGTGGAAGGCGGAGACCAGCGCCATCTTTAGGGTGCGGCACTTCGCAGCTCTCTACAGTAATGTCACCTACCAGATTTGAACCAAGAGAATATAACCAACCCAAAAATGATAGCAAGCAATGAAGCTGGAGGAGTAATACTCTCCCAACAAAGAACACCACAGTGCATGTGGATTTAGTGCTGAACAGTACCAGATCTCTGAAGTCACACTATTCCACAAAATCGGAAGGGAAGGAATGCTTCTAAACTCAGGGGAAGAAGCTAGCTAGCATCATTCTGATGCCAAAACTGGGTGACAGTACCCCACCAAGAGAAAGCTACAGACAATTTCCTTGATGAACACAGATGCAAAAATCTTCAGCAAAACACACCAGCAAACCAAATTAAGCAACAAATTAAAATGATAAAACCCCAAGAGCAAGGTGTTTCATTCCAGGGATGCTGTGCTAGTTCAATAGATGCAAATGAATCATGTAATAAAGAAATGGAAAAAAGACAAATTACATAATCATTACAATGGATATAGAAGAGATTTTGACAAAATTCAACATCCTTTGTGACTAAAAACCATAAAGCACTTAGGAAGAGCAGGATCAGTCCTCCCCATGATGACACCTATCTATGAAAAACAAGCAGTGACTATTATACCAAGTCAGGGAAAGTGGAAAGGATTTCTTCTAAACCAGGGAAAAGAAAGGATGTCTACTTAGCCCACTAATTTGGTGATCACAATAAGATCCTGAGTTGTGTTCTAGTTCCTTCTTTCCTTCCTTTCTTCCCTTCCTCCCTCCCTTTTTTCTATTCTTTTCTGTTCTCCCCCTCTCCCCCAGATAGTCTCATGTAGCCCAGGCTGACCTTGAATTCAAATGTACCCATTGATAACCTTGAACTTCTGATCTCCCTACCTCCACTTCCTGTATGCTGTGATTACAAGTGTGTGCCCTGTGCCTGGTTTATGGAGTGCAGGGAATCAAACATAGGTTTTTATGCATGCTAGTCAAATATTCCACCAACTGAGCTACATATCTAACCCTGAAAACTATGTTCTAAACACAGATGTTTATCTGGTGGTGATGAGTGTTAAGATCAGAATGGAAACTCACAAAAGTTTTGCATTGAGGATACAGATTTACTTATATTTCCACAGAAAATCAAAAGCTGTGGTTACCGTCAACAGTACTTTAACGATTAAAATTGAACAGGAGAGCTGTTCAAAACATTGGCCACTGACCTGAAAAACACCTAGTTCACTGAAAATGTCTGTTTGTATTTTCCTGCTACACCCAGCACAATTAATGGCTTAAAACGTAAGGGGAGGAAAACATAGTGACAATTTTGGAATTTTGGTTTCTTTAAAAAACACAGCAATCTTATAAGAATATGTTTTTGTTTTCATCACAGGTGTGGGGATGTGGGGTTGCTTCCCGGCAGCCGACTGTGATTTGTGCTCTGGTGGGGGTGTGATTTTGCCAGCTGCCAATAGTTTCTGTGATTGTGTGACGTTTGGAATTCTGGGGATTTTTCAGAGGGTGTATAAATGTTAGGACCCCGAGAGGTGTGGTGGGTTGTTGACTGCTGTTGGTGGCTGATGGTCATGGTTTGTTAAGTAGCCAGGCCCAAAGAAGAAACTAAAAGGAGAAATTAGATATCCTGACAGCAAAGATCAAACTTGCCCCAAGGAGCTCGATGCCCCTAATCAGCAGAAAGTAGTCTAATGATAGCATTGTCCCCTGACTTTATTCAGAGATCTCTTTCCTTTCCTCTCTATCCTTTTTTCTCTCCTGTCTAGTGTTAGGGGGTTCTACAATTCTTGGTTCATTGTTTTGGCAGCAGTAAGTTCCTTAAAGCTTAAGTGGCTAAGAAACTTTGAGTGTCTAGTAGAACTTCCGGCATGGACCTATATGTTACTCAGAATGGCCACCTGGTACAGGAATAACTGCTACAGTTCAGGAGATAAATTTTAAAATAAGTTTTATTAAATTTAAATATGACCTATAGAGTTGGTGTCTACTATGTTGGTTTCTCCAATATCATGCCACTTCTTTTCTCCCTCTCATCCTGGAGTATCACATGCAGTTTATTATTAACAGCTGGTAATAAATTTACTAAAATGACTAGCTCAGGTATTTGCAATGGTGACTTTAATCTCAAAACCTGGCTCAGCAACCATGGAGGAAATCTGCCCCCCACCATATACCCTTTTCACTCTCTTTCAAATTCATGGCCTCTTTTTTCATTGTTATTGCATATAAATATATATATATATGTATATATATGCATATATATTTCTAAAATATATACATTCCTAAATATATATTCCTAACTATAACCTGCTTAGTCTGTATAATGTTTCTTGTACGTATGTTTCCAGGGCAGCCATTTGGTATTAGAAAATCAGCTGGTGCACTCTCCCTGGCAAAGACTATTTCTTAGTTGCTTGTAGTTCTTTGTGTAGGATTGAGGCCTGGTGGACTTTTCCCTGTGTACTTTGGCATGCCTATTGGTGTTGTCCTTGTTTGGTGAGTCATGCTGGTGACACTTTATGGGTGTAGCTTTTGACATTAGTAGGAGGCATTAATGACAGACACTCTTTCCAAGTGGCCAATGTTCTCCTCTGAGCACCTCCTTCCCAAGTGATTGCAGAGCTTCTCATAGGCTCCACTACCCCGGGGACCATTTTAATGCAGAGACATTTGGAGACCAAGTCACAAGTCTCTTTGGAGACTCCAGACTCAAATATTCCACGGTACCATGTTCCCTCTCTCTGGACTCTGGTTTTCTTCAGGTCTACTGTCTCCTTTACTCAGTAACTCCACAGCCACAGAAGCCTAACCATACTGTAAAGATATTAAAGAGTACTTGATTCAAAAGCCCGTGAATCACAAGGTTACATAAAGAAGTTACTCTTATCTAAATGCCCCCGGATACATGGAACATACCCAATGCCTCCCGGAAGGAGATCTGGCAGGCCCCGAGGGTGCCTGCCCTGGGAGTCACACAGAGGACAAGGGCCAGGTCCCAGCAGCATCTCCGGCAAGACAGCCACAGGGGAGGTCATGGAGCTGCTCTTCGTGTCCGTGGGGCTGCTTGTGTGCCTGGTCTGCCTTGTGAAGTGCATGAGGTTCTCTCAGTACCTTTTTCTGAGCTTCTGCAAGACTTTACCAAGTTCTTTCCTGCAATCCATGGGACAATGGGCAGGTAAGAGGACTTCCTGAGTCTTGCTGGTTTCACTGATCCTATTTCCTATTCATATGTCTCAGAATGTCTCTGTGACTTCAGATAAAATGCAGTGGTGTAGCTAGACAGCTTGAGTAGAATTAGAATTGTATGAAAATCAAGGTATGTATGGATCAGGAGATGATGGGGGGGGGACTGACCTGCAGTCCTCACCCAAGTGTCTGTGACTTTGCTAGATTTTCTTCTTTTTGGAGTTTTCCTCATAATACAAATAATGAACAATGCAGAAATACCTGTGTTTTTTGTTTGGTTGTTTGGTTTGGTTTTGGGGTTTCGAGACACGGTTTCTCTGTGTAGCCCTGGCTGTCCTGGACTCACTTTGTAGACCAGGCTGGCCTCGAGCTCACAAAGATCCACCTGCCTCTGCCTCCCGAAGGCTGGGATTAAAGGCGTGCACCACCATGCCCGGCAACCTATGTTTTTATCTACAGATTTCTAAACCCTGGACTGATATGCTTCCATTTTTGTTAAAGGGTGTTTCAAAAACTTTGAAATCCAAATGTTTGTTTGTTTTTTAAAATGCATTCAATGCCCTTATTCACTAAACTTGGCAACTTTGTAAATTTTGTCATAGATATTTTTAAATGACCATATGAGAAATTTTTTAGGGTAAACTTATAGATTTCTAACTGATGCTTCTTAACACTTCCATTGTGTGTGCACATGTGTACATATGTGTGCATGTGTATATGGTGTGTGCACACATGTTTGCTGCCTTTAGTAAATCTGCTAAGCCACCTGAGCTTGTGTGTTCTGGATCTGAATATCCTACTGTGCACAACCAAATGCCCATGCGCTGTGTAACTAGACCTCTGCACAGCTGCTACCCCCTCAGATCCCCTGAGAATACTCCCCTTAGCGTAAAGCAGTTAAGACAGAGTCAGAGACTGTGGCTTCAAAGGGAAGAGTATAATTTTAGCTTGTTTGGGAGTCAAGAATGAATAATATTATCATGAGCAAATATGTGATGTCTTTAGGCACAGACAAACTGAGGAAGGAGGAGATTTCAAGTAGGGGACAAGAAAACCCAGTAACAAGGCTAGAAAATACCCAGAGAGAGTATACTGAGATCCATGCTCAATAAACTTGGATTTTTTTAAATTAAAAAAAAAATGGACTTTTAATTAACATTTTTTAAAGTTAAAGTTTTTTTTAGAAAGTGTGCCCTTTAATTGTTGTTTCCAAGGTCAGTTGCAGGTATATGTGTAGTGAATTGTGAAATTTGGAATTGTAATCTTTCTCCAATTTTGGGAATGAATGGCCGGAAGGCCTGTGAGATTGTTGGGTGGTAGTAGATAGTGATATTGAGGCTTAACTCTCCAAGGTCCTCAGGTCCCTGCATCCCACACACTCATTCCTGTGTTCTCTTTTCCACAGGCCTTGAAGGCTGCTGATCTCTGGGGTGGAGGAGGGGAGGGACCAGACTTCACTTCTCAGAAGGAACCCTGAGGTGTTCTTAGGATGACCACAGGTCAGGGGTGAAACAATAACCGGGCAAAGGCTTGCCCTTGAGGTGCTAAGGTCGCACTGCCCCAAGCCTTAAGGAGACTGGATAAAATACTTGTTGGCTTACTGCCTGGATGCATTTCAGGGTGTGTTTTCTAGACTCACAGGATCCCCCCAAAACTACACCATGACCCATCATCCCCAAAACAAAACAGAAAAGCCCTTCACCTCTGGTGTTCTGTCCAGGTTACCAAAGGGTTAAACTTTGGAGTGTGGTTTTGTGATATTGGGAGTTCTAGGCAGAGATGCACAAGAGCATGCGGCTGTGAGAAGGAGATGCTTGAAGATGCGTTCTGTCGCTGTTTCTTGCAGTGGTCACCGGAGCTGGCGATGGCATCGGGAAAGCCTATTCATTTGAGGTGAGGCGGCTGGCTGCTTTTTGTGTTGTGGATTTTGGAGATCAGGTCTTGTCCTGTCTCATGGGCTGACCTGAAATGGATCTCCTGCCTTAGCTTTCTAAATAGCCGAGACCACAGGTGAGTTTTGCCATCCTAGCTCTGAAGCTACCCTGTAGGCAGCAGTCCTCCCTTGTTTCCATGAGATGTACATCCCATACATTACTTTGTTTAAGAAGTAAAATATATTTAATATGAGAGGAGACTAAAAACCCATAATCTCATCCTTTAGATACTTGAAATAAAAAGATTTAATTTGCTGGGCGGTGGTGGCGCACGCCTTTAATCCCAGCACTTGGGAGGCAGAGGCAGGCAGATCTTTGTGAGTTCGAGGCCAGCCTGGTCTACAAAGTGAGTCCAGGACAGCCAGAGATATTCAGAGAAACCCTGTCTCAAAAAACCAAAAAAAAAAAAAAGATTTAATTTATGTGTGTTTGTGTGTGTGCCACTTGTGTAGCCAGAAGAGGACATCAGATCCCTTGGAGCTGATGTTCCAGGTAGTTGTGGGACACCAGTGTGGTGTTAGGGACCAAACTCTCGGCTTTTGGAAGAGCAGCAACTGCTTATAACCACTGAGCCATCTCTCTAGCCTCTAGATACTGTCTCGAACAAGCCAGTCAGTGTCCAGTCCCACTGGACATCAACCTGGGAAGCTCAAGAGAGGGAGTGGGGATTAACAAAGAGACAAAGTCAATGTGAGATACAGAGACCTCAGAAAAGACTGAGGCACAGTTTATTTTACCAGACCATATTTATACAGTTGCTCAGGAATGAAAACAAGGAACACTCAATGAGGAACAACCCTCTCACCCAGCACCTCAAGGCTACCTCCTCTGGCAGGACACAGGACATGTCAAGTAAGCAAACAAAGTGCAAACATACAGGCCTTTCACACGGGAACAAAAGGTCATCCTGTGGTCAAACATGGCTATTCCACAGCTCACAGTTCATGGCTCCCCACATCTCCCCATTCTTTATTTAAAAAGATATGTCTGTCTTAGGTTGGCATATACAATTACTGTCCTTACCCGTCATAGAAAACCACATCTCCTGGCATACAACTGTCTTAGGTTGGTACAGTAAGTATGCACTCTTACCTGTAAGTGACTGCCATCTTACACAGGGGAGGGGCTAATTTATAATTTAAGGCGATGCAGCTTGGCAGCTAGATCAAAAATCTGCTGCACAAAGCATTTGATCAGGCAAGGAAGAAGTAGACACCCTAGGAACACAAGGCCTGCCAGGAGAAACAACCCCACGACACCATATGTAAAGGCAGTCCAAGAAGGAAACATTTGAGTAAAATGCTTAAGAATTGCCTCAGCTTCCTGAGCAGGATTAAAATCCAATTCGCCTCTTTTAAGGCTGTTATCTCTTGGGTAAGTTTACTAATATCTAAGAATATATTAGTACATAACCAAATTCCCTCTAAATGAGCCTTAATATGAGCCCAAGAAGTAACACTGGAGTTACACTTGTTTTTTGGGTTTTTTTTTAGGTTTTTCAAGACAGGGTTTCTCTGTGTAACAGCCATAGCTGTCCTGTAACTCACTCTGTAGACCAGGCTGGCCTTGAACCCACAGAGATCCGCCTGCCCCTGCCTCCCGAGTGCTGGGATTACAGGCGTGTGCCACCACGCCCGGCTAAGTTATACTTTTTGAGTCACACAAATCCATTGATAATTAGCATGACATTCCAAATTGACTCTAACCTTAAGACTCTGAACTTCATCCCCTAAAAATAATACCATATCATGTAAGGCATTAATCCATTGTTCCATTTTTATATTAATGTGCTGTTGATCATCCAAGGCATAAGACACATTTTTTGTTAACTGATCTGCAGAAGCAGCTGTTTGTACTCCTGCCACAGGGCTGCAGGGGTAGCAATAACACTGACAAGAGCAATGATACCAAGTATAGCCAAGCCCACTTCTCTAGTTCTACGCTGTAGTGCAGTACAAATATTCTGTAACACTTGCAACCCTTTCTCATTATACCAAGGGTCAGTAACATTAACAGGCAACATTACAAAAGAAGGTCTATGAACAACTAACACTTTGAGTATTTTTAGAGAAGCAAATAGGAAAGCCCAGTCCAGACCCAGTGTAGTTAAACTCCTTGGTAACCACCAATGGTTCCGTGATGCCAGGCAGTCCCAACAAGTCAGTGTCATTTACATAAGTCCTCACTTCAGGGTGATGATCTGGAACATAAGCCCAATATAGATCAGCCTTCAGAGGGAATGGGAGCAGTGACATCCAGGACCCATGTCAGAAACATCCTCTGTGTCAGCAGGAACTGCCACATGTGCACCAACCGTTCAGGCAGCCATCGAGCAGCATCTTGGTCCTGCTGCTTTAGGTAACCTGTCAACAAAATCCTGAAAAGGCTCATCAGGGCCCAGCCTGATTTTTGAAATTCCCATATGTAAGTCTCCTTTCATAGGAATTGCTCCCCAAGCTCTCTTTGCATTATGATACTCAGCACTTCCTCCAAATCCTCAATATCTCCAGGATCTAAAGTATCTCCTTCATCTATTAAAGAAATTAAAGAGGATGTGAAGGGCAAGGGTGGTGATGATTCTTTCTGCTCAGTATTCTCGAGGGGGGAACCTAATAAATTCTGTAATTTCTGAGCTTCATGCCTAGGATCTAAGACATCCCTAATTAGAGCCCATAAAGAGAAAGCATCCATGGGAACCTTTGCACATAGACTCCAGGATGATAGTGAATTTGTTGCTGCACATCCTCATATTGACCTTCTCCAGCCAGCATGTCATAATTAATAGCAGCGTTATTAGCTTGTGCATTCAGTTCTGCAGTTTTGTGACAATTTTCAGAAAATTCTGATGTCCACAGTAAATAATCACCCCCAGTTAAACAAGCTCGAGCCAGTTGTTTCCAGTCATTAGAAGGTAGAATTTCAGTAGCCAAGCTGTCCAGCAGCGTAAGAGTATATGGTGTTGTCGCCCCATACTGAGAAACAACCAATTTGACCTTCTTTAACTGCTTAAAAGGAATGATTTGATGCTGTTGGACTCTGTTTCCCTACTGATCAGTTACTTCAATCACTGGGCCAACTAGTCCTGGTAAATCCACAGGCTCCCCTTGCCCCATTGTCTGTTGCAATTCCTCTCTGACGTGGGGACAAAGCAACATCAGATGGAGTAGATGCACTGTTACTTTCACTTCAGCTACCTCAGTTTCAGTGGGAACTTTTTCTTTAAGTAATTCTGCTAATTGCTTCTGAACCTGACTAAGCTGTTCCTTTAACCCCTGAACCTGTGTGTCAGGTTCCTTTTGAGCAAGAAATGCCTCTGGCAGAGGGGGGGCCAATCCTCATTATGATACTCAGCACTTCCTCCAAATCCTCAATATCTCCAGGATCTAAAGTATCTCCTTCATCTATTAAAGAAATTAAAGAGGATGTGAAGGGCAAGGGTGGTGATGATTCTTTCTGCTCAGTATTCTTGAGGGGGGAGACCTAATAAATTCTGTAATTTCTGAGCTTCATGCCTAGGATCTAAGACACCCCTAATTAGAGCCCATAAAGAGAAAGCATCCATGGGAACCTTTCCAGGTTCATTGGCAGTATAATATTCTTTCAGCCTATTTCCTACCATATCCCAAATTTGCAAATTTATAGTTTCTTCCTCTGGAAACCAAGGACAAAGCTTTTCTAAAAAATCCAAAAATTTTGCAAGTTGTTGATGGCTCACCTTTGCTCCTCGAGACTTCAGCATATTCTTTAACCTTTGAACAAAGAGGACACGGTTATTACCCTGTCCCATTATTACTCACCACTGCTCCTCTCAGTACGTGAGTGTGCTCCTCTCAGTACGTGAGCGTGCTCTTATCTTCCAGGGGTGTCTCTCACTGTACCCCTCATACTCGAGTCCCACGTTGGGCGCCACGTATGTCCAGTCCCACTGGACATCAACCTGGGAAGCTGGAGAGAGGGAGTGGGGATTAACAAAGAGACAAAGTCAATGCGAGATATAGAGACCTTAGAGAAGAGTGAGGCACCGTTTATTTCACCAGGTCATAATTACACAGTTGCTCAAGAATGAAAACAAGGAACACTCAATGAGAAACAACCCTCTCACCCAGCACCTCAAGGCCACCTCCCCTGGCAGGACACCGTGCACCACAAAGACATGTCAAGTAAGCAAACAAAGTGCAAACATACAGGCCTTTCACACAGGAACAAAAGGTCATCCTGTGGTCAAACATGGCTATTCCACAGCTCACAGCTTGTGGCTCCCCACAAGTCCATCAGCCAGCAAGCAAACTAGTGGCGCTCAAAGGTACCTGTGCCTCTGTTTAGGCTTTAGGGATTTATGAGGCATCTGGTTTTACTGGTTGTAATTGTACTATAGTGTTTAGATATTTAAATTCACCCTTTAAAATGTAAACCCAGCCTGGCATGGTGGCACACACTTTTAATCCCAGCACTAGGGAGGCAGAAGCAGGAGGATCTCTGTGAGTTCAAGGCCAGTCTGGTCTACAGAGTGAGTCCAGGACAGCCAGGATTACATAGAGAGACCCTGCCTCTAAATTAATTAATTAATTAATTAAATCAATCAATCCCTTTTATGTATTCCATACAAATAGGGAACTTGCTGATTCAAAAATTAATTGTGCGTACCAGATGTACCTTGTGTATAGCTTTTGTTTCTAAGCCCCGGGGAGGCACAGACGGGGGGGGGGGGGGCTCCCCTAGACAAGCTAAGTAGACTAGACAATCAGTGAGCTCTGGGTTCAGCAAGAGATGCCTGCCTCAGGAAACAAGTCGGAGAATGTCTGATGAAGACACCTGATGTAAACTTCAGGCCTCCATACTCACGTGCACCCACGTGCATGGTAGCCTGCACACACGTGAGCCCATGCACATTTAAACATTCACACACACCACATATGTACACAAAATGGTGTGTAAGTGTTTATAAAGAACATCATAAAGCCCCAATGAGAGGGTCAAGTCTCCTAAATAATGGAGACAGACAGATATTCAAAACTTGTCAATTTTCCCCAAATTTCCTTCAAACCTCATGCTACACAGATTATTTTTTTAAAGTTATATTTAGTTGTTAGCATTTTCTCATATCAAAGATATTGTCTCAAATTGTATTTATTTTTCACATTTACTTGTGTGTGTGTCTGTGTGTTTGTGTATGTGTGCATTAGAGGTTAGGGAACAACTGGAGAGTCAGTGGGTCCTACACATTGAACTCAGGTCATGGAACTTCGTAGCAAGTGCTTTGACTCACTGAACCATCTGTCCAGCCCCCTGGAATATTATTTTTAAGAGGCAATGTAATATTCTCTGAAATGAAGGCCTGTAACTCAGCCATTTTTTTCTCACTGAAAATTTTAGATTAATTTCCTAGTTTTTCTTCATTCTTTGTAGAACTGGAATGTGGAAGGGTGGAGATTGTGGACGTAGTGAAGGTCCCGTGGTCCCAGAGAGTTGTAAAGATTCATAGTAAGCTCTGCCATCCTAGCCAGTCCCACAAATGTTGCCATAAACTAGGCAGTCCAAGCAAGTCTTTCCTCACAGTTCTAGAGTTCTTGAGGGCCCTGTGACAAGTGCTTGCTCCTCATCCTGGTTTACAGACAGCAAACTTCTCAGTGGGCCCCCAGGAAGCAAGCTCTCTGAGCATTTTCTAAGGGTACTAACCCCGAAACAAGGGCTCTTCCCTCATGAGGTAATTTACATCATGTAAAGACCTCTTCTTTGGCACTTTTCATAGTAAGGGTTAGGGTTCCAATCTGTACATTTTGAGGGGACAAACACCCAGTGCCTCTGAAGACTATATTCAACCACAGAATGGTACCGTATCCTTCCTAGAGGCTTGACTCATAATAAGCCATGTTGTCTGATATGACGGCTCTAGGTGTCTTGGAGCCACTCTCTGTGCCACACACTGGATGTGACACATCTTATGCACACCATTACAAAGTTCCAGGTGCTGGCAACAGAACATCTGTGCCCAGCTGGAAAACATGTGGCCTTTGGTCATCTGAGCTCTTCATATTACCCTAATTTGTGTAAAGCTGTCTTTACAAGGAGCACTGGCTTGTCCCTGATAGGTGATGGGCTGCATTTGAATGTGGAGAATAGAAAGAGGGTTCTGCAACTGCTTTCGGAAGCTGTGATTGTGTCTTCTGTGACCAGAAGTCGGGAAAGAAAGGGCTGATGGGATGGCTCAGGGGCAAAGACATTTGATGCTGGGCCTGGGAACCTCAGTTCAATCCCAATGTGACGAAAGAATAGAAGAGATCAATTCCAGCAGGTTGTTCTCTGACTCGCACTGTCACACACAACCCCCCCCGCCACATACACATACCCACCCGCCCCACATACACCACACACACTAAACCATCCCCATTCCCCCCCAAACATACACACTCCATACCACCCAACACTCCACACACACACCACACCACCCAACCTCACACCATACACACCACAGCACACATACGCCCCACCTCCTATCCCTGCTGTACCACACCACAGCACACTCAGGTTGACACATGTCACAGGCTGCCCTGGAGAAGGACTCTCTGGGACTTGTATCTCTCTTTCTGTTGTTTCTCATTATGTCTCAATCCCGTTAGCCACTTCCTCCCTGCTTAGAGAACAACTTCTGGTTGGTTTGTGTCTGTGTGCGGGTGAGGGAGGTCTGTCGGGAAAGCCTTCTGTTGACTTTTCTTCACTCTGTAACTTCTGCGTTTACCTATCATTCTTGTTTTGTTTTCTTTGTTTTTTAAGACAGGGTTTCTCTGGCTGTCCTGGACTCACTTTGTAGACCAAGCTGGCCTTGAACTCACAGAGATCCTCTTGCCTCTGCCTCCCAAGTGCTGGAATTAAAGGTGTGTACCACCACTCCCAGCCATTACAGACAATTTCGAACTGCCATGTGGCTGCTGGGATTTGAACCCTGGCCTTTGGAAGAACAGCCAGTGCTCTTAACCACTGAATCATCTCTCCAGCCCCCCCCCCCCAAGTATATTTTTATTTGTGTATGTGCACACACCACATGTAATTGTGGGCACCATATAAGTGTAGGTGCCTGAGGAGGCATGGAGAGGGCATCAGATCCCCTGGAGCTAGAGTTGCAGGTAGGGAGTTTTCCAGTGGTGGCCTGGTGTGGTACTGGGAACTGAGTTCAGAGCCTTCTGAATTATCTCTCCAGCCCAGTTGAAACATTTTTTCCCTTTGAAATCTTGTCAGAAAATTCTAAAATATTGGCCCCTAATTAACTTTTTCTCACTCAAACTTCTTTGTATGTTGAGTAAACAATATTTTATTAACTGGGTCCTGGACATCTCTGGTAAGATGTCATGGGATTTACTTAAATCTGTTCATACAGGTTTATGCTGACATTACATTACAGTTGGGGAAAGGACCCAGGTTTTCCACTTGGCTGCCACTAAAGGCCTCCTCCTTCCTGCTGCTGCTGCCAGGCTAGAGCTTCGTGTTCAGCCACCGGCTGTGAGTCTTGTCATCACTCAGCCTTTTCTGGCCGAGGCCGTGGTTCTTTTCCTAAGGTGTGAACTTGACATAGAATAGTTATTACCCATGGTGTGTGCATGTGCATGTGTGTGTTGTGTGTCTGTGTGCATGTGTGTGTTGTGTGTCTGTGTGCATGGTGCATGTGTGTGTTGTGTGTGCGTGTGCATGAGTGTGCTGACTCCTGGGGGTATGTGTGGAGGCTAGAGGCTGACATCATGTGTGTTCCTGTATCACCCTACATGTTACTAGTTCTGTCTCCTTACACTATATATTGATGTTGGTCTTGGCATTGTTGGACATCAGAATGTACCACAGGAATGACAGGCTTGGGGCTAGAGAGACAGCCCAGTGGTTAAGGGCATAGGTTGCTCTTCATAAGAGCTGGGTTCAGTCCCCAGCACCCACATGGTGGCTCACAGCTACCAGTAACTCCAGCTCTAGGGGCTTTAACACCTTCTTCTGGCCTCCACGAACACCTGTATGTGTATGATACACATACAGACATGCAAACAAAACACTCATACGCATAAATTAAAAATTAGAGAAAAGACACAGCGGGTGTGATGATACGTCAACAAAATTTTTATTACTGTAGCAAAAGGCAGCTGGGGTCTGGGATGCTGTACTCCAGCTCCCTGTGTTCACTTGTCATTCTGAACTTGATAATTGTTTCTTCTAATGGAGTTCCTGAAATAAGAAGTAAACTATTACTTGTCTGTCTCATAGAAATTTTATCGTTCGTATTTATGCATGTGTTTATGTATACATGTATGTATGTATGCATGTATGTGTGTATGTGTGTATGTATGCATGTGTGTATGTATACATGTATGTATGTATGTATGTATGTATACATGTACGTATGTATGTGTGTGTATGTATGTATGTATGCATGTGTGTATTTTGAGACAAGGTCTCTCTTTGAACCTGAACCTAGCTAGTTAGTCCTGCAGATCCACCTGTCTCTGCTTCCTCAGCTCTTGGATTATGAGTGTGCATTGCCATGAGGGGCTGGGAACTCAGACCTTTGCGCTTGTATAGACAGCAAGCACCTTGCCCGCGGAGCCTTCTCCCTGCCTAAAGACTCTCACTAACTTTCTTGTTAGCCTTCCCCTTCTCTGCTCCTTTGATCAGAGAAAATGAGCTTCCTTGGGATTTGGTTCGCATTTCTGATCCATCTGAGCCCCAGCGTAATTAAATAACTCTGGAAATTTCAAGGGAGTGTTTAATGGCAGGAATGCGCTTCTCTGGCCTTCCGGAAGTCTATTCTGCGCACATTTTAGTTTAATCCACATTCATCTTCAAAGTGGTCGGAGAGGTTTTGCCTCCCCTAAAGGAATTTCGAGTATCAACCAAAGCAGGTGGGAGGGAGAAAAACTGCGAAGGGCTGTGCTGGGAGGCACAGGAAGAGCTTCGGCTCCTGAGGCCCTTGTCCCCTCTGTCTGCACCTGAATTCCAGCCCTGTCTTCTATTCTCTGCCACACAGAGGAAGCCCTGTCTTGCTCCCGCCACCGGGCGTAGATTAGCAGCCACAAGCACCTTCCCTGACCCAGGGCCATTCAAGCCAGGGAGCCAGGACCGGCGGGCAGTGCATTCTGGGGACGGCCATGCCTCTGGGGCTTAGCGCTTAAGACCCGACTTTCTCAGAATAAGATTGAGTCCTGCTTGAGCAGACAAAGGGGACAATGCTGCCCAGACAGTGCAGCGCTGTCTGAGCCCCTTTTGGCCCAGACCACTTCACATGCCGCATGGAAACTCTCCCCAGAAAAAGGCGCCACCAAGGAGAGGCTGGAGCCCATAGGCAAAGAGCACCCTTTGTGCTGAAAATGCAAATTATTTTCCATTTAATGGACAATTTCCCCTTTGGGAAGCCAATGAAGGAAACTGGGAGACAAAAGTCCGTCATTCCCAAGTCACCTTTGTGACAGATCCCAGCGTTCAGAAGTAGTGGGGGTTGGGGATTCTGTGTGGAGTCATCAGCCCAGAATTGCCGTAGCTCTGAGCTTATGCTTTTTCCTCCTAACTAATGTTTTGTGTTTAAAACTGCTTGGCAAAATCCTATTTTAATTTGCATTTCCCAGAAGTGTGGTAACAGTTCTGTATATGGTTTTGATTCAAAGACATATAAAGAAAACAATAGAAAAACCCACATACATAAAATAAAAATAAATCTTTCTTTTTTTAAAAAAATAAAAAGCAAAGAAAACTCTTAATTGTATGTAGATACAAATGTTGAGACTGTGGCCGGCAGTAGCAAGGGACCTGATAACATTCAGAGGGTTCTTAGACATCGGGCGCTTTCCTATCTGGAGCTCTGGTGAATGTCCTTCCTTCTGATCCGCACCAGAAACTCACCAGCCAGAAGCAGTCTGCTCTGGGTGAAGAGAAAGGAAGAGAAACCACGGCACATGCCAGGTTTTCCAGGGTGGGTATTCCACCTTCTCTTGGACAGAGTACCAGGCCCCCTAAAGACTGTGGCATTGTGTCCAATCACTTGCTCAGGAAAGGATGAGCATTATCAGGACCTCTAAGGTTAGAGGTTTAGCCTCTGCCCACCTAGCAACAATGAGGGCCCTGCCTCCCTATATCCTGCTCTCAGCTTTGCTCACCAAAATCTCAGCCTTCCCAACCCCCCACCTCGCTCCTCTGCAAGAGTAGTACCCACTCTTAATCACTGAGCCATATTTCCAGCCCCTTGTTTTTAAAATAATTACTTAATTTTGCTTTGTTTATTTATTTCTTACAAAAGGACAACTTTTAGAAATGTTTGTTTTCAAAGGTCTGCAGTAACCAATTCAAAATATGCCACAGAGTATACTTAGTGTGTGCTATTCGATCCCCCTCCTTGGAGAGCAACGGTCCTAGCAGACACTGCTCTTCAGAAAGGCTCTCAGTGTGTGTTGTCTCAGGGGTTCGGGATACAACCTGATGCCACCCAAGAGAAGCCGAGGTCCCTGGTTCACCATACTGCAGACTGTAGCAGTACCGAGTCACATGGATGTGTGCTCTTGGTTGTTGATGGCCAGAGAATTCCAGAAGCAAAAAACACTATGCAGGGTCATTTATTTTCATTCTCTTTATCTGGGCAGTTTGAGGGCTACTCCCCAGCATCTAGGAGGGCAAACCCACGCACAGTGTGGCAGACAAGAACAGTCACAGTTCTGAAGGCACTGCTCCTGGTGGCTGCAGGAGATGGCCCAGATTCCATTTTTTGCATTAAAGTCACCAACACAAGGAAAAGAATTGTCTTGCCCTGGCCTTGGAGACCTTCATCTTTCCCTTGCTCGGTAAAAGTCTGTCTTATCCCAGCAGGGAAGTTCTTAATATCTAGTCTGTATGATTCCAGCTGCCCCATCTCCCAGTTTACCTTGTTTAAAAAATCCATCCCTGCTGACTGTGGTCTACTGACTTTTCAGTGTTGAGGAGCACCATCATCACCCCACAATAGCATTCTGGTGTGTCCCAATTTAGCTTTGCTTTCATTGCTCAACAGCACTCATGTTTTCCCCTTATGTCTGTCCCAGCCTCCTAGAGGACAGGCATGTAAGTTGACAGCATCCGAAAGACAGAACGGCCGAGTCATGGGCTGTTTCCGGATGGTCAGCACTACTGAATGGTGGTGTTTGTTCTCTAGAGGGTCTGAAGGGTCAGGGTTATAGGCACCCCATAAGAAGAGAGAACTTGACCTCCTTTTATTGCTTTAAAGGGTTATGCAATTTTTGGAATGATTGTGTTCCGGAATGTTTGATAGAATTTACCCAGAGGATAATTTGTGATTGGAATTCTCTTTGTGGGACAATTAAAAATATTTGTTTATAGCCTTATTATCTTATTTTTATTTATTTATTTTATTTTTTGGGTTTTTGAGACAGAGATTTTTGTATAACAAAGCCTTGATTGTTCTGGAACTTGCTCTGCAGACCAGGCTGTCCTCGAACTCACAGGCTATCACATCTGGCTTGTTCTTGTTTTCCTAAGACAGGGGCTCTCTACATAGTCCTGGCACTATGTAGACCAGGCTGGCCTTGAACTTACAGAGATGCATCTGCCTCTGAGTGCTAGAACTAAAGGCATGCCTGGAAACACTTGTTTTTTTTTTGTTTTGTTTTGTTTTGTTTTGTTTTGTTTTGTTTTGGTTTTTCGAGACAAGGTTTCTCTGTGTAGCCCTGGCTGTCCTGGACTCACTTTGTAGACCAGGCTGGCCTTGAACTCGCAAAGATCCGCCTGCCTCTGCCTCCCAAGTGCTGGGATTAAAGGCGTGCACCACCACCGCCCGGCTAACACTTGTTATTTTTAAAAGTGGTTCTTCAAGTTATTTCTCTTAGATCAGTTTTAGAGATTTATATTTTTCTTTCCCTCTCATTAAAAAAAAAAAAGAGATTATTTTGCTAGTGGTGCACGCCTTTGATCCCAACACTTGGGAGGCAGAGGCAGGTGGAGCTCTGTGAGTTTCGGGACAGCCTGATCTACAGAGTGAGTTCCAGGACAGTCAGGGCTGTTACACAGAGAAACCCTGTCTCAAAAAACCAAAGGGAAAAAAAGATTGTTTATATTATATGTGTATGAGTGTTTTGCCTGCATGTGTTTAAGTGTATTACGTGGATACCTGGTGCTGACAGAGGTTAGATGAGGGTGCCGGATCCCTAGGAACTGAAGTGGCTGTGAGTCATCTGATTTGGGTTCTGGGAGCTGGACCTGAGCCCTCTTGAGGAGCAGCAAGTGCTGGTAACTGCAGAGCATCTTCAGCCCTTGCAGTGGCCTCATAACTTTTCCAGGAATTGTGTTTATTATAAAGCTGTCATCTAGTCCGTAGGACTCACTAGGAAGGCTCCACCCCCATTTCAGAAAATGAGAAGAAACCAGGAGAGACAAGACAGCTGCCCCCACCAGGCCCCGGGTGGCAGCACTCTGGTGTCTCTACAGGCCCCCTATCCATCTCATGGCTGCTTCCTGGGACTCTTGTGGTGAAGATGTTTGATGATATTGTATCTAGAGCTCTTATTCAGGTTCTGAAGCCTCCATTTCTCTGTCTCCTTTTCTGTTCCTACCGGAGCAGTGCCACAACTACCTGCCAACCTTTCAACTGATGTGTTTCTTTTCCTTAATTAAAATAAAATTGAAATTTAATGTCTTTGTGTGTGTGTGTGTATGTGTATTTGTGTATGTATGTGTAGTGTATGTGCAGGTAAATGTTTGCCACGACGTGTGTATGTGTGCTTGTGTATGTGTTCATCTCTGTGTGGGTATGTGTGTGTATTTATGCCTATATGCAAGTGTGTGCATATGTGTACACATGTGTGTTATTTATTTATGTGTGTGCACATGTGTGCGTGTATGTGTGCATGTGGATACATGTGTGTGCACATGTGTGTTTGTGTGTGTGTATGTATGTGTGCTTGCATGCAGGCAAATGTTTGCTATGGTGGAAGGTCAGAGGACATTTTTGAATGTGTGTCCCCACTGTCTGCCTTGCTTGAGACAGGGTCTCTTGTTAGATGCTTTGTGTGCCAGGTGAGCTGGCCTATGACCTTCTGGGGATTTGTCTTTCTCTACCTCCTATCTAGGCTTTGCTGTATGAAGAATATTATACATATGTGCTACCTGGTCTGGCTTTGCACATCTCTGCAGATTCAAACTTAGGTCCTCATGCTTGCAGAGCAATGGCTTTCCCCACTCCACCATCCTTCCAGTCCTGTTTTATTTTGCTATGTTCTTCAATGTAAAAATTAAGAATAAGTTAAAAAAAAAAGACAGGCTCTCATTGTATAGCTCAAGGAGTACTTCAATTAAAATTGCATTTGTTTTCGAGGCAGGGTTTTGCTACACAGCTCAGACTGGCCTCAAACTCTCAACAATCCTCCTGCCTCTGCTTCTCATGTGCTGGTGTTTACACGTATGTGCACCATACCTGGATAGAATTATCTAATTTTCCCATCTTTCCAAGGAAACCAAGAGTGCCTTGATTTCTGGGAATTCTTTTGTGTCCGCTCAACACAGCTTTAAGCATTTCTGGTTTTCTCTCACCGCTCTGAGGACCGCAGCCTTTCTTGTTTTAAACATGGTCTCCAGAGGCTCTTCCCTGCTGGTCTCTCCCCTTTGCTGGATCCTCTACCCTTCATACTTGCTGCCTCCCGCAGATGTGGCTGGACCAGCCGTTCAGGGAGGAAGAGCCTGTCTTGCAGCACTGTTGTGCTCTGTGCTCAGCTCAGGCCGTTCAGGGAGGAAGAGCCTGTCTTGCAGCACTGTTGTGCTCTGTGCTCAGCTCAGGGGCAGAGAAAGGCACTTGGGCTAATGGCTTTAGAAAGAGCTGGGACCCAGCGCTCCTTATATGGCTCCTTTGCCCCAGCTAAGGTGCTGGAGTGGCCTGAGACTTTACAGTGTTCAGGAATTTCGGTAACTATTTCATTGATTATCCCAAAATAGGAGAGAGGATTTTGCATATTCAAAACACCAACAAATGATCCATATCTGAGATGACAGATGTGCCACGCCCCCAAGGTGATCATTACACACTCTGCACATGTACTGAAATGTCACATAAAACTACTATGTGCCAATTAAAATGAGCAAATGTAATCTACATATGAGTCTGTGCGTATAAAAGCATGTATACATATACATTAAAAAAATTAAAGTTTTGGTGCTGGAGAGATGGCTCAGCGGTTAAGAGCACTGCCTAGTGCCCTTCCAAAGGTCCTGAGTTCAATTCCCAGCAACCACATGGTGGCTCACAACCATCCACAATGTGATCTGGTGCCCTCTTCTGGAATGCAGGTGTACATGCAGATAGAGCACACATGCATAAAATAAATAAAATAAATCTTAAAAAAAAAAGAGAAAGGGCATAAAAAAAATTAAAGTTTTAAATTATGTCTGTGCGTTGGGGAAGGGGTATGTGTGCACATGAGGGCAGGTGCCTGTAGATGCCAGAAGGTCCTCTGGAGCTGGGGACAGACAAAATCCAGGCCCTTTGGAAGAGCAGCCAGTGCTCCTAACACTGGAGCCCTTATCAGGCATTTCAAGAGAGAGCTTTCTGAGGATGAGCCTGTGCGTCATGCTTGTGTGTGTTCATAATAACCAGTTTATTATTTGTGTAGTTATATATTCTATTTTCTTACCAAACATCTGCTTAGTTTGTCTGGCAATTAAAACCTCCAGCTGGGCTGGTGTGTTTTTACCTCTTGTTGTTCTGATTCTTCCATGTAGAGCTTTTTGTCTGGGTAATGAGGATTAGAATTGTCTCCAGGAGGAGCTGGCCTTTTATGATGTCTATTTCTAACAATATTTATTTGCTTTAATACTGATTTTGATTGACCTTAATAGAGCTGTCTTTTTCTTTTGGTTGGTCATCGTTGCTTTCATTCGCTCTTGTTGCTGTAGCACAAACACTCCAAAGTTATACAATTTTCCATCCTGAACCCTGAAGCTATCTAGGGTTTACAGATAGCAGCTGACTCATTGGTATGCAGAGTCACACAAAATTTTCTAATATATTGCAAGACACACTTAGAATCTTCCAAGGATTTCGGGGGGTCAGGAATGAGAGACCAAGACCAAAGAAGGAGCAGAGAGGCTCTTGTCTCTGTCTCATGTGGAACAATGGTCTCATCATTCTCCCATGAACAGGGAAGATGCTCTTGTCATCTCCAACAGACATGGAAGTTGTCAGGGCCTGGAAGCTCTGCACCAGCTAGGGACAAGAAGCAAATGTATAATTCTTGTCTTATCACAAGATCGCAAACATTGGTCTCTCTCTGAAATCCTCTTATGATCTGCTCTCTAGTATATGTGAATATGTATATGCACACTTGCAGGGGCATACTCTGTGTGTGTGTGTGTGTGTGTGTGTGTGTGTGTGTAGATTGACGTTGAGTGTCTCTTTAAGTTCCCTTCCCATTTTTTTTTTTCAGACAGTCTCTCATTGAACTCGAAGCTCACTAACTGGCTTGACATGTTTTCTCCTGGTACCCTCCTGTTTCTATCTCCCCTGCACGGTTCTATTGGTACTGCTGTGTCTTCATTCTTGTGTTGCAAGCACTTTACTGACTGAGCTTCCTCCTTGCCCCAGATATGTTGATTCTGTCTTAACACCTCTCTTGAAATGTCCATCTTCACAACTTACTCCACAAGGATGCCATAACCAAGACTAATCGAGAACCCTCTCACACGTCTTACCAGTACCGGGTAAAAGCCGTAATGACCAGTCTGGACCCCAGATTGCAAAAGTGAAAGAACTTTATCAGGATCTGATGAATTGTAGTTTGGGAAAATGGATTTGGACAGCTTCAAATCAGTGTTCCGAGGAAGGAATGATAACCCATGTTGTATGACTAAGGAATCATTTTATTTCCAGGGAGTAAAATTCAACTCCATGGAATTGCAAACAGGTGCCATGCAGGGGCCATAGGGGCCAAGGAAGATTAAAAAAAAAAAAGCATGTATATTATTAGTGAGAACACCCAGAAACAGGCATCTTATAGTTTCTGATGTGTGTGTCTTGAGTCTCTGGGTACCATGTAGCTCTCTGAGATGCTTTGTCAGATGGTAACCGAGCTCACAGTGCTGATGCATTGCAGTAAGCCCCTTCTACCCTGATGGTTTCCCAGCAGTACTGAAAAAGTGGAGGAGGGGTAGCTCAGTCTTAAAAGTATTTACTGTACAAGCAGAAGGACATGACTTTGATCCCAGAACACACACAAAAATGCTGGGCAATGCTACACATTCTTGGTGGGGGCATGGAGCCCCTTGGGGCTTGCTGGCCAGCAAGTTGAGCCTTGTTGAGTCTCAGTCCAGTTACTCTCTGACTCAAAAGTAAGATTTACAGCTACTGAGGCACAACCCTCAGGCATTGTAGTTGGCTACAGTGAGTCCCACTAGTTTCAGATAGGGGCTCTCGGATAGTGGGCCCTTACAAGAAGACTTCTTCTCATAGTGGCTCTGGCCATATGACCCACACATAGCATGACCCACAATAGCTGTCTCATTCACAGAACTTCTATCACACATTAATTAGCCCAGGAGAAGCAGATGACTCATGTTGCAAACGCATATGTCACTCTAAGGCCTCCCATCCACTAAGCATCTTCCTGTCTTTCCGTTCTTGCCTGCAGCTGGCCAAACATGGACTTAATGTTGTACTTATCAGCCGGACCCTAGAGAAGCTTCAGGCCATTGCACGGGAGATTGGTGAGTAAGGGAAGCACACGCCCATAGCTGGCCAAGCATGACACTGTCCTGCCTGTTTGCGCCACATCTGCTCCTGGAGCCTGGGCTGCTGTCTCTCCTCTGTACACTGGGGGTGGGTGGGGGGTGGAGGGTGGGGGGTGGAGGGTGGGGGGGCCCAGGGTACAAAGGGAAGGACAGAATGTAAGGCATAGGCTGTCACTCACCATGAGTTCTGTGGCCCGAGTGAAGCTGGAAGAGGCGTAGGCACAGGAGGGCCATTTTTTTCTGGGCCTTCACCCTTAGAATCAGCCCCACTCAGCTGGAGCCTCTTAGCTTCTGTCCCTCCCTTCAAAGCCAGGAACCCTGTTAGTTCTTTGTGTGCATGCTCTGCTCCTTGCAGGAGGGTTACAGAATGCTAACTGATGGTCATCAGGTTAAAAAAAAAAAGATGGGGCTGGGGAGAGGGCCTCAGCGGTTAAGAGCACTGGCTGCTCTTCCAGAGGACCTGGGTTCAATTCTCAGCACCCACATGACAGCTCACAACTGTCTGTAATTCCAGTTCCAGGGGCTCCAACACCCTTATACAGACATACATGCAGGCAAAACCACCAATGCACATAAAATTAAAAATAAATAAGTTGTTAAAAAAGGAAAAAGATGATTGAGGGCTACCATGTACATTTACAAAGGCTATATGTAGTACAACCCTAACAGACATCTTTTATAGACAATGCTTTATTAGTTTAAATTGTTTAGATTGTTTTTAGTAAAAATGACCATAATTCTCATTTTTTAGACATTCAACTTTTAGTAATTATTGAGCTAATAACTAGCCAGCTTATCAATGCAAAGGCATGATTCTTTAATTATGAAGACTTTTTATGCCATAGCAGTCTGTACTGGGCCAGCCTTGTTTCTTTAGGGGAGGCTCAGAATAGAAGACAGTTGTGGGGTGGGGGCTATGCAGCCAAACTGTGGAGGCCTAGTGCCCTTGAACTGATAAATCCGGCTTTTGTTCCACCTCTGAATATTGGAAGTCACTCTGATTAGGACCAGGCATTCCTGAGCATTTTCCTCATGGTGTTAAATATGCTTCTTATTGGGTTCTTGGAGAGCGAGTCATGTCTTTTACATTAAAGGATCCTCGACTCTCATGCTGTGTGTCATGACTGCTCCAGAGGAGCTAGGTCCAGACACAAAGCACTTCTCACCCTACCTGCAGAGGTTACTGTTGCCTGCAAATGTCTTCACTGGGCAAGACAGCACAAAGCAGCTGAGGCACTAAACTTGGAAGGAATGAAGAATAGGTGCCTTGGACAAGTTGGTCAGCTGCTCTGACCCTCAATTTGCTGCTCTGGAGAGTGGGAAGAAGAGCGTCCACTCCCTTAGGGTTTTAGGGGACAAGCTGCCACAAATGTGGATTGTGGAGCTCATGTGTGAAGGGTACCGTGTCTGTGCTAAGGGACCTGAGTCTGTTGAGTGGTGAAAGCATCAGGCTGGTGTTGACAGCCTTCCTCCAGGGGTTCAAACTTGACAGTGTGTCAATCACCTGGCGGCTTGTGGAGACCAGTATGGCTCAGCCCAGTGTGTCTAAACCAGCAGGTCTGAAGTAGAGACAGAAATCTGGGTTATCCAACAAGACTCCCAATGATTTTGATATGACTTTGAGAAGCATAGTCATACCAAAGCACAGTCCCAACCCTTGTGTGTGTGAACATGTGTGTAGGTACCTGAAGATGCCAGAAGAGGCTGTGAGATTCCCTGCAGCTGCAGTGATGGGGGTTGTGAGTTACCTGGTGTGGGTCCTGGGAACTGACCTGTGGTCCTCCTTAAGGGCAGAAAGTACCCTTAGCTGATGAACCATCTCTCTGTCCCACAGAATCTATTTTTAATGCTGGGAACTTCAGGGTTGAGAGGGCTGATTGTACTCCTGCTTGCTAGAAATATCTGTGATCTCTCACACAGAGTGGACCACTGGAAGCCGTGTGAAGATCATACAAGCAGATTTTACCAAAGAAGACATCTATGACCATATTAAAGAAAAACTTAAAGGCTTAGAAATTGGAATTTTAGGTAAATAAATGGAAAATTTCAAATATTGGTGTTACATATAAGTATGATAATCACCTAGTGATTTTTTATTTTGTGATAGCTTACACAAAACCCACAACTATGTTGTGGTATTAAAGTGAACATTGATGCCCTTTTGGGAGGGGTCTACTGAGGAGACTTGGTACATAAAGAGACCTGTCACCAAGTCTGACAACCCAAGTTCGATCCCTGTGATCCATATGGTGGAAGGCAAGAACTGAGTTTTTTTAAGTTGTTCTCTGAATGCCATACATGTGTCACAGCATATATGTACTCTCTCTCACACACACATGCACACACACAAACACACACACAGAGAGAGAGAGAGAGAGAGAGAGAGAGAAAAGACTTGTTTATTACTCACAAATCAAGATGCTTTTCTGTATTTATTGACAAGACATCTTGTAATCACATGCAGGGCACAATGTCAGCATTGCATAGAAGAAAGTGAGACTCAGTTTCAAGGTTCCAATAAAATTTAAACCATAATTACATTTTCACAAGTAAAAATATAAAAATGCATCATTTCAGAAAAATTAGGAAAGGGTGGATAAACACATGAAGGACAATTTGTTAAAGTCCCCGAAACTTGTGACAGCATCTTAGTGCACTTCCTTCCAGGTACAAATGGAGATTTTCAAAGCCACGATTGCATCTGCATGCTGTTTTGTAGCTTTAAACCAGAAGCACAGAGCTGGAGGTGCAGCTCGGCTGCTTAGACGGTTTGTTTGAACCAAGCATGTTGGTGCACACCTGGAATCCAGGCACTCAGGAGCTGGAGGAAGGGGGACTGAAATTCAAGGTCATAGTGCACAGTTAAAAAACTTTGTATCACTAGTGTTGTTTCCTAATGTCTTTAAATTCTAAATAGCCATAGTGAGTGTGTGTGTGTGTGTGTGTGTGTGTGTGTGTGTGTGTGTGTGTGTGTG
>CAJQZJ010032727.1:906697-921966 GCA_907164525.1 Lophiomys imhausi
GTGTGGTGTGTGTGTGTGTGTGTGTGTGTGTGTGTGTGTGTGTGTGTACATGTGGAGGCCAGTGATCAATGTCAGGCCTCTTCTGCTACTCTCTACCTTATATTTGGAGCCAGGAACTTCACTGAACTGGGAGCTCATGGATTCTGTGAAGCTCACTGTCCAGTGAGCTGAACAGTGCTAGGGTCATACATGTACACTGCCATGTGTTTGTGAGCCACCCAATGTGGGCGCTGGGAACTGAATTCTGGTCCTCTGCAAGAGCAAGCAAGCGCTCTTAATGAGCCACTTCTCCAGCCCCCACCCCAGCTTGCTTGCTTATCTACCACCTTCCTTCCTCCCTCCCTTTCTTTTTCTTTCCTTTCTCCCTGCCTCCCTCCTTCCCTTCCTCTTTCCCTGTTTTCTTTCTACTTTAATGTAGGTTCTGGGGTTGAATTTAGTCCCCATCTTTGTACAACAGTCTCTTTATTCACTGGATCATCTCTGTAGCCTGGATTCACTTTCCTTGTCGTTATCAAATTCTATCGCAATCAGTGCTGCTGTACAGAAATCACCTTGTACATGTTTCTGTAGGAAGATTTCCTGCCTGTTCTGATACCCTTTGCTTTGCCTCTTTGTGCCAGTCAACAATGTCGGAATGCTCCCCAGCCTGCTCCCAAGCCATTTCCTGAGCACCCCCGGTGAGATCAGTGAGATCCAGGTGAGCTTCTGCCCTTCCTGACTGCTTGTCTCTCAGCCAGGCATGGACGGATGCCTGGATTGATTGATCACTAGGAATCAGGGGAAAGAAATGGGCATCAGGTCAGGCCAGACTCTGCCGCACGGTAACCACCTAGATAATGTTCTTCAAGGATGTACTTTTTCATCTCTGCTCTTCTCTGCTCCTCGAAAACCTCCTAACCACTGTACCATTCTTCTGGGGATCTACGCTCTGCTTCATAACAGGGAAATTCCACCCAGCAAATTCATAGCTCTGGTATCCTGGGAGCAGACAGCTCTTGGCCATTTCTGCAGCTAGCTTTCTCTTCAGGTGATAAAATGTAGCCAACTTTCAGTGAGGGGAAGGCTAGACATCTGTCACTGTCTGAGAGCATTGACTGTCCTTCGATACTGACATCCATTGAGCCTTTAAGTTCCTGCCTCAGCACATATGTGGAGCTCAGAGGAAAGCTCCATGATATTAAAACGGTATCGCGTTCACTGCTGGACTGTACATGTAGATGTGTGAGAACAGTTTTTAAGCTACAGTGCTTACAAAACAAAGACAAAGCAATGGAAGTCTCTACATGTTCAGTAGAGATGTGATTGTTTTTTTTTAATTAAATTAAGTAAATCTATTTCATTAAATATTTTTTCTTTGAAAACTTTAAATTTTACTCTAATTTTAAAGTTTGTCCTTTGACAGATTCTTACATGTATCTGTGTATTGCTGTGTTTTTTCTTATTTCCTCTTACTCAGTCTGGAGCCTTCTTCCCAGTGAATCCTCCTACTTTTTCATGTCTTTAAATTTTAAGTATAATATTTTTATTATTTTTTGGTAAATATTCACCCTCTAGTCCTTAACTTCTTCCAGATCCATCTCAATTTTCCCATCAGTTTCTAACTTTGTGTCTCCTCCTCCTTCTTCTTCCAGTAACACAGATCCAATTTGTGCTGCCCATGGGCCATCCATTGGAACATGGTTACCCTTAAAGAAAAACAACTCTCCCTCTACCAGAAGCCATAAACTGTAAATAACTCTTCAGCTTGTGTTGGGGACTCATTATCCCCTCAACACTCCATCCTGGAACCTTGGGTGGCTTGATCTTGTGCGGGCAACCACTGCTGTGAATTCCTGAGTTTGATGGGCATGTCATATCCAGAAGACATTGTCCTATCTTCTTTTTTAAATGAACTACTGATCAATTCTAATAAAATTACAATTGCTTGCATGAGCTGCTATTTCATAGGGTATGGGCAATTTATCAGTGGCTACACTACTGAAGAAAAAAATGACACTCCCCCACCCTACCAGCAGTCAGTAACAACTCAGGAAGGTAAGTTTTTGAAGGTTTTTAATCTATAGTTAACTGAATGCCCAGGACTCACTGAACATGATCCAGACTCTGTGACTGGAAGTTCAGAGAAGTCAGATTCACAGCTGCCATTAGGGCAGAAGAAGGATTCTTTAAAATGTATTGAACAACCCTTGAAGGCACTCATTTACTGACCCTTCCCACAACCCTGATCTTTGAGGTGGGGGTTGCCCCAGTCTGAGTAGGCTTTCATGCTTCCATGCCTCAGTTCCACATGTGTTCCTGTGGACCATTTAAGCCCTGTGCATGCTGTTTGGCCTATGATGCCAGATGTCCCAGGTACCTTACTGCAGTAAAACACTCTGACCAAAAGCAGCTTGTGTAGGTAGAGGGTTTACTTGGCTTATACTTCCAGGTCATAGTCCAATCATCAAGAGAAGTCAGGGCAGGAGCTTGAAATCTTAGAGAAATGCTGACCACTGGCTCATTCACAGTCTCATGTTAACTAGCTTCCTATATGGCCCAGGACCACCTGCCTAGAGAGAGTTCTGCCAGAGAACCTGAGCCTTCCTTAGTCCATCATCTGTCAATACAACACCTACAGACATGCCCACTGGCCCATCTGACCTACTCAGTCCTCAGTTGAGAAAATAGTGTCTTTTCTCCAAAAGTTCACTCTGAGAATGGATCCCCTTACTGTGCATGCATCCATAACCAACTTCTGCATCCCAGTTATATCCTGGAACATTACTGAATGGAAGCAATCCCTAGGGCTTGTTAAGGTGTAACATGTTATATTATGTGGAACAGGGTGAATGCAGCCCACTCAGGGAGAGCCCAAACTGATAAGTGCATTGCTAGGAAAGGGTTGTGTACGTGACCCAAGCCATGGCCCTAGGTTTCTAAGTCATCCCTATGCTTGCCTGTTCCACTAGCATTTTCTTTTCCTGTCTTCTGTAGCCCAGAACCTCCATCTTGCATTGTCTGACTTCACCTTTGTGCTCCATGTTGTTGTCTCCTTGACCCCCTGAGCTGACCCTTCTTCCTCCAGCTGGGAATTCAACACTATCCTCCATGATGATGAGATTCCTCCCAATAAACCCATCTGTAGTTGAAAACATCCTAAGTAAAAAACGGCTCCCATCCAAGTACTAACCAGGCCTGACCCTGCTTAGCTTCCGAGATCAGACGAGATCGGGCACGTTCAGGGTGGTATGGCCGTAGACGTAAAAAACGGCTCAATACATCTAACTTCCTGGCCAACCCAGTTTTAGATGTAACCCACTAAGGAAGGATGAGTTTTCATCTCAGGGATGACGGGGATGCAGCCAGGGTCCAGCGTGGTAGGATGGTATCATACCACATGCCACTAGCCCTGGAGAAACTGCACATTCAAAATTTAAAGTGTGATTTCTATTGCGTGTACACTGCTTCTGCTTCATCAGAAGTGAAATCAGGGACCATCTATCTTTCTTTGATACCTATGATTCTATTACTTCCCGAATTTTCAAGGCAGCTCTCCTGCTAAGGGTCACATATAGGTAGGACCATAGAACAGATATCGCTGAGCCTCAGCTAGGAGCCAGAATGCTCAGGAGCACATGAAGGGATTCAGTGTTTGCCCGCACGATGTCTCGTTAACCCCAACTTCTTCCTGGGATGATTCTCTGAGGACCAGACTGACGTGTGTTTATTGTTTATTGCAGGGTGTCATCCACTGCAACATCACCTCTGTAGTCAAGGTACGAGATGAACATGTCTGCTTAAACAAGTTCACATAGAGGGGCTGAAACACTCCTTGAAATTAAACTGCTCCTGACCACAGACTGGGCCTCGCTTTCCCATCTTACTCTGTTCTCATCAGGAAAACACAGATGGGTTAATTCTTTCTATTATCTGAACCCTATTTTTGTATTTGGAATACATCATGCCTGAAGATACCAATACTTCCTAAGGATTTCAGAGCAACTATCTTTTTTTTAAGTGTTCATTTATTTGTTACTTCAAGTTACATCTCTAACACAATCCCCTCCCTCTACCACTCCCATTTCCACCCTCCCACCCACTCCCCCTTCTCCCAGAACTCATAATTCTTTTTTTTTAAATAATTAGGCCACAATTATGACAATTACAAGGCACAACATACATTCCCAATGAGCAGTCCACACATACCCGGCAACTGACACAAATACTCTATTATCCATTTATCTCCATGAGTTTAAAGTTCTATACCTAACTCAGTTTCCATCCTAACTTGCATTACCAACTTAAAAACATCTTCTTAGACCTAGACCATCCTTTTAATTCCTAAACAACTTGAAATTTATCTGTGAGACTATAACTATCTGGTCTTCAACCACATCAGAGACCTGAGAAGGATAAATATATCTGAATAAACAGGAGGTGCAGAGCCAGCAGCTTCCAAAACTAAGAAATGGCAGACAACTGGCTGCCCCAATTTCTCTCAGTACATTGGAGCATCTATCTTCAGCCTTTTGGCCCTGGTTCTCTGACAGACATTAATTGTGAAGCAGGAATTATGAAGGACTTGCCTACCATGTCTTGGTAGAGCTAGACTAGCACCTCACCTGCTTCGAAGTTTTGTCCTTTTCAGACATCATTCTGTCTACAGTTGAAGCAAGGACTTTCTCTTGCCCAGTGACAAGCTTGCCACTAATGGAGCCATCTCCAAATGGAGATTCTTTGATGCTCATCTTCTACTTGGATTAGAATAGGGGGTGTAGTCAGGAGCTGACATGTCTCAATATCAAAAAGTCTTAAGAAAACTTCTTTGAATGCCATATTCTGCAGATCTCTTGAGCTTTTTGAAGACTACCTTTCTATCTCCATATATTTGGCTAAGCAAATGTTGTTTGTCTCTTACTTAGCAACTTGATTTCCAGTTAACTTAGAAAACATCTGTGGTAAACTATGCGAGTACCTAGAGAAAGGTCATGTTTGAACAAGTGTTAGTTTGCATCTCTTAATTATCCTAAACAGTTTGTGACAGTTGCCAGAGTAATTATCTTAAAATTGATATTTGAAAAAAATGTTTAGTTGTCTCTGTGAAGAGAAAGATATTCACTATATCAGGAAAGATGACAGAGGGCCTGTTCAGTATTTGTTGAATTGAGGTTAAAGTCATCTGTATAGTAGGGTCTTCTTAAAAACAAAAACAAAAACAAAAAACTTTAATTGATTATCTTATTATTTTTAAATTATGTGTATGTATGTATATCTGCAGGTAGGTAGGTGCATATGGACACCAGATGTGTCAGATCTGGAGTTACAGGTGGTTGTGAACTGCATGTCCTGGTTCTGTAGATCTGCACTGAGGAGGCTGAATTGAGGAGATGTATAGGAAAGGCTAGATTCTCGCTCAGTGTTCTGCTGGTTCCCAGTTCCAACTGAAGTGTGTGATGGACGGCACACCCTTCCTTCATCCTTGGCAACAGGGAGGACCTTGAGAACTCAGATATAGATCCTGCCATCTTAAGCCAATGCCTCCTGTTCCCAGGGGCCCTGTGTTCCAGGGATACTTCACCAGGAAGGAACCAGAGGCTGCTGCACAGTTTACCATCTGCCTAGGTTGCTTGCTGTGGCTTCTAGCCAGATTCTCAGGTTGCCAGAATGGCCTCTAAGGTTTCCAGAAAATTTCAAGGTCATCTGGGAAGATTAAACTTCCCCAATGTCTTCCAAGGACCCTGTTCATTGCTACTTAGTTGCTTTGCCAAGGCTTAACCCTGGAATTCTCTTGCTTGTAGATGACACAGCTTGTTCTCAAACACATGGAATCAAGGTAAGGCCGTTCACAGAAGCAGCGTGGAGCTAGGTGCCCATCCTGCCCTGGCAGCCACCTTGCTTGGGGACTTGATGGTGGAAAGGGCTTGGTTTCATCAAGCTGCTGCTTCAGTTGATGGTTAAAACCCAGGAAGACAGAACACAGTGGCTATGGAGGGAAACAGCTCATTCTGGGCCAGGCCAGCTCTTCACATACTTGTGTGTATGTGAAGGTCAAATGTAACATGTTTAGAGGGAGATTGAGAGCAGCCATTTCAAAGCACATTGACTTTAAAAGAAAATTAACTCATGTTGAATATAAAAGAAGCAAGCTGGCCTCAGACCAAAACCATGTCCTTTTTTTTTTTTTCAATTGTGAATTCCATCTTCTGTTAGAAAGAGTACTCTTGTTTTCCTGGTAACTACCCCACTCAGTGTCTCCAATAGTCCATATCTGGGTCACCCAACAGTTGTTAGGAGTTTTTCATCACCTATTATTCATTAAGAGCAAATATTGATAATTTAATTTGATAGTTTGAATTTCTCCCAGTAATAGGAAGGCTGAGGCAGGAGGATAACGGCAAGGCTAGTCTGTGCTATATACAAATATGGCGCTATGTTTCAAAAAATGAAATAAACAAACAAAAAAAACCCATTGAATTTCAAAAGATATAAGAACCTTGAAGAGCATAGGGGTGTCAGAGTAGGCACATCCCATCTAGGGTGGACTCCACCACGTGACACATGTCCTGCTGTGACAGGTCATCCCTGTGACTCCAAAGGGACCCAGGACATGTGGTCCATTGAGACTGGAGAGTCCCTTCCTCCTTTCCTACTGTCTGAGCCCAGCTGGCTTTTCAGAACGTGGGAGGGAGATCATCGTCCTAGCAGAGCTCCTGTTTGGAGTACCATGCCCTTTAGGTCACATGACTGCAGAGTGACATTACCACACAGTGTCCTCCTTGAGACCTTGAGGAATGTTTCCCTCACAGTTCTTGCAAAACCAACCCTCTTGAGCCATGGAAACCCAGAGGGTTGGTTCTGACAGCTCCACAGGTGTCTTTGCCACAGTGGGATGGAACAGGCAGCAGTACAGCCTTTGCTCCTGTGCCTTTCAGGCGGAAAGGCCTCATCTTGAACATTTCTTCTGGAATAGCCCTTTGTCCCTGGCCTCTGTACACCCTGTACTCAGCTTCCAAGGTGAGTGACAAGTCTCCCAAGTCTCTTCCTTCTTCCTCCGAGCAGGAAGTATCTATGATACTCTTGGGAACCTGAGGGTGCTGTCTCTAAGGCAGGAGGAAACAAACTCTAGGACCTGAGGTGTTTCCTTTCTCACTGCAGGCTTTTGTGTGCACATTTTCCAAGGCCCTGCATATGGAATACAAAGATAAAGGGATCATTATCCAGGTGAGGCGGGCTATCATGGGACCTCCCAAGTGGGAGCCTTGGCTGTGTAGGTGGTGGTCTATCATCCCTTGCAAAAAAATAGGCTGTGCATGTGTAGATGGGCTGGGTGGTGCTGTTGGGTTCCCCTGACCAAGAGCAGGCCAACTGTTGCCTCCACAGCCCCTCCTGCTGCTGAGGCTTCTGCTGGCCTCCCTGTGTTGGTTGGTGAGGGGAATTGTATGGAGTTGCTCAAAAAATGCTATGGAGGGCTAGGGATGGAGCTCAGTTGGTAGAGTGCCTGCCTAGTATTCGCAAAACCCTGAGTTTCACCCACAGCCCTGCATAAAAATGGATGTGGCAGTGCATGTCTGCAAGCTCAGCACTCAGTAGATGGAGTCAGGAGGATCAAGAGTTCAGGGAGATCCTTACTACACTGCAAGTTAAGGTTAGCCTGAACTGTATGAGATGTCTGAAAAAAAAATGCTGTGGACCCTTTGCTGTGTGGTGCTGTATTAGAACAGACAATGAGGCCTGGTCTAACTATTGTTTCCTCTCTGATATGTGGAGGAGCTAAAGGAAGCTGGCATTTGACCTGTGCTGGGACTAAGGGACGGAAAGGGGTCTTCTCTAGGGGAAGATCTACAATGGGATATGAGCACTGCTAGGTATCCCCCCCCCCCCCCCGTGTGTGTGTGACACAAATAAAGGCCAGGTCAGACCAGATTAAAAGGAGGTAAAAGCAGATTTATTAGAAGTTGCTCCCAGAGAGGTTCGTCAGTTCCAAAAAACAGGGCTGAGGAAGTCTCACGCCGAGCTAAGGTAGGGAGGTTTCATAGTTCTCAGTTGATGGCATATCAACAAGGAACTGGGACAGTGCCTGAGTGTGGTCAGAAGCTGGGCACCTGGGTGGGCACTTGGGTGGGCTGGTCATATCAGAACAGTGAGTTGCATCAGCTCCCAGAAATGCAGAACTGAGCTTTTGGTGACATTCCTTTTTTTTTTTTTTTTTTTGGTTTTTCGAGACAGGGTTTCTATGTTTAACAGCTCTGGCTGTCCTGAACTCGCTTTGTAGACCAGGCTGGCCTCGAACTCACAAAGATCCGCCTGCCTCTGCCTCCCAAATGCTGGGATTAAAGGCGTGCGCCACCACCGCCCTTTATTCACACTTTTTCAGTGTGGGCAGGGTTGGGGGTTTCCCAGAATGTGCAGGGGTGTGTAGCGAGCTCCAACTGAACAGGCACCCCAACACTCTGGTCTTGGGCAGTGGGAGGAGGAACAGAGACATTGCGGAGACTGTTTGCACTAACTGAAACAGGTTGTCACAGCCATCTCTGGGATGAGAAATAATGAGACCGTGCGAATGTCAATGATTTGCATGTGTCTGGTTTAGCAGTACAGTCATATTATTAGAGATGAAACGGGCACACTTGGAATTATAAGTTTTTGTATGCATGTGTGGATGTGTGTGTGCATGTTCATGTGTGAGTGAGTATGTATGTATGTGCACGTGTGTGCGGAGTCTGAGGACAGCTTAGTTGTTCTTTTGACAGGGTCTCTCCTTTACTTGTCAAGTACTTATCAACTGAGTTATCTCTTGCTCTCTTGGCTCTGAATTTCATCCCAGTTCTGTCGCGCAATAGCTTGCTTAAATAGCAAGCCTTGGTCTCTCCATCCATGAAATGGGCCTTTATTACCACCTTTTAGGTTACCATATAATATCTAATGATTAAATATTTACTGAGTTGCTATTTTGTACACGAAGGTGTTTTCTTCACCAAAGTTAACTATAAGAATGAAAATATTATCATTTTCCTATGTGAAAACTAGAGTTTGGAACTTTTCTCAAAGAGTAACCCTAGGGAGAGTGTCAGGCATTAGAGTCACAGCATTAATTTAGCTGAGAACTAGCTCAAATAGACCAGCTGCCAAGTAGTTGCTTTAGTTATAAAACAACATAGTTACTAATGAAAGGTGAAACCAGGAGAGTTAGAGTGGATTTTTTTCTTCCTCTCTTTAAAATAATTTTATTATACTTGAGAGAGTGTGAGAGTGAGAAAGTGAAAGAGAACATGTGAGGGAGGAAGAGAGAGAGAGAGAGAGAGAGAGAGAGAACAAACACGCATGTGTGGAGGTCAGAGAGTCAATTTGTTTTTGTTCTGTGAGGGTCCCAGGCAAGCACCTTCACTCGCTGAGCCATCTCAACTGCCCTGGTTTCTTCTCTCTGAAGATTTGAAGGTCTGTATCTGTAGTGACATCAGAACACTGGTTTCGATCCTCCATCAGGTTAGACAAGATTGGGAGCACTGTACCCGATGCCTAGACTACCACCAGTGTGGTGGTTTATATCTTACTACAGTAGAAAAGATTATGTATATGATCCTAACTGGATGAAGAGAGGGAGTCCAGTGTAGGGATAAGGTTATTGTGTAATTCAAATACTGATTTCTGGACTCCCCTCATATCTGGTTTCAGTCCTTGTACTTAGAATCTCCTGTCCCAATATTATGTAAACACTGCTCCCCAATTGTTTCTTGATATGCCAATGAAGCAGCTTACAGCCAATCACTAAGCAAGGAGAGAATAGGGCTGGACTTCCTGCCCTCCAGGGGAGGAGAAGTTAAAGAGAGGAAGTAGGAGGATTCAGCCAGAGGCAGCGGTAGGAGAGAACAGGAGAGAGGCAGCCGAAGCAGGAAAGCCACAAAGCCAAAGCCACAATCTCTTGGATTGATGCTGAGGGGAAGCCAGATTAGCTTAGGGGGTTAAGAATAGAGTTATAGCTGCTCAGTTTTTGTGTTGTGAAGCCTGTTTAACAAATAATACAATAGAGTCTCAATTATTTGAGTGGTAGACGGGTTAAGAGGCAAAGCAAGAAACAAACACATTTATGTAAAGTTACATTAGCAGTCCAGAGTACCTTAGGAGGCTCCAGCTTTCTCTATGTATTTTAGAAATAACATACACAAACCTCACTCCTTTAGTATTGCCAGACTTAATACAGGGTGTGCAACTAAGTTTGATTTTCCAAGGAATGTGAATAAATTTGTCTGTTGTGGCAGAGTTTTACCAGAAGCCCAGTTGGCCTTGAACTTTTGATTCTCCTGCCTCAATCCTAGGGCTACAGGTGTGTGTGCCACCACCCCTGGCTGATTGCCTTTCTAGCATGAATCTATTCCATACAATACTTGGGATGCAATTATGCTGAATGATTTTATGCTTGTCTGAACTTCAATTCTGAGTTCCTTTTATTTGTGGATGCAATGCTGGGAATCGAACTCAGGCACCCTACTTACCCCTGGCCCTCCCTGAGCGTCAGCTGTACCTGGTGCCCTGCACTTTTGTTTGCTGAGTCTCCCAGTTGCCCTGCATGCTCTGGAGGGCATTTGGGCACCATGAGATGAGTGGCTAAGGCCTCGTCTTGAGCAATCAAACCACATTCTCCAGTTTTGTGCCAGCTTTGTGTCTTTTACCAAGGAGCTCAGAACATTCACAGACAGAAAGGAGGTGGCCTCTGCTGGGTGTGCCGCCCTGCGTCAGGCTCTTTGCTTTTCTCTGCAGGTGCTGACCCCTTATGCTGTTTCAACCCCAATGACAAAGTACCTGAATACCAACATGGTGACCAAGACTGCTGATGAGTTTGTTAAAGAGTCCTTGAAATACGTCACTATTGGAGCTGAAACCTGCGGGTGCCTTGCTCATGAAATCCTGGTAATCAGTGACTTCTTTAGAAGCTAGGGAGGAAGGCAGAATGTGAGCGTCCTGGGCAGGGTGGGGCTTGCTCTTCCTTGCTGGTGGGACAGTCAGGACCAGCATGCTGCAGTGCAGCCAAGGAAAGCAGTAGGGCAAAGTAGTAAGAAAGAGCTGAGACCTATTTGCTCAGCCTATAAATAACCACTTCTCCACTTAGTGGCCCCAGAAGTTCTTGGGTAGGAAAGGCAAACACCTGGCTCTTCCACGTAGTAGTTCCTGCCTTCCCTGGCTCTGGGTTTCAGTAAAGTTGGGCTTCTAAAGAAATCTCAATCAAATTTTCCTTTGTCACAAATAAGCAGGGAAGAAAGCATGGTAGAAAGAGGACAAAGGTACCTTGGAAATGGGGCTTTAGGAAGGAATAGCAAATGCTCCATCGGGTAAAAAAGAATTGTAGGGAGTGGTTACCACAGAGTGAATTCTCTTGATTTAATGTGTCCTTACAGTGATCCTACCAGGAGGGTCAAAGGGCATTTAAAGGGACCTTTTGGGTATCTAAGAAGTTCACCTTTGCAGAATGTCACAAGACATTAGAACTACTTGACCTGCCCATAGCAGTCATAAAAAAACAACCCTTAAATGACGGACTCCAGACTGTCCGAGTTTGATTTCTTTGCTCTGCTCTGGTCTTAGACACACATTTTTCTGTTCCAGGCAATAATTCTGAACCTGATCCCATCCAGAGTCCTCTGTAGCAGCACCTTCCAAAGATTCCTCCTGACACAATACACAGATTACCTGAAGCGCAACATCAACAAAGAACAGTTGGGCTAGGGAGTGGGAAGGGGGGGGTTAGAGTTAGGGTTAGGATGGGGGGGGGGCCAGGGGGGGCTGGAGGGATGGTTGAGGGGGTGATCCTGAGCTCTTCATTGGTAGTAGTGACCAGAGGAGCACATCACCCTTTATCTGTTGAAGGGAGCCTGGCATGCCAGACACAGAGTGCAGGGTTTTGAGTTTGGAGATCTCAAGAAAAGCTGGGGTGTAAAAGGGTGTATTTTCTATAAAAGGGAGGCTGGCTTCGGAGTAATGCTGGAAGAACCTCATAAAGATAATAAATGTGCTGAAAAGAAATCTCTGGGTCTCAGAATATTGAGAAGGATCTTACCTAGAGGGTCATGTTATACCTGTTTATAGAGCTCAAAGCGCAAATGATACCTGATGCTGATAAACTTTGCCAGGACCTCCGTGGGCCCCGAGCACACAGGTTCTCAAATGTGGCTTTTCACAGGTCCAGGAAAGTGGATGGGGGGGGAGGTTCTGGGGTAACAGCTGGTTCAGGCCAGTGTCTTGTCTTCCCCAACCCTCCTCATCTCAGCCACAGGAGTGCCAGGTGTATTTATTTTATTCACATTAGAGTCTATGTAAGATTGTGCCTGTAAAGATTAAAACACAGAAGGAAGTTTTAACACATTGTTTTGAGGCCAGAGAGATGGATCTGTGGCTAAAGCATAAAAACTGGGGTTTGAATGCACACAATCCACATAAAAACCAGGTAGACTTTGTAGCTTGCCTATATCTCCAAAATCCAGGAAACTAAGACGGGATCCCCAGGGAACCTGGACAGTTAGACTATCCAGAACTGGTGAGCTCTGAGTTCAGCAAGAGACTCTACATCCATAAGTGAAGTGGGGAGCAACTGAGGAAGATGCCCAGTGTCCACTATGAGTGTCCACATGCACACGTGAACACTCATACACATATGTACACTCACCATATACACGGAAGAATGTCCTCAAACAACACATCTGGGCATGATAGGGCACACCTGCCATCCCAGCACTCAGGAGGCAGATATGGGAGCACCTCCACAAATTTGTGGCTAGACTGGTCTACTTAGCAAGTTCCAGATCAGCCAGGAATACAGTGTCACAGTGTCCCCACTTGAGTTGGCAGATGAATCTGGGAGAGCAGAACCTAAAACTGACCTAGACCAAAGTCTCATGCAATAGCCAACTTTAAACAGAACATTAGACAAATTATACTGGGGGGTTAACGAGGTCATATGAGCGAAGTTCACATGAGTTCAAACTGTATACAGTCACAAGGACAATCTATGCTTGGAAACACTTTTGAATAACAAGTAAGCAGCAATGTGTAATCCATACAAACCCACTCCTATTTACCACACCTGGGAGGGGCACAGAGCACATTTCAAGAACAAATCCTTGTTTAGAAGGCACAAAAGTTACAAGACTCTTGTCTTCTTTTCTTGAAGTTTTCTCATAAGGTCTCAGAATTCTCGCACAGCCTCATTCTTGGACCATGTCTCAAAACAAACCCAAAGCAAAAATAAAAACCAATAATAACAAGAAAATAAGTCAACCTACAAAATAAACAAAAATAAACTCTCTAATGCAGAAACTGGTAATTGTACAAATGAGATCTTCTGGGTCTCCAACTCTTGAGGTGCTGGGGACATAGAGGTGATATGTTCTGCCCTAGGGCTAGTGTCAGCTGAAGGATTATGTTTGTATATGTCCTGTGATTGAAGGGGTTAATGACTGGGCCCCAGTTGAGGTTGCTAGCTGGAGTTTCCCTCCACATGGCCTCTGATGGCTGTTTGTTCTTCCTCATACCATGGGGGCTGGCCTGCATATCCATGCCCAAGAAAACCCCCAGGTTTACTGTCTTACATAGGCTAGCCTTGCAAGTCACAATACACCTTGCCTTAATCCTCTTTCTCCCTATATGAGGGGACACAAAGCCTATCTCTCTCTCTGCCTTGAGGTCCTGACCTCACGTCCTTTGGTGATGCAGTGTGACCTGAAATTGTGAGGTGAAATAAACCCTTGGGCCGGGCGGTGGTGGCGCACGCCTTTAATTCCAGCACTTGGGAGGCAGAGGCAGGCGGATCTTTGCGAGTTCGAGGCCACCCTGGTCTACAAAGCGAGTCCAGGACAGCCAGAGCTGTTAAACAGAGAAACCCTGTCTCGAAAAACCAAAAAAAAAAAAAAAAAGAAATAAACCCTTGGCTCCCCTAAGCGTTGGTCAATGTTTATCACAGCAGCAGAGAAGCATACTTACTATAATTTGAGTAAGTATCCCCAAAGACTCACATGTTAAAAGTTTGGTCCCCAACCTGTGTGCAATTGGGAGGTAATAGGGCTTTTAAGAGGTGGGGGTTTAGTGGAGGAAGTGCACGATTGAAGGGGATTGTGGGACCCTAGCCTCTTCATACCATTCCCTTTGCTTTTCTCTGGCCGTGAAAGTGTGCTGTTCCTTCTCACACACTTGCCATGAGCACACTACAGTGTTCTTCCTGGCCACAGACCTAAAAATAATGGGGCCAATTGATCATGGAATGGAACCATGAGCCCAAATAAAGTTCTCCTTCTTAGTGGGTTACCTCAGGTGTTCTGTTTCGTCACAGCATGGCTACATGATGTTACAGGTCTGCAAGATGTATTAGCTCACAGTCATAGGGATGCTGGGACACATGTTCCTGAGGCTGCAGGTTGGGCCTACGTGCTTGGGAAGCAGGGAACTCCATTTCAAAGACAACTAGTCAGTTCTGGCTAGAGAAAGCTGACTGATGGCCATCCTGGGGGCAGAGAGACTTAATCCAGTTGTGCTTCCTCTGAGGCCAAAGGCAGGCTTCTGTAGCTGTTCACCAGGCTTTGAGTTCTCTGGGCCCTGGCTCCATACTACCCTCTTGGAGACAGACTGTGGGGTTGCACTTACCGTGTCCCCTAGAAATTTCACTGTAGAATCCAACTTGTGGGGAAGGATGCTCTTCAGTTTCTTTCTCAAGATTTTAAAGCAGATATATGTGTGTGTGTTTGTATATGTGTGTAAGTGTGTAGTGTGTGTGAATGTGTATACATGTGTTGTCTGTATGTGAGTGAGTGTGTGAGAGTGTTGTGTGTGTGTTTGTGTGTATATGTTTGTATATGTGTGTATGTAGGTGTGTATGTGTGAGTGTGTGTGTATATGTGTGTTTGTGTTTGTGTATGTGTGTGAGTGTGTGTGTGTTTGTATGTGTGTGTATGTAGGTGTGTATGTGTGTGAGTGTGTATATGTGTGTTTGTGTATGTGTGTGAGTGAGTGTGTGTTTGTGATGCACTCATCACAAGAAGGAACAGGAATGAAGAAGAAAGGACCTATTTGGGTGGCATAGATTCTCACAAGAAGCCTGGCAACAAGTAAAACCAGATTCTCTGGGTTGAGCTCACCCCCATCACTCAGGGAGAAGGTGGGCTTCATGGTCTTTCTTTTTTGGTTAGATTTCAAATACGTTTTGAAAATAGACTGATTTTAAAACCATATTTCAAAGATAAATTTCCTGCCGGGCGGTGGTGGCGCACGCCTTTAATCCCAGCACTTGGGAGGCAGAGGCAGGCGGATCT
>CAJQZJ010032727.1:922066-932268 GCA_907164525.1 Lophiomys imhausi
AAAAAAAAAAAAAAAAAAAAGATAAATTTCCTGGTTATAAACAAGGAGGTAGGTCAGAAACATAGAAACTATAGAAAAAAAGAGAGCGACCTTTCAGAATTAACCATCTCTTTTTTTTTTTTTTTTTTTTTGGTTTTTCGAGACAGGGTTTCTCTGTATAACAGCTCGGGCTGTCCTGGACTCGCTTTTGTAGACCAGGCTGGCCTCGAACTCACAGAGATCCGCCTGCCTCTGCCTCCCAAGTGCTGGGATTAAAGGCGTGCGCCACCACCGCCCGGCAACCATCTCTTATTCATGGTGAATTGCCTTTTCTTTAATAATTTGTTACATTTATTTATTCTCCCCCTTTCCATCCCCCATGTGGAGACTGGAGAACAACTCGCAGAATTCACTCCTTTCCTTCCTCCATGTGGATCACAGAGACTGAACTCAGGTCATCAGCGTGTTTATCTGCTGAGCTACCGAATCAGCCTATCGACCGCTTTTTCTAATTTCTTTGTTTGCAGCAGATTCAGATTATTAATTATGGGCAGGTAAGCAAGAGATGTTTTGCAGTGATCGTAACACCAGCTCTTATCACTCAACGTAATTTATCTTTTTGTTTTGCATTTAGATGGTTGTTGATCTTTACATTTTTATAGATGACATAACAGTATCCACCCTTGTATGTGTGTCAGTTTATTGATGTTGATGTTTAAACCTTAACAACTCACATGCTACACTTTTCAACTACTTAAAATATCTGATTCATGGCCTGGGAAGATGGCTCTGTGGGTAAAGGGTTTGCTGTGAAGCGTGCAGACTCCAGTTCAGGTGCCCAGCACCCATGTAAAACCCTGGTCATGTGTGCCAGCGCAGAGGGGCAGGGATAGACAGACAGGTCCCTGGAGCTTGTGGAGAGAGGGATTGAGTGCTGGCTGCTGGCTTCCCCAAGAACATACTCAGTGCTGCCCATCCAAACATGTATACATTTATAACCCCCCCCCAAATACACACATACACACACAGAGTATACAGTTCAGTCTTTATATACAGAGTACTGTAACTATCATCACAACTAGTTCTAGAAAAATTTTCATGACCCCACATTGAAACACCACACCTGTTAGCAGTCACACTTCACCTGTGCCAGCTCCGCACACCCTGACCAAGGTCACCGCTAATGTGTTTCATTTCTTTATGTATTTAAGCACACTTAAAAAAAACAAAAAAACACAGGATCATGATGTATATCCCAGTCTGACCCTAAACTCTCCACCTTCCTGCCTCAGCCTCCTAAGTGCTGTGGCTTTTCTGAATAGTGTCTATAACTGGCTTTTGTTATTATGTATATAATGTTTTAAAGGCTCCTCCATGATGAACCATACGCCAAGACCTCTTTCTGTTTTCTGTTGAATATTCTGTTGTCAAAATGTAGCCTGCTTTACTTATTAGTTCATGAGTTGGTGTACATCCAGCTTGGTCCTGCTTTCATTGCTCTGGGTGAGGCTGCTCAGAGCACTAACAGATATGGTGTTCACTTCTGTTGGGTATATTCCTATTAGTGGCCTTTAGGCCCATATGGCAGCAACATATTTAAGTCTTTGGAGTAAATACTATTGTCCAAATGGGCCCAGCCAGGTTCATTTCCACTAGTGGACATGAAGGAGAAGGGTCCAGTTCTTCAACTTCATAGTCAACACCTATTATCTCTCTCGTGTGTGCGTGTGTGTGTGTGTGTGTGTGTGTGTGACAGACAGACAGATAGACAGAAAGAGAGAGAGAGAGAGAAAAAAAGAGGAGGGATGAGGTATATAGGTGGCCAGAGGAAGATGTTATTGATCCCAGACTTGCTTCCTTGAGACAGGGTTGCTTACTGAACCTGGATAGACTGACAGAAAGCAAGCCCCAGAAATCCTCCCATCTCCACCCTCCATAGCTTTCGGTTACAGGCACAGGTAACTAACTTACCTAACTTTATTATTATTTTTTAAACACGGGTGCTAGGATCTGCATCGGGGCCTCATGCTTGTGCAGCAGGGGTCTTATGCACTGAGCAGTCTCTCCCTTCAGGCTGCTTGTCTTCTGTCAGTAGGATCTGTGACAGATCCCATTTGCTTCTCCGGTATTTGCAGAACTTGCTTCATGTTGCGTAATCCTCCACCCAGAGGGAGCTCCGGAGCTCCAGCCAGCAGCCCATACTTGTCTTGTCATCGCCTCTAGAGAATTCCATTTTGTATCATTCTGTGTTCACTCAGTTGTGAACTTGTATGATAGAGGCTTTAGGCAAATCTTTTCAACACTGATATGGCTTCCTTTTTCATTATTGATATAGGTGTCTCTACACCATTGGTCATTTACCCAGAATAAGGGTTCCTAGATGGGAATGTCTAAACAGGAGTGCCATCCCCAAGCCTATGAAAACACCAAACACTAACATTATCCCAGAATGCTCTGGAGTTGTCTCCCTCTAGAGTAGTTGAAATTAGGCAGTCTGGGCTTCTTTTTTTGGGGGGGAGGGTCAGGCTTCTCTTACTTGGCATCATGCCTATGAGAGTTACCCACATTGTTGTATTCATTCCTTTTTTTTTGTTGAATCTATTTCACACAAGACTATACGCCAATTAATTTTCTCCTCATGATGGGTGTTTGGTTCCCCAGTATGGGGTAACATGACTCAGGCTGCTATGAACACGCTTGCCTAAGAATTCTGTGGACATGTGCTTCTATTTTTTTTTCCTTGGCAGTGGATTTACTTGGCCAAGGGGTTGGTACATTAAACATTTTATTTTAACTTAAAACATACAAAATTACATTCTTCTGCCAATCTTTTGATGTAGGGCCAAGTGTTTTCCTTCCTTCTGGATCGACTGCCTGAAGTCACAGCTTGCCTTTCTTACCTGAATCACACCCATAGAATGTGTCAGCTGCAACATTCAGCTTTGAATTCTCTAAGCTAGAATGAGAACTCAGTGATGTTTAAAAGCAATCAAAGTGCAGGACCCTTCTGAGTTTCCAAAAGTCCCTTCAGCAATTTCTTTCAGCTGCCATGTCCATCTGAACATTTGTAACATTAACTTTCATTTGGTTAGCTGTCTTTGCTATGGCGTGGATGTGACACTTGGGTTCATGTGCTGAGAAGTCATGCTGGCATTTGTAAGTGAGGCCTCTGAGCGGTGACTGGATCATGAGGACAGGACTCTGTCCTCATGGTCACTGGAACCCACCCACAGACCAGCAAGGAAGTAGCCTCATTAAAAGCAGATGCTCTCACTTGATGCTGTTGCCATGCCTCAGGCCAGCAATCAATGAACATCTACTCCTAATGTGTACCTGGTCTCAGATAATTCATTATAGCTGTAGAAAACAGCAACAAAAATACTGTTGTTGAGTCCTTTGTAAGTATTCTAGTTTTCAAAATTACGTCTTTTTGATGCCCAGGCACCATTATTTTAGATACTTTAATTCAATTATGTAATTATAATACACAGCAGTGACATTGACAGGCCTGGGGACACAGTGCCTCTTCAGAAATACATAGCTTGGTCAGCAGAAAAATAAAAGGGCTCGAACCAGAGGCTGGGGGTTGCTCACCAACCCTGCAGTCAGTGTGGTTCAGAGACAACAAACAATGCCAATTTTTGCTTCCTAATGCAAGGTGGTAAATTATTTTCCAGCATAGTGACTGAAGCAATGATTTTTTTTTTTGGTCATGTTTGTGGTCTCTCTATAGGTGGTAAATTAGACAAGGAATGGTGAGAAGTCTCTCATAGGCCTCAGCTAGAGGCCTGTGAGGGACAAGGCACACTTAGTGGGAACTAATGGTCTCTTTGTTCACACATTCTGCAGCTGATGAGACAGGGGCCATCGAAGTTCCTCCAAGGGGCCTGAGCGGCTTCACAGCACAGAGATCGTCCGTGGCCAGTCAGGGCTTCAATAGTGAGTTCTAAAGAGAGTAAATTTGTAGTACTGTACTGGTTTTTTGTTTTGTTTTGTTTTGTTTTTTTTGGTTTTTTTTTTTTTTTTTCGAGACAGGGTTTCTCTGAATATCTCTGGCTGTCCTGGACTCGCTTTGTAGACCAGGCTGGCCTCGAACTCACAAAGATCCGCCTGCCTCTGCCTCCCAAGTGCTGGGATTAAAGGCGTGCGCCACCACCGCCCGGCTTGTTTTGTTTTTTTGAGCTAGCTTAGAGACTTCTATTGGTTACAAATAGACAATTAACTTTTCAAGGGATTTTGTTGTTATTATTGTATTGGGATTCATACATCTTTGATAAAATACCTTGTCAACTTTTAAGTCCATTTTTAAATTGGATATTTTATTTTCTTATTGTAGAGTCTAATGTGTTCTAGATAAAGGCCAAGTATGATTTTCTAAAAAGAAATTCCCCCCCTCAAATGGATTGCTTGTCTCCATAAGCTTTATTATTATGATCATTACACTTGTTAATTTGTTGTGTGTACTTTCTCACATGCCATGATGTGCATGCTTGAGTCAGAGGACAGCTTTCAGGAACCAGATCTCTTCTCTTGTGTGCTCCTGGGATCAGACTCAGGTCCTCAAATGCCTCTACCCACCCCCTCAGCCACCTCACTGACCCCCACAAGCTATTAACGTCATGCTTTGCAGAGGAAACATTTTAAATTTGGGTGAAGCCCAATTGATCAGTATTTTCTCTGATAGATTATGTCTGTGGTGTCATAGCCACAAATTCTGTACCTAACCCCAGGGGATAAATGCTTTCTCTTTTATAACTTTATATTTGACCTTTGGATCTATGATCTATTTTGAGTCGCTTTTTGTAGTATGCCAAGTATAGGTTGTTTATGCTCAAGTACTCAAACACTGTTTTCTGAGAAGACTATCTTTGATCACTGAGATACCACTTGTTCAAACATTTGCAGCACACTATGTGGATCAGTTACACTGACTTACACAGACCCATGGCCTGTTGCTACAGTGATTCTTAAGAACAGTGTGATGCCATTTGTCCAACTTCTTTCTTTCTCGAAATTGTCTAGGTGATTTAGTTACTTTTCTTTTTTATTTAATTTTCAGATTTAGGTTGTTTGGGATTACAAAGCCTGTGAGTATTTTGGCTGGAACAGCACTGAAGTTTCTAAATTGAGAGCTTACATCTTCCCTGCATTGTCTTAACTATCCATGTGCCCGATGCATCTCTCCAGTCATTCAGATCTCCTTTGGTTATTTCAAATTTTATGGTTTTCAAAGGATAGATTCTATGCAGGGTTGTTAGATTTGTGGCTGACTTCTTTCTTTCCCCTGCTCTTCCTTGCTTCCCAGAAGTGGTTAATGATTCTGCGATTATAAAAAGATTTATTTTTGTTTCTAATAATTTTTTTTTTTTTTTTTGTTTTTCGAGACAGGGTTTCTCTGAATATCTCTGGCTGTCCTGGACTCGCTTTGTAGACCAGGCTGGCCTCGAACTCACAAAGATCCGCCTGCCTCTGCCTCCCAAGTGCTGGGATTAAAGGCGTGCGCCACCACCGCCCGGCTAATAATTTTTATTTTAATAAATTTAAAATTAAAATATTATATCATTTGTCCTTTTCCCATCCTCTCTCCAGTTCCTCTCATGTCCCCCCCCCCTCCACATCTCCATTCTCAAATTATAGGCTCTTTTTCTTTGGTTATCATTAATACATATACATATATATATAATTTTTATATTTTTATAAGTACATAAATATGACTAACTGAGTCTGTTTTTGTTGTTTGTGTGTATATGGTTTCGGGGCTAACCTCTTTGTGTTTGGTAACTAATTAAGAGGTTAACTCATCCTCTCTCTGTAGCCCTTAGCTGACAGTGGGACCCCCATTTACCCTTTCAGCATTAGCATGCCTACTGATCTTGCCATTGTTCAGGTCTTGTTTAGGCAGCTATTTCTCGGACACACAGTCTCACAGCAGACTTGCTGAAAGAATATTTCTATGTGAGTGTTTTCCTTCATGTATACATGTGTACCCTGTGTATCAGTGCCCGTGGGGGCCACAAGTTGGCGCTGGATCCCTTGGAGCTCAAGTTACAGACAGTTGTGAGCAGCCGGGTGAGTGCTGGAACTGAACCCAGGTCTTCTGTAAGAGCAGACAGCGTCTGAGCTGCTCAGTTATCTCTCTAGTTCTGACACTGTGCTTTTAATCTCAGTTTTCAACTGTTCAGTTATAGTTCATAAAAGCAATCTGTTCTGGTGTATAAATTTGGCTTGCTAAATCCTTTAGTTATAAGAGGTTTACATATATAAGTCTTGACTGAAAATAATAACCTGCTCCTTTCCTTTCCAATCTGCATATCTTCTGTTTCTTTCCTTCTCTCTCTTTTCTTTTTCTTCCTTTTCCCTATTGGGCTTGCTTAGACTTCTAGTTTGTTGAATAATAATAATGAATTCCTCAGCCCCATCTTAGGAGAAGCATTCAGTCTTTAAGTATCTGTTTCTGGGACTGGAGAGATGGCTCAGTAGTTGAGAGCCCTTGGTGCTCTAGCATTCTGTCCCACACACCCATATTGATCAGGCCACAACCACTTGTAACTCCAGCTCCAAGGGATCTGATGTCTCCACATGCACACACATACATGTGGCATACACACGTACGTACAAAGATACACATAAGTAAAAATAAACAATACTAATTTTATGACAGTAACTACGGATGTTGGTGATATCACTTTTAATGGACACATATTTCTGGTATATTTAGTAAATGCTAGACACAAGTTGTTTCCTATTTTTGTTATTACAAACAGTGATTCAGTGACATCCTTACAGCAAACTCTCTAGGCACATGGTTATCCTCAGCCCATTCTGGATCATTCTTGCCATCATCCCCTATGTACCATTAGTAAGAGATTCTTCCCACATCTCTCGACCATCCCTCATCTACTGTCACCTGTTACGTGTCTTTTCTTGGGGAGATGTGAACAAATGTCTACTCACCTCACATAGGCCCAGAAGACAAAATAAACGTTTCAACTAAAGTCAACTTTAGGGAAACAATGAGTTTGTTGGGGATACTGACAAGAGCAAGGATGACTCAAAGGCTGATACATCACGCAGACCACCACCAGCAAAGCCCACCGCAGTGTGGGTGATGCCTCACCCACACCCAGGGCTCCAGATGCAGCCCTGGAGCTCTCTGCACAACTTGCAAGCAACTTGACAGGTAAGAAAGAGAGTCTGTTTTTAAGACCTTAGGGGTGGCTAGTGTCTCGTCCCCTAGAAATTGTTTGTTGCTTCCATAAGGGTGGGGAGGGGACAGAGGTGAGGATGGACCTTGCAAATCTTGTTAGTTTTGGAAACTTCCTGAGACTTGTGAGTGGTTAACTTTCTGAATCTTGGAGCCTCCCCTCCCCTTCTTGGAGGGAGGGAATGTTTCAGTTCAGAGGACACTGCTTCTCAAAACTGTCTCTCTCTTTCCCTTCGCGAAGCTTCTAGAATTTTCCTGTGTCACTGTCTCTATTTCGTTACTTCACCGGTCTCCTTCACCCCCAGTAAATCTCACTTTCCTACGGAGACTGACAAGGTTAGAATCCTATGTGGCCATTTTCTGGTTCACATTGTTGTTACTTAATGATTCTCACAGAAAAGTCTCTTCCTGTGATTTCAGGACACCACATGCTGGTTTCCTAAGAAATACATCAGCCCAGTTACTCCACTACTAGCCATGGCTTTGGCATTGCATACCATAAATGTGGACAGTTTCCATTTTTTTCTACCTCCAAAGCATCGTTTAAATAGCAAAAAAACCAGGGCAGCAGGGGTATAGCTCCGTGGGTAAAGTGCTTGTCTAGCATGCACAAAGCTCTGAGTTAGAGTCCCACCATTGTGACAGTCCAGGCATGGTGAACCTGTGACGCCCTCACCCAGTAACAGGAGGCAGAAAAATCAGAAGTCCAGAGTCATCCTTGGCTATTGGAGAGTTTGAGGTCAGCCTGGGCTACATGAAATAGAAACAAAATTTTTACAAAATAGAAACAGAAATTTTAACAGCAAAGACATTTTATATTTCTTGGGGATTTGAGAGAACGTGCTTCTGTAGCTGCTGTGGTCAGTGTATGCTTCAGAGCCGGTTCTCAGCTGATACAACGATTTTTATACAGCTATGCCCTAGACACTTTTTTTAGTTTTTTTTTTTTTTTTTTTTTAGTTCTCACTCGCTTGTTGAACAGTGACGTAAAGCCTGGAGCACTGGTGTAGCAGCTGTTTACAGTTCAGGCCCTATCCATCTCATTATAATTATTATATTTCAGTGAGTCTGGAGAATGGCAACGGTTGTAACTGTCCCTCCCACCCAGGCTGAGGGATTGAAGGAAATGAGCAGGTTCCCTTCTCAGCAGTAAAACTTCGCTCTGTCACCAGGGACGATCACTCAGAATCCAAAACCCAGTTTTAAAAACATTGAGTCTGTGAATTTGTTTGTATAAGTAACATACAAATGAAATTTCCTTCTTTTAAAATATACAAACATGCCGGGCGGTGGTGGCGCACGCCTTTAATCCCAGCACTTGGGAGGCAGAGACAGGCGGATCTTTGTGAGTTCGAGGCCAGCCTGGTCTACAAAGCGAGTCCAGGACAGCCAGAGATATTCAGAGAAACCCTGTCTCGAAAAACCAAAAATAAATAAATAAATAAAAATAAAAAATAAAAAAAATAAAATATACAAACACACAGGAACAGGCCTGTGAGCCCAGATCATGATTCAAACCACAGATGCTGAACTTTCAAAGTTCTGGGGAAAGCAGGACAATTCCTTGGGAGACACTTGAGAAAGAATTTGTCAGGATGACTCTGGAGGCCCGTCATCATGATGGGTTCCTAGGATAATTAATGGAATGCCACCAGTACAGGGAAGAAACGCTTTGCCATGATTGCCAACAGCTCAGCTCATTGGATGCTACCTGTAAGGAATTTTTTGTTTTTTCAAGATAGGGTTTCTCTGTGTATCCCTGGCTGTCCTAGAACTCACTCTGTAGACCAGGCTGGCCTTGAACTCACAGAGATTCGCCTGCCTCTGCCTCCAGAGTGCTGGGATTAAAGGCGTGTGCCACCATGCCTGGTGCCTGTAAGGATTTTCTTGCCTGCCATTTGCCTGAATTTCCTGCAAGCCAAGGACTTCCACAATGTGAGCCATGCCATGCCAACAGGCTAAACTGGGGGCTTCCAGGAACTTGAACAGTTGGTTTGTGGAAAGAGAACATGTCTTTCCCCCACATGTACTGCATTTCTCTCCTAAGCCCTGTGTTAGCAAAGTTTGTTAATAGGTGACACCTATTCAAACACTTATAATCAGTTTCATAAAGTCTCCAGTAGGAAACAACATAAAGCTCCATAGGAGTCTGGTCTCACCTTCTAATCACACAGACTCCAACTCTGGTATAGGAGGGTCTTCCATTGTTGCTTCCCACCTGCCACACATTGCAGGATGTGGAAATGAACTCGGGACTCCACTCTGCTCTGCTTGGATGATGATATGGGGTGGGGTGGGGAAGGAAGCTTTCCCTGTGGGCTGGGCTCTGTTGAATTCAGTCTACTCAGGAGCCACTCCAGCCACCAGCTGGAAGAAGGCTTACTGTGACAGAATATTTTATTTAAAACACTTATATTTATTAGTACTTATCAAACACCTATATCCTATAACCTAATACCTAAAACCTAATAGTTATCTAAGAACTCCTTAATACCTAAGAACACCCTAATACCTATCTAAGAACACCTAATTAACACTATTTTAACTTTCTTTTTTTTAAGATTTATTTATTTATTTATTTAATGTATATGAGTTGCTCTATCTGCATGTACACCTGCAGCCAGAAGAGGGCATCAGATCACATTGTGGATGGTTGTGAGCCACCATGTGGTTGCTGGGAATTGAACTCAGGACCTTCCGAGGAGCAGCTAGTGTTCTTAACCCCTGAGCCATCTCTCCAGCCCCCATATTTTAACTTTCTTAAAATTAACTTTATTAATATTCTTAGTGTAGGTCTGCTCAGGGTGACTTGGTTTTAGCAGTGTGGATACTGCAGTCCCTTTCAAGCTTAGTGTCCGTTGGGACTAACTTTGCCAGTTTGTATGGCCAGTTTATTTCAACCACTAAATTGTGGCTGTTTATGAGACCAGTCTATTTTAACTGCTAAACTTGAATTCGGCTTCCTCCATCAGCTGAGACTCATTTCTATAGTGTCCTTGGCCTGTGTATGCTTCACGGC
>CAJQZJ010032727.1:932278-949466 GCA_907164525.1 Lophiomys imhausi
AGACTCATTTCTATAGTGTCCTTGGCCTGTGTATGCTTCACGGCCTGGTTTCTCACTGTGGCCTTTGAGCTCTGCCTGTCTTTTCTGGCTGCCTTATTTGCCATTAAAGGTCTTTCTCTGGTGAACTTGCAGCAAAGAGTCTCTCAGTTTATGACCATTGAGGCCCAATGGCTTGAGTATGCCATACCTTGCTGTGAACTTCTCCAGCATGTCTTCTCAGCTCATGAGGGCAGGAGGAAGAGCGCAGCCACATGGAGCTCTCTGGTTTATATATGGTATCATCTCTGGATCCTTGGAGGTCTCAAGGGCCCACAAGATTTCTTGTGATATCCAGCAGTGTGGCTTCTCATGGCAGCTTGTGTGGTTTCTTAGCCACACCCCTTCAACAGGGCATATTGTGTTTCTCACAGACTATGGCCTCAACTGGGCTCTGTCCATTTCAACAAGTTAAGGGATGCCAAGCTCTCCTCATGTGCTGCCAGATGCTAAGTTGAACTGCATGCTAACTCAGTGAAGAGGCCACAGACTACTTTTCAAGCTCTCTAGGTAAGGGGCTTTTCCAGAGGAGTCCTTCAAACTAACTCCAGACACCCAAATCCACTGTGGTCCTGAGTGATGTGTTCATCACTGAGTTAAGCTGCCTTCTGTGAAGGAAGAGGGTGGCACTGGGATGTGAGGTAGTCCTTTGGGCTGCAAATAGACATCCAGTCTTCTTCAGAGAGCTAGCCTTGGCGCCCACTTTATGTGGAAATTGAGTCCTCTCTTCTGTATATCTTTCTTGTTGAGTTTCTACAGTACTGTGGGATGCATTATGTCATCCTAAATTGAAGCTCTAACCTCCAGTGCTTCAGAATAGCCACATACAGAGAGAATGTCTTCAGAGAGGTCAGGAAAGCGTTGAGGGAGATGAGGCTCAGTCTGGCTGGTGACCTTTGGAGAAGAGGGTATCTGGGTACACTGAGACACCAGGGCCCTGTGCACACCGAGAACAGGGAGAAGTGTCGCAAGCCAAAGGACAGGCCTCCCAGAAGTCAGTCTTGTAGCTTCCAGAGCACAAGAAAATGCAGAGCTATTTTTGCTTGTTTGTTTTTTAACAAGATTTTTCTATAAGATTCTAAAGATAAAATTATATTTCAAGTCAGATGTGGTGGTGCACACCTGCCATCCCATGACTTGGGAGATGGAGGCAGGAGGATACTGAGCTCAAGGCCATTCTTGACTACATAGCTACATAGTTTCAGGCCAGTCTGGGCGCATGAGACTCTATCAAAACTGAGAGAGGCAGGAGGTAGACAGAGGGACAGAGAGTGACACAAAGCTAGAGAAGTACATTTCAATAAGAATAAGCATAAATGGAAAAATTCCTGTATGTCTTGTGAATGTGAGCATTGTGTAATTAACAGAGAATTGCTGTTACACTTGGCAACTGTAGTGTGGTCACACCGAGAGCAAGTGATGGAGTAAGACAGTGCTGCCCTACTTTGCATGAGCACCATGCATTTCAGAAGTGAGGGACTTTTTTCTAGGAAACAAAAAAAAAAGGAATGTGGAAAAAAAAGTTGGGCATGGTGGCACATGCCTTTAATCCCAGCACTCCGGAGGCAGAGGCAGGCAGATCTCTGAATTTGAGGCTAGTCTGGTCTACAGAGTGAGTTCTAGGACAGCCAGGGCTACTACACAGAGAAACCCTGTCTTGAAAAACCAAAAAAAAAAAAAAAAAAGTGTATATGCGTGTTTTGTATAAATTGCATTTTTTCCCTCCAGGCCCCAAACTCCCAGAATAAACACTCTGAGACTCAAAATATTATTTAAAATACCTAGGTCATATAGCTAGGCTTGTTCTCTGACTAGCTCATAACTTAAAATAACTCATTTATATTAATCTATGTTCTGCCATGTGGCTGGTTACCTCTGCTCAGCTTTCATGCCTCTGTCCTCCTCACATGGTCCCTGGCAAATCCCTCGTGTCTGGCACTATCCCAGAATCCTCTCTGCCTCCCTGATGTCCCACCTTCTATTCTAACCTTTCCTATAGGCCATAGAATTTTTAATTGACAGGTAATGCATGCAAGATATTCTCTCTACAATTCCCCCCTTTTAGTTCAACAAAGGCTCTTTCTTATAATAGTAGACTATATACAATAATAACAACTATGAAAACTGTAAGGTAAGATTTATATTCATAATGTCCAGTCCATACATATTTGACAACTTTGGAGAAAGTATTCTATTATCTATCCTATATTGGTGAGTTCAGAGTTCTGTATCTAACTCAGTTTCTATCATAACTTGCATTAACAACCTAAAAACATCTTCTTAAACCCTAAGCCACTTCCAATACCATAGAATTGACAGAGAAAAGTTGGCTTCCTGGATAGTCCCCAGAACTGCTCTACAAAGTTGGAGCAACAATCTTCAGTCTTTTGGCCCAGTATATCTGGCAAATCTTATTTGTGAAGCAGGAATTATGAAGGACTGCTTACCTTGTCTTGGCAAAGCTCAGTAGTCAACTTCCCTGTGTCCACGTGTGTCCACTTCAGGCAGTATAATGTCAGCAGTTGAAGCAAGGACATTTCTTTTCCCAGTGGGGGCTTGCCACAGTTCACGCAAACTCCATAAGGAGAATCTTTGATGCTCATCATCTTCTTTGAAGTAGAAATGGGGGTGCTGCCAGGAGCTGACATGTCTCATTGTCAAAAAGGTCTTAAGTTAACAAAAACATCTTTAAATGCCATATTCTGTAGGTCTTGGAGGCTTTTGAAGACCATCTATCTAGGCATAATGAATAAGCACATGTTACTTGTTTCTAGATATCTACTATCTGTTCAATCTCGGGAAGCATATTTCTGTGATAAACTGACCAGGTTTGACTATTGTTTAGTAGCTTGCATTACTTAATTATTCTAAACAGTTTGTAATAGCAGCTTTTAAAAGGACTAGAACTAAACATTGCATTTCAAATGAGCTGCATAGGTCCAATACTTTATTCAGGAATTGAAACATAGTATGCAGTTTGTTGTTATAAAAATAACCTTCATTTTTGTATCAATATACAAAAATCTATACCAAATGTAAGATTATTGGCTTATACAATGCTCCTTGGTTTAAGAGTAGATTCAAGGGCTGGAGAGGTGGCTCAGAGGTTAAGAACACTGGCTGTTCTTCCAAAGGTCCTGAGTTCAATTCCCAGCAACCACATGGTGGCTCACAACCATCTACATTGAGATCTGGTGCCCTCTTCTGGAGTGAATGTGTATATGCCGGCAGAACACTGTATACACAATAAATAAATAATCTTTAAAAAAAAAAAGAGTAGATTCAATAATCTACTCTTTTTTTCCTATTATTTCTATATCTTCCTATATTCTCCCTTTTTTCCCAACTCTTTACCCCCTACATAAGAAAGAAGAATCAAGAAAAGAAAAAGAAAGAGAAAAATCCCTGAGCCTAACCTCCTTTACCTAGTTTCTTTCCTGACCAACACCATTAATAACTTGCAACCAACACCCTTAAATAACAACAAACATCCATAACCCATCAAATGGCCAAAAATCATCCACCCCACAGTTTGGAAACTGGGATGTCGCTCTCTTAAAGTTGTTTCCTGCTGATATAGTATTCCTTTTTAGGGCCAAATAAAATTGGGAAAATGATTAAATCTTAAGAAAACTATCTGTAACATTTGTTGTCTAGTCTCCATGTGTTGTAAAAATGCAGGCTTAAATGAAGTCCTGACTGCAACAGTCTGAAAGGCTGGACCAAATCAACTTTGAAGCTGTCCTGGAAGCAAGTTTTGATGAAACAGCAACTGAGACAGTCTGAGGCTGGATCACCTGGGCTACCTATCTTGTCAAGGGTACCTCCATTCCATTGGTGTCTGGTCCTGTTGTTCTGTAAATATATAAAGTCTCACAAGTAATATACAGTTCTGCAATAACATATTATGGCATGTACAAGATGCACAGATCAGTTAAAGATGATTCTCTACTCTTTGTTTGAACAGGTGAAAGGCATCTGCCTTTCTTTGTAAGCTAATGTGGCCTGTATAACCAAACTGTAATGTAAATCTCCATCCACGCCATATGAAGGCATGACATGTAATAATAAGTCTTGAGGACTCTGTACCCCACAAGATTTATTGGTTATGCATAGGCAGTCAAGTCTCTCAGAGCTGCTCCCATGGAGAGGGGTCAGCATGTACATTACTTGCCTTGTTGGTGTTGCTGATTTCTTTCTGTCCACAGTTAAGATCTTCAGGGCGTCTTCTTCCATCAAATCTTATTTCTAACAATTTGGATGGAAGACACTTTTTTTTTTCCTGTTGGAACAAGTGCAAAATCTCCTCCTTAACACAACATATCTTCCATTCTGTAGTTATCGGATATATATGACCTAATTCATCAGCCCTTTCTAAATTCCAGTGCTTTTTAACAGCTGTGCTACCTGTCTCATTGACTTTTAAAATTTTCAAAACCAACAAGTCATCATTTAATCTATCCCTGAGAGAATCTTTATCTCCATTCTATTCTATGAGCATGTCCTTTAAATTCCTGTCAGCCCTCTCCACGATCGCATGAACCCCAGGACTGCAAGATACGTCTGCAACATTTTCTGTACCACGATGTCTGTTGCATTCCAATGGATACCGCATGCTGAAGCACCGCCAGCCTTCATCTGTAAAGGTATTTCCTTCAAAGCACAACTAGATAGATCTCTGCACAGTTGCTTGTCCTCTATGGCTGTGTGGTATACTCACAATCTGCTTTACATTATAATATGCAAAAAACTGACATTCCAAGCTGCTTTCTGATGTTCCTATGGTTTGGTCCTAAATGAGAGGAAACCTTTGATCCAGAGGGAAGCCTGGCCTGGCTTCTGAACTCTGGCCCTTTGGAAACACTCCTGAGGCTCTAGTAAAACATGGTACTCCTTTAGGGGCAGCCGGATGGTAAGACCACCCTATGCCAGCCACTAGGTGCCAGGGGCTTCCTGTAGACCAGCCACCATCTGCACTTGCAGCCTGTCCACAGGCCAGTTGCTCACCCAAGGAGCTGACTCCAGAAGATCAGCAGGGGTGAACAGATGTGTTATTGGGGATGCAGGGTTGGGTGCACAGAGAGCACAGGATTGTGACTGAACACTGAACGGAGCACAGCAAAGCCAGAGAACACAGAGCTGCGTGTGATATCATAGTGAGTCAGAACCCAGGTGGAGAAGGGACCCTGCAGAGGCCAGGGCGGGGCTCAGCGGAAGGACAGATTCTGTCCTTGATTTCTGCCAGTCCTCATTGCAGAGAGAAGTTCAGTCCAGCCCCAGACCCCAAGCTATGCACAGGAAGGGCTGGAATGCCTCAGTGCCTCACACCCAAACTCTGATGGTGATATTCCAGAGCCAGACTGGGCTGGATTGAAGGGTAGTAGAAGGGATGGCGTTTTGAAGACTCCCCCCACCCCCATTTTCTTAACCTTTATTTATTTAGTGTGCGTGTGTACACATGTACCCACATGTGGAGGTCAGAAGACAACTTTGGGAGTTGGTTCTCTCCATCAACATGTGGGTCCTGGGAACTGAATTCAGGCGGTCAGACTTCGGTGCAAGAATCCTTACCCACCAAACCATCTCACTGGCCCAGAAAATCCCACTGAAACTACACAGTCATTCCTGCTCTCAGTCCTGTTCTTCACATCCTGTGGTTCTCAACACTCACCCCGTGTGCAGCCTTTGCAAAAGTCTTGTGTCACACACAGCACGGGTTTTAATTCTTTGGATTTTTTGCTGCCGGAGCAGCCTTTCAGCACTTCACCACCAGCATTGCAGACAAGACTTTCCAACCCAAGATGTAAACACCCTGGAGTGCCTCCACTGGAATATTTCCTTCCTAGATCACCCAGAATCCACCTTCCACCTGCATTTCAGGAAGGCAGAAATTAGAACTCAACCTGCACATTGTTTTAAGAGCGGAGGCGGCATAGTGAGGGTCCCTGGTGAGAACCTGTCCAGTCAGCTGTAAAGGCTGCCGATCACCACCAGAGGGCAGTGTGGCTCTGCGCGAGCGCTGGGTTGAGAGCAAGCCTTCAGCTTCCAGTTCACCCAGTGATGGCAAGGCCGGCCTGTAGGAGTGGGATTCATTGATAAAGAGTGTGCACGTGAGTGTGAGTGCGTGTGTGAGTGTGCGTGTGTTGGATTCATTGATAGAGAGAGAGACACGAGAGAGAGAGAGAAATGGCTGGGTTTGAGGCTCAGAGTGTTTGCCTATCAAGCAACAAACATTCTAGAGTATTAGAAGTTCAAAATTATCTTTGGCCACACATCACATATGAGGCCCACCTGGGCTGCTTGAGACCCTGTCTCAAAAACAAAACAAAACTGCTGAGAGACTTGTGAGTTTGAGTACGGCTATCTGTGAGTATGCCAGTTTGTCTAGGGTTAGACAGAGACGCCCACCCCCCTCCCACCGTTTATAGAGGGGCAGGTCACAGGCCCCATCCGGACAGTTTCAGCATATATTACAATAATCCCTGAGTGCAGGCAAGAGAGTCATCCAGGGGCTCTCACCCCACCTCAGGCCCCAAACCAAAATCTGAGGGTACTGAGTCTCTCATAGAAAGAATGTGGTGTGTACCCCAACCATCCCCTAGGTAACTCAAAGAGTGAATATAATACCCAAATGTTGTATAAAGAGTTGTTACATTGTATTGTCAGAGACTAAAGGGTACACTTTCAAACAGATGCCATTTTTGTGGCGTTTTTTTTTGTTTGTTTGTTTTGTTTTTTTGAGACAGGTCTAAAGCCCAGACTGGCCTCAAATTTGCTGTATGTCCAAGGACTACCTTGAACTTCTGATCTTTCTGACTTTTCCTCCCAAGTGTTGGTACTGTGGGTGTGCATGCCATGCCCTGTTTAGGTGGTGCTGGGGTCACACCTCAAGGCTTGGCGCCTGCTAAGCACACACCCCACCAACTGAGTTCCATCTGCAGTCCCAAATGTGGAATTTTTGGTCTTTGGCTAGTTAGGTCTGTGGAATGGAACCTACAGATATGGAGGGTGACTATTGTCAGATTGGAGGGATGCCACATCATTCTAATAATAATTTAATTATATGTAGTTCGTGGGGTTTTTGTTGTTTCCCTATAAGAAGCTACCTTCAAAGGCTTGCCTATCCCAGCAGACATTGCTCAGTTCTGGCAAATTTAGACAGACTTCTAAGGTTCACTCTGCCCTAGGCATGGTGTGACCAACACACGTTTTTTTGCTAAGAGAGATTGAGACTCTGCCACAGTTCTGTGTAGATGTAGCCCCCATACCTGTCAGTTTGCAGGAGACTTTTTGTCCATGACCTTTTGGCCTCTCAGAGAAGGGCACTAACAATGTTTTCCCTGGGGGGTGGAGAACCCACCAAAGGGTAGCTTAGACCCAGGGTGGGTGGCCAGCTGCAGCTTTCCTCTGAAGAGAAACACATGGGGTTCTGGCTTCTGTCGACTCAGCTCTGGGAACACCAGCCCCTCCCAGCCAGCTTGGGGATTTTAGCTGCTGGAGATGACCTGCAGGCCTTATCAGGGTTTATCTTTCAGCAAAATCCCAGAGAGGCTGCACTTGGGGTCTGGGACTCTGACACCTGGGAGGGCAGGCGGCAATGCTTTTGTTCCTTATCCTGCCCTGGTTGTAGGAGGCTTTGCAGAATGGTAGAACTATCAGACGAAGTCTTAACAGTGCTAATACTATAGACAAGATTTCTTTCTAAAAAAGCAATGTTTGGATGACTGCAGAGATGTCTCACTGGTTAAGAGTGCTTGCTACTCTTCTGGAAGACCCAGGTTCTGTTCCCAGCATGTTGTTAGGCAGCTCACAACCACATGTGACTCCAGCTCCAGAGGATCCCACATCCCCTTTTCTGTGATTAAACACACATGCTCATGCACATACACTATTAGATAAGAATAAATGAGTTTCAGGCTAGCCACCGTTGTCTAAAACATACCACTAGCCTACCAATGGGCTCCAGGTGAAGTCCCCTGCTTTGCCCTGGTCTTCTTGTCCCCTGTGTAAAAATTTTTTTAATTAAATTATGTTGCAGTATTTATATTATCTTTAATTGGTCATTGGCTAATCCTTATCTAGACATTATAAATGATTACACACAGACACAACGTGCATTTAACAAGTCTTGGCCTGAATTGTGCAATCCCAGCCCATCTAAGCTAGCTGTTAATTCTATTACCCAAATATGACCCCATATGTACATACATCCCCTTGGACTGCCATTCTCCACAATATGCCAATGTTCCTGGCATGTGGAATGAGGTTCTTTTTCCTAACCCATGGTGTGTGTCCTTCTTCCTGCTCCTGGCTGGAATTTTTTAATCCTCTGTCTAAAGCACAGGCTTCCTGTTCTAATCTCAGGAAGTCCCACCTTTTCTGTCTTTGCCCAATCTCAGGCCTTGGCATTTGATTTAACCAATCAGAGTCAATGTAAGAAACAGACAGCAAGCAGGACCAATTAATTATCATTTAGAATGTTTAACACTACCCCATCAATTCCCTCCTTTTGTCTAAAAAAAGGTGAAAAATTTTAACTCATATAGTAGAATCAATAAGAACAGATATGAAACAATCAAGAAAACCATATATAAAAGTTACACACATAGTGTTTAGCCTATTTGTACCAGGCAATCTTGAAGAAGAATAAAATCATCTTATCTTGGTGTGTATAAAGTTCTGAACCTAAATAATTTCTATCATATCCTATATTTATAAACCTAAAGATTTTATTTAGACTTGAAAATATCCTTTTAAATCCTGAACATCTCAAGTTCAATAGAAATTTTATAACTATTATGCCTTCAACCCCATCAAAGACATAAGAAGGGATAAAGTTATTATTTGAGTGAGTAGGAAGCATAGGAGAGCAGCTTCCAAAAAGAAATATGACAGTTTGTTGCCTAGACAGTCCCAAATATCTCTCAATATCGTTGGAGCATCATCTTCAGCCTTCTGGCCAACCATTTTTCACAGACTAAATTGTGCAGCAGGGAATAAGGATTTTCCCATTCTGTCTCTGCAGAATCAGGACATCGATTTACCTGCATTTAAGCTATGGTCCATCTTTGGACTGTATATAGTCTGTTGAGAGAGCAGGGGCATGTTTGCCCAATAGGAATTATCTCCTGATGGGAGATTTCTTTTTGATGCTCATTGTCTTCTTCCAAGTCAAATGGGAGCTTTCAGGAGCTGTCTTAAGTCAAACAATTCTTAAAAAATTAAAACATCTTTAAATGCCATTTTCTGTATGCCTCTGAGGGTTTTGAAGACATCTATCAATTTATTTATAAATCTATCTTATATCTATCTATGAACAAACTGTATATTTTTAACCATTTACTATCTGTTTAACATATTAAGTCTATTTTGTGATAAATTAAGACTAGTATTTCATATGACCAGAAGCTCAACTGGCCAGTCAACTTGTATTATCCAGACTCCTAAATAGATGGCACTAGCAACCCGTAAAAGGATCGGAAGTAAACCTGTACTTTTAAATGATTTGTTAGGCACAATACCTTATACAAGAGTTGAAATATACATAATATGTGTCTAAATATAAAATTCTATACCAATGAATCAAAATTTAACCTTATTTTTGTATCAATACACAAAATTCTATACCAATGTATTAAAAGATAACCTTATTTGAGAATAACAATAGTTTTGAATTTCAGAGCAGATTCAATAATCTATCCTTATATCTTATCATTTCTATATTATATACATATATTCCCCCTCTTTTTCTTTTCAAGTCTTTTCTCCCTATATAAGAGAGAAAGAAGGTTAAAGAAAAGAAAAAAAGATCTCCAAGTCTAACTTTCTATACTTTACTTAACAAGAACATATAACAATTTGTAACATTACCCCTAAACAACATTTATCATCTACCCCACTTTTTGGGAATGGGACATCACTCTCTTAAAACTACTTCCTGCTGAATTGGGATGCAGAAAACCTATTTGGGGGTCCCAAAAATGGAAAAATGGTTAAGCAAATTAATTGTAACATTTGTTGTCCAGTCTCTATGTGCTCAACAATTTGATGTCCTGAGCAGTTTGTAGTTCGAAGCTGGACTTTGGTAGGAAATTTCAGAGCTTTATTGAAGTCCTGTCTGGAACAGTCGTTGAGGCTGGACCATCTCAGCAAGCTGAGTGAAGTTGTTCTGGATGCAGATTTTTGAGGAAACAGCTATTGAGGCAGCCTATGAGGCAGGATCATTTGGGTTACTTGTCTTGTCTTCTTTGGACTCTGGTCCCGTTCTGAAAATATATAATTTCTCAAAAGTAACATATAGTTCTGCAATTACCAAAATGCCTTGGATGTGCAGGATGCACAAATCAATTAAGGAATATTTTCTGTTCTTTGAACAGCAGAAAGACATTTGTAAATCTCCATGCATGCCATATAAAAACATGGCATGTAATAGTATTACATATGTAAGGTATATATAATCTATTTTAAATTGAAAATACAGCATAACACTGAATGGAGTTTAAATATTCTCCTTTACAGTTGACATAAATTTATTAATTGATTAAAACAGGTTTATTCTGTGTTGTTCTGGCTTTTTGTAGATTAGGTTGGCCTCAAACTCAAAAGGAACCAATCTGTCTCTGTCTTTGTCTCCCATGTTTTGGGAACAAAGTTATGCATTTATATATTTCTTCTTTCCTTTTCTCCTTTCTTTGGAGATTCAATTTCTATGTGGATATATCTATCCTTATTGAGACAGGGTTTCTTTTTGTACCTTGGGCTGTCTTGATTTGCTCTGTAGAGCTCTGTAGGTTGGATTGGCCTCGAACACACAAGGAACCTGTTTTTTCCTTGTCTCCTAAGTTTTGAGATCAAGGTATGAACTTAAATAATTGAATTACCCTTATTAAACAATAACATTAATTGAACAATTTTGTATTAGTTTGAGTTCCAGTTCTCCCATGGAAAAACCCCATTCTTAAGGAGATGGGTGTAGAATAGCATGATATGCTAACTTTTGTTAGCTTTTCTTAACTGTTGGCTGTGGGAGGCATGCTGTTTGCATGTTCTTCCCTAGCCTAACTCTGGGTCCTTACATTGCTTAACACCCCTGTGTGACCCAGATGGACTTTCTGACTTACATAACTCCCTCTATGACTTCAATGCAAGAATCTTGGGAGTGTGTGGATATCACCGAACAAGGAAGACAAATTACAGCCACACTGAGTATAGTGTTGCTGGGTGTCAACACGTGAGCAACACTCTCTCACAATCAGATCGGTTGACTAGCACAACTCTTCCCTCACTCATCCTCCTCCAAGGGCACCGGCCTCCTGTGCCCTTCATGGACCTGGCCAACTCGCCTCCACCTCAGGGCCTTGGTGTCTGCTTACTACCTTACCTGGAACAGTCCTGCCACAAATTCACATGGCATCCATTGCTTGTCATCAGGCCTCAGCTCACAGCGTAGTGACCTTGAACTTTTGGTCCTCTTGCCTCTGTTCTAAGTGGTGGGGTTACAGGTGTGTGCCACCACACCTGCTACATGTAGGGCTGAGACCAACCTGGAGCTCTGTGTTCTGTAGGCAAGCATGCCACCAACTAACTGAGCCTAACAAATATCTTCTGCTTGTACTCATGGTGCTAGGGTCGATCCCTGGACCCCAATCAGTTCTATGCAGCTCTTTGCATTATTTATTTCTAGTTGTTGCTATTGCTTGTGGGTGTGGGGTTCAGACTCAGGGCCTCATGCTTGCTAAGCATGTTCTGTTCTAGCCAAATATTGATTCTTTTTCTCTTTTAATTTTAGCTTTGTTTTTCTTGAAAGTTATTTTTTGTATGTAGTAACAGAGATTGTCTCTGATTTTCATTTTAGCATTTGGGAACTCTTACAGGGAAGCCTGTTCTTCTCTCTTTGATTAACACAGGAGAGATGGGGCCTGTGCTGCATGACTGTGATTGGTCTAGCTTGTCTGCATGACTGTGATTGGTCTAGCTTGTCTGCATGACTGTGATTGGTCTAGCTTGTCTGCATGACTGTGATTGGTCTAGCTTGTCTGCATGACTGTGATTGGTCTGGCTTGTCCGCGACTCCATTCCCAGCTCAGCCACAGCAGCTAGCAGCCATTCCCAACCTGGGGGTGAAAAGACCCTTTCACAGGGATTGCCTAAGACCACCAGAAAACACAGATATTTACATTACAATTCATTCAGCCGCAAAATTACAGGTATGAGGTAACAACAAAATAATCTTATGGTTGGGGTCATCACAGCCTGAGAAATTGTATTAAAGGGTCACAGCATTAGGAAGGTGGAGAACCATTGCTCTACAGGACACGTTTGTCCCAATGCCAGGCCCTGTCACATGCCTACCTGCCCTGAAGGTGGGGCTCATCCTTTGCAGGGCTTCCCACTCATAACCTTTTTTTCTTGGGTGCTTTTTCTCCCCCTTTTCTTTTTTCATGTGTATGTGTGTGTGATGTGTATTCATGTGTGGGTGTATGTGGGTGTGTATATGTGTAGATGCCCAGGGTTGATATTGAGAATCTTCTTTGGTTGGTCTTCCATCTTATTCTTTGAGGGGGGAATCTCTCAGTCAAACCCACAGATGTCGACGGTCTGCTTGTCAGCCACTTAGATGATTCCCTTGCTTCTGCCTTCTATGACAGGCAGCCTGTTATATCCTTTGGCATTAATGTGGGTTCTTGAGACCCAAACACGTGTGGTAAGCCACCTTGTCCTGTACCCTGCCCTAGGAACTACATTTTGCAATCATTGTATCACTGGTTATTTTTAGAAGATTTTTCATGAGAAGAGAATTGGTTGAGGGTTGGAAACAGGCAGAGTTCTGAGGAGATCATCTACACTCACCTTACCTCTGCCACCTGGGCCACACTCCACCTGGACTGCTTTGAACTGGGGGCACACCTCCAGGGGTATGTTTGGTTGCAGCTGCTTCTTTTTTTTGGGGGGGGGGTTCCCTGAGTGGAGGGTGGGGCAGCCTCCAGGTGATACTTGCATTAAATTTCTCACCCTGGGTGGTCCCTAGCTATCACGGGCTTCTTCTTTGGTGCTCCAGGAGGTTGTGAAAATTAAAGCTAAGATGTGCCAAGTTCTGTTAACACCTCCAGGGTAGAAGGGTTCCAATCACAGCAATCTCTGCCCTCCCTTAGGTTTGGCCTGATAAACATCAGAATTTTTCTTGATGCTCTTTAACAGGTAAAGAAGGTTTGTTTCGGTGTCTCAGGGGCCTTTACAGGGAAAAGGTGGTTTAAATCACAGCCCATGGTGTTTGTGTGTAAGAGTATGTGTGAGTGTGACTGACAGCATATGTGTGTGTGAGTATGTGTGAATGAATGAGAGTATGTGTGAGTGTGAGTGAATGTGAGTGTTGTGAGTGTGTGGGATATGTGTGTGTGTATGAGAGAGAGACAGGGAGATAGAGAGACCGAGAGACAGAGAGAACACGTGATGGAAGCTTCAGTCTGTATAACCCAATTTTGGAAGGAACATATCATGGCCCCATTTTCCTCTCATTATAAGAAAGTCACTCAGGCTGGGCGGAGGTGGCGCACGCCTTTAATCCCAGCACTTGGGAGGCAGAGGCAGGCGGATCTTTGCGAGTTCGAGGCCAGCCTGGTCTACAAAGTGAGTCCAGGACAGCCAGGGCTACACACAGAAACCCTGTTTCGAAAAACCAAAAAAAAAAAAAAAAAGTCACTAATTGCAGTTTGTTTTCAAGGGAACGAGAGTTAAGATGCATGTCTTAGAGGAAAATTACCAAATAATTTGTGGTCATATTTTTAAAACTACAACAGATCTCAATAAGAAGCATAAATGAATGAGGAAAATCAAACAGCAACACTGTAGAAACTCTTCATAGAATAGGAGATGAATGAACTCTCCACAGTTTATCCTGTGAGTACAATGGAACGCTGAAGTCAAATGTGACAAGGGCATTGTAAAGGAAGGAAAATGTGGGCCTGTGTCTCTTCACGATCAGCTTGTAGCACAGAGCACAGCAGAGGGTTATATATCGTGGCCCGTGAGTGTTTCCCAGAAATGCAAGGCTAGTTTAATACCTAGTGTCATCATCATGCTAACAGAGTAAATGAGACCAAATGAACAAAACAAAGATTCCCCCAAATGTCATTTGGCTATTTCAGTAAATCTTGAAAAAAATTAGATAAAACCCAATATCTAGCTATGATTAAAAGAAAAGAATCCAACTCTCCCATTAGGAATAGGTGGGACCATCCTTAATCTGCTAAAGGATACACATGAAAGGTCTGTGGGTGGATCCTACACAGAGATGAAGTATTGGATGATCTCCTACTCAGGCTGCGGACAAGTCAAGGACACCCACTGTCACACAGCACAGTGTGAGCCAGGAACACTTCCCATCTGTGCAGGGACCCCACCTCCTTCACATCCCACTGTCCTAGTCTTTAACCCTCATCTCACTTCCCAACACCCTGCTTCCACACAGGCTATGGTGACTTTTCTTTTCTCCTAATAAAAAGCACCCTGACACAATCTGCTTAGCAAGGAAGGGTTTCTTTTAACCAGAAGCTCAAATTATAGGCCTCAGTGGCTGGTCATCTTGGCTCCACAGTCAAAAAACAGAAAATGTTGAATGCTGATCGCAGAAACTTTTCCCTCTAGATACCGTCCAGGGTCCTCGACCAGGGAAGGTGCCCCTCAAAGTAGGTGCTTTCCACATTAGTTAACGTAATAAAATAACCCCACAAACATACCCACAGGCCCAGCTTCCAGGCAACTCTTCATCTCAGCAATTTCACAGCTGAGATTAGCCATCGCAGGGGGTTCCTGATGGAGAAATACCCTCCTCCCAGATTCTGGGCTGTGGACTGAGGCCTCCAAAGCCACTTTGCATAAGAATTCCAGTCTGAGAAAGTGTTGAAAATAGTGTGGAGGCTGAGTGTCCTAGGTCCAGGTGGTTGGAGTAACATCCCTGAAGAAGACTCAAGGCTTCTTGTGTCCGTATAAAACTCCAGGAAGAAAACCTAAGACAGAGAGAAGCAAAAATCACCGGTCATGGCTGATAGGAGCATTCATGAAGTTCCTTAGCCATGAACTTTAGATGCCGACTGGCCCTGTCCCCAAGGATTCCTTGTATTACAAAACTATTAATTTTTGTAACAGTGGCTGAGTGCTCACAGTGTGCTGGGACAGCTCTCTAAACACTGTGTTGTCTAATCTCACAAATCTCACTCTGACCCTCACCAAGTGCTGCAAGAGTGTTAACAGAGCCAGGATCACAGCAGCTCCACTTCTGTGTTCTCCATCACTTTTATTCTTTGCTCCCTTTCCTTGAATAATAAACTAGATTTAGTGACTTTATTCTGGTGAGTGGCTTATATCCCATCTCCATGTGACAACAGAGGAAGCCTGGGAGCTTCCTCCCCTGACTCCTTCATCCTCCCACTAAAGCCTTCATTCCTAATGATCACCATTCTAGAGGCCATTGGTATTAGTATGAATGATAAGCCTGGGGCATACCCTATGTTCTTTCCTGTTCCTTCCAAGCCCAAAGGATATGTGCTCTTGTACCTGTTTTATAAAAGGAAAGGAGAAAAGCTATGCTTCTTGGTGAAGGTACCATAGCCAGGCCTCTGACTTCCAACCCTCAGTCCCAGCCACTGGGCTGTCCTGTCCCCCCCCACTTCTATGCCCTCCAGGGTTTTCAGACATGGCCTTTGGCCCCGACAAGTTTCTTGGGGCTAAGTGTACAGTAAAACACAGAAGACTGACAGGGATGTGCTGAAGGTCAGGGCAGTGGGTCTCAGTGACCTTTAGGAAAGACTTCCTCATTAACAGGTGATACCTCAAACCCTATCCCATCTTTGGGGGTCTTCTGTTGGCCAGCAAAGCATATGCATATGTGTATATGTGGAAGCCAGAGGCCAATTTTTGGTGTTGTTCCCCAGTTTACCTTGTTTTGGGAGACAAAATCTCTCACTTGTCCTTGGACACTCTGGATAGGCTAGGCTGGCTTGCCAGGGAACCCAAGGTATGTTCTTATCTCTATCTCCCCCGTTCTGGGACCGCAGGCATATGTTACCATACTCAGCTTTTACGAGGTTGCTGGCGCCTGAACTTAATTCCTCATGGTTGTGTGGCAAACCCTTTACTGACTGAGCCATTTCCCCAGACCCATGCAGACCCTTTTAATAAATCTACAGTTGAGTCCCCAGATGCAGGCTCTGGATGTGGGACATAACCAGCTCTTTGGGGATTTTCTCTTTCAAACCTGTCTTCAGACTGTAATCATGCATGCCCCAAATATTTCAGAGGTAACTTCCTTCTTGATCTCATCACTTACTAAGGCTTCTGTCTGAGTATTTCAAAGTATGATGACAGGGTACATGTTCTCTCCATAATACCCTCCCTTATGTTTGCTAGTCATTAATTTTAAAGACAGCATTTGACTTTGGATACCAGTGCCTGGTTTTTGTCTGCTATGAAATTTAGGCTGTGTGTGTGTATGTGTGTATGTGTTGGAGGTATGGAAGATAAGACTATGGGGTAGTTTAGAGTTTGGGTGGCACAGTCTACAGTACATGTTGTGTGTGCATGCATGCGTGTGTGTATGTGTGTAGATGTGTGCACATGTATGAATGTGGGTGCTTGTGTGTATGGGTGTTTATCTGAGTATGGGAGCCCGAGGTTGACATCAGCTGTCTCTTCCTCAATTGCTTTCCTTTTTTTTAAAGACTAGTCAGTGAGCTCCAGGGATGTATTAAAGACAGGCGGGAGCTGAGGAAACATGGCTTAAGACCCTCACATTGGGGAGGAAGGAGAAAAAAGCAAGGAAGGGAGGGAGGAAGAAAGGAAGGAAAAGCACCATATTAGTTTTAAATGAGAGTTTTACGTAAAGCAAGTATTTCCTCATTCCAGAGCTTCATTCCAGAGCTTCTTGGTACTCACACATCCTAGCTTCTGCCACTAATGCCATCATTAGAGTGATAAGATATCCCATGCGTCCTGGGTAACACCCTGACACACCCTGGAGCGGCTCTGCACCTCCTCACCCCCACCCTGGGGCAGAGGGAACGTTTGTCACGAGATGCACATAGCCGTATGTGTGTGGGGGTGGGGGGATGTGTGTGTGTGTGTGTGTGTGTGTGTGTGTGTGTGTGTGTGTGTGTGT
>CAJQZJ010032727.1:949476-974998 GCA_907164525.1 Lophiomys imhausi
TGTGTGTGTGTGTGTGTGTGTGTGTGTGTGTGTGTGTGTGTGTGTGTAAAAAGCCCAGCTCATCTGGACACTAAATCAAACACACGTTTCTGGGAACCACGTCTGGATGAGGCAAACCTGCACTACTTTGGGTAACTGACGACAAGGGGGGAAATGTGAGATTTGGTTGTAAAAGCCAAGTCAGGCACCTCTGGGGAAGCTCACTAGGATAACAAGGGGGCTCTTAGCAACCGATACAGTCACTGGCCCATTTCAGCGTTCCCTGCTCTGAGAGCTGGTGGGGAGCACTCCTGCTTGGAGGACTCACATGTTCATGGAATGACTCAACAGAGCAGAAATCTTTCCTTGTCTAACCAAAATAAGCACAAATGCTGAACCTTGCTTTTTTGCCAATCTGTCTTTAGAGAGATTAGATTCAGTCGGATGATGAAAGTACTCACCTGTCAAGCTGAGAACTGTTTACTAAATAACTCAGGAACACATTCTGCCCGGTCCCTCATCTTCTCCCAAATCTCCAGCTCTTCAGCTTCTCTCTCTCTTTCCCTCTGTCCCTTCCCCCCATGAAGGTGCGTATGGTGTACACACAGAGGCCAGAGCCCAGAAGAGGGTAAGCCTGGTGTCCTCTATCACTCTGCCCCACTCTCCTGAGACACAGCCTTTCACTGAACCTGGACCCAGTGAGCCCCTGTGATCCTCCCGTCTGCTCCTCACAGCTGGGGCCACAGGCACAACCAGGTTTTTTATGTGTGCGCTCAAGCACCAAGAGCTCTTACGCTCAGCGGTTAAGAGCACTGGCTGCTCCTCCAAAGGACCCAGGTTCAAATCCCAGCATCCACATGGCAGTTCACAGCTGTCAGTAATGGCCGGGTGTAGTAGCGCAGGCCTTTAATCCCCAGCACCCGGGAGGCAAAGGCAGGTGGATCTCTGTGAGTTAGAGACCAGCCTGGTCTACAGAGTGAGTTCCAGGACAGTCAAGGATACACAAAGAAACCCTGTCTCAGGAAAAAAAAAAAAAAAAAAGAAAAAGGAACTCTTATACTGAGCCACCTTCCCAGCCTGAGATTTTTCTATCTGGGACTTGAGGTTTTGTTCATTTCTGCCCTAGACACAGTGTTTCTTGAGTAGCCTCATCGTGATCCCAGGCCTGGTGTTTCCCTTGTGAATTTAGACCTCCTTTGGCTTGGCTTTCAGTTTTGTAGCTACAAGGGTATTTTTTTTTCCACCCTTCAGAATACCATACAGCGTGTGTGAGAGATCATGGTGGCAACAGAAATGGGTGCATCTATGTGTTGGGATTTGATGCGTAAACAACTAGACCCCAAATCTCAACGATTTACAAGGAAAGAATTCAACTCTCAGGAGTCAGGGGCAGGAAGATTGTGACCTCCAGACTAGCTAGGAAGGAAGGAAAGCAGGCAGGCAGGAAGGAAGGCCGGCTGGCTCCTATTCTGCTCAAGGTAAAGTCCGCCTGGGATCCAGACTTAAGGGAACACTTCTCTGGAACGTGATATGACCAAGGAAAAGCACATGGCCAACCACAGGCTGGCTTTGTCTGCTTCTGCCTGGAGATGGCACAGCTCAGATCTGTCCACATCCTGTGGCTTGAAGCAGTCTCTTGCGTTCAGTGGGAAGGGAATACACAGCCTTTCTTGCAGGAGTGAACAAACCCTGGATGTTCAGTGACATTAACAGACTGAAAAGGGTCCGTCTGTCTATTCCTGTCTGGCTTAAAATTAATGGATGAGACTATATGTAATTTTTTTTTTCCAAGAAAAAGCCTAGACTTGATCATTTCATTGTGGGAGCTGCCCTAAACCGGCATTACTGCTCTCTTTAGGATTCGGGGGTGGGGGGTTGGGGGGAAGGTCTATCGTGCGAAGAGCATTCTTACAGTCCTCCCTCATCTTTGAAGCCCAGCCACACATAAAAGTCCCAAGCCTAGGCCTGCCCATTCTGAGCCAAGCCACACTCACTGTCTTTGCAGGCCCTGAAGAGCCCTCCCCCACCTTCGTGTACCCTGGGTGGCCTAGCCCTCCTGAGGGAAGCATCTCCCTCAGGAGAGTAGAGGCCTCTCAGTCCCATCTGGATCCCAGAGCCCAACCATCTTGGCGGAGGCTGCCCAGGGTGTCATTCAAACTAAAGAATATTCTTTTAGTACTGAATAACCATGTAGGGCTGGCAGGGCTCCCTCCGCCTGACAGATGGCGAACACATGCCTGGGGCGGCTGGGCTGCACATCAATCTCTCTCTGTTGCTTTCAGCACACCCTTCCAGCCGGGATCCTTTCTAGCCTGACTTGTGATTCCCATATAGAGTCTCTTTCTGAGGCCCAGTGTGTGTGGAGAGATGTCTCTAAGGAAGAGCAAGTAGTCTGGGCACTGGTATTGGACAGGTGGTCTGCTCTTCCTCTGAGGAGAGCTAGCTCTGCTGTTAGCCCCCATCACAGTTCTTATGTGGGACAAAGGGGTCTGGAAATCACTCTGGCGACTGGGAACCATTTTGGGTTTCTAAGATTACAACCTGCTTGTTATTGCTAGGTTTTGCCCACACTTTGAATCACAAAACCAATCTTTCAAAACAAGTCCTTGAAGAAGCTTAACACATGTTGGAAAAGGTAGCTTGAAGAAGCTCTTGTGATTAATAAGAGAGAAGGGATTTGGGGGTATCTGGTCCATGCCTGGAGACAGTAGCATATGGGTTAAGTAGCATGCTCAGCTGTAGACAGGACAACTGGCCAGAGTCTTAGTGTTGGGTGGCCCTGACCCATCCTCTCCCATTATCATGTTTTGAATCCATGGGCCAACAGCTTTCGGATTTCTAGTTCTATCTGAGAGCATGGCTAGTCACCTTCCATGTACCTCTGTCAGGTATTGTAGTCACCTTCCATGTACCTCTGTCAGGTATTGTGTGCCCATCTCGATCTTCCTAGATCCAACACGACGATCGAGCTGTCTTCCTGGATCCTGTATTTCTCCACCATTCTTCACTATTTTTGTCCAACTAGTCACCTTCTTCCACTGGGCCTGGCAGGGACCTGGGAATTAATTTTGATCTTCTCCTTCCTCCCCTCAACCCACTCTATACCTCATCCATCCAATCCACCAGAAAAATCCTTCCTGACTTGCTTAGATGCCCATCATCACTTCTCTTTGCCTTCATGGCAGCAAACACCCTTTATTATTTTCATTCCTGGACTACTCACCAACCCCTACTCTTGTCCTCTTTTTGAATCCATTCTCCACTCAGCTGCCACTGGGACCTTCCAACAAAAACTGGACTGGGCCCTATGAGGCATGACATCCCTCAGGGACTTGAGAGCCTAGCTCTTCTCACTGGCTGCGTGAACAGACCCATGGCTGTATCAGTCAGCTAGCTGGTGCTGTGGCAAGTAACATGGGGCCAACACCATTCAAGGAGGTTGATTTTGGCTCATGCTTTCAGCCCATGGTCTCCTGGCCACGATGCCTTGTGCTTGTGGTGGCATAGCGTACCACGAAGGGAACATATGAGGGAAAAGCTGCTCACCTCATCAGGACTCACCTCTTGGCAACTCAGAAACAATGAGAGAGGCAGGGAAGGTATGAGGCCCCAATGTCTGCATCACCAATAACTTTCCTCCACTAGGCTGTACCTCCAAAAGATTCTCCCACTTTCTAATAGGGCTGGTGACCAAGATTTTGGGACATGGTCTTCTTGGGCACTTATCCAAACCATCACAGAATCTCTTATTCTTGCACCATTCTGATCCACCGTACCCCATCCCTTTATGATCTGCCAGCAGCACTGGCTTCTGGGAATCCCAGATTTGTCAAAGCTCTTCCAAGCCTCAGAGACAGCCTATCTTTCCCTATTGCCTAGACTGTGTTTGCTCAGCTTCCCACTCGACCACCTCTCTCTGCTTAAAAGTTTGTGGCTTGTAGAAAATGGAATGATGGATGGTTCTAGAAGCTGTGGCTAGATGACAGACTCTCGGCAGGATGGAATAAGGGCTTGCAAAGGCTGCACGTTGGCATAGACAGCTGGCTGTACTGAAATGTGGAAAAGCTTAAAGCAAATAGACCCATGGGAAGGTGCCACAGGCTCCAGGCGAGAGCTGGGGACAGTGGCCAAGGTGAGCTGGGGACCGACGTCAGGTTGGTGTCAGTGACGGTGTCAGTGACAGTGTCAGCCCACCTTTCATTGTCTTTTAAGAAACTATCTGGGAGCCTGGCATGGTGGTGCACGTCTTTAATCCTAGCACTCAGGAGGCAGAGGCAGTTGGATCTCTGTGAGTTCAAGGCCAGCCTGGTCTACAAAGCAAGTCCAGGACAGCCAAGGATACACAGAGAAACCCTGTCTCGGAAAAAGAAAGAGAGAATGAATGAATCTGGGGCCAAAGGAAACATATCCTAACAAACTCCTTTCTTCTGGTACTGTGTGCTGGCATGGGGAGGACCCTCCCTAAGGTCTGGTGTTTCCGGTCTAGATTGGTCTATAGGACTGTTTTGTATTTTACATCTGTAGTTCCTGCTGGCTGGGCAGCCTTCCTGCCATTGCCTGAGTCAAGTTCCTCTGGTGTCTTGCATATGTACTTGTAGAAAAAGAATATTCAAGATCAGAAGGTGCCCAAGCTTCTCCAGAAAAGCAGCTGCATGATTCCCCACTGAGGGAGAGCTGAGCAGCCCGGGAACCCGAGCTCCCAGGGGCGCACTCAGTGGGAACATCCAATGCCATCTGTCTCACATCACAGCCAAGTCCAAAAAAAAAAAAAACCTTCCAGAAAACTGTGTGAATTACTGCTTACAAAAATAGTAATGATGGGGGGAGGTACCCAAACCCAGGGTCCGCCCACTATATGCCTTCTCACACAGTGTGAGAACCGTTAGACACCAGCGCATTTTTCACGTTATTGACAGCGGATTTTTGCAGGAGGCACATTCCCACTCAACCTACTGTCTGCCTTTTATGTGTTTGGTTATTTTACCCAAAGAGCAGCAAATCCAATTCATGTTAGCATAGAGGCGAAGGGAGTCTTCATTTCCCACTTATCTTGAACTGAGGTACGCAGGGGAAGTTGTGATGCTTTACATATTGAACGCCCAGCACCACACTCAGTAGGGAGTGAAAGAGAAATTGAGAAGTAGAACTGGGGCTTCTAGGAAGAAATGGAGATGCAGGATGAGTTGGGGGAAGCTTGCAGTGAGGCTCAGGGAAGGGCTCAGCTGGTGCAGTTCTTGCTGTGTAACCACAAGAACTGAGTCTGAGTTCCTAGCATCCATGTAGGATCTGGTGCAGCGGCATGTTTGTAAACTAGCACTGAAGGCAGTGGGCGGAGACAGGGAGATCCATGGGACTTGCTGGCCAGCCAGCCTAGCTCTAGGTTCAGTGGGAGACTGTCTCAGAAAATAAGACAGAGACTGACTAAGGCAGGTAACCAGTGCCTCTACATTACACATGTGCACACACATGTAGCTGCACAAACATACACACCCCAAACACATGGACACAAAGAAAAATAGGTAGTTACAGAAGGAGTCAGGAAGGAGAGGGTAGCAGGGCATGGAGGAATATGCTCAAAGTATATTATATACTTACAGGAAAATGTCCTTATGTAACCTAATATAATAGAGTAATTTTTTTTTTTAATTTAAAGCATGTGGTCACCTACTGTTGTCTGGACCAAGTTCTTAAATGGTTATATAAATGCAGAGTTTTGGGAGTTCTGACTTTGATGAAGAAACCACAAGTAGATGCTTAGAAAAAAAGAGTCAGGAAAAGTGGCACTGAGTTTCTACTCGTGGTAGACAGCCCGTGACACATGTGCAAACCCGGGTCAAATTTGAGCAGATCATTTTAATTTGAATAACACATCTTCAAGTCAAGATTTGCCCCCAAGTGGATCAAAGGAAAGAAAGATGGAATCCATCCATCCATGGCTCTGTGCTTTCTCATCTCAGGGCTCATTCTGGTGAGATTTGGGAGTAACAGGAAGGACTCAGGTTTAGAATGAAATGCACCGTGTAGACCCTGCCCTCTCTGTGTTTGTTCTTCTAAGGAACTCAAAATGTTTTATGTAGGGAACTGGAGAACGTGTACTGCTTTTGTGGAGGACTACGGTTTTGTTCACGGTACTCATAACTGCCTGGAATTCCAGCTCCAGGGGGTCCATTGCCCTCTCCTGGCCTATGTGAGTAAGTGCACACATGTGTGCATACACACAGACACAGCCAATTACACATAAATAAAAATAAAATTTAAAATATTTTACACATTTTATTTGTCTATGCCTACTTAGTAGGTAATGGGTACTATTTTAAGGAGGATGTAACAAACTGAAAGTGACTCTTTTACTCTTTCACCCAATTTTGTAATCAGTTGTTTTAGTCTCTTATCACACACATGAACTACGTGTGTGTATTGGCATGTGTTTATGCCAAAGAACAGAAGTGGTAATCCATGTTCTGGCCCTTTAATTGTTTACCTAAGCATATTTCTGACATCATGAACACAAACTTTTAAGTGGATGGTAACAGTTTGGATGTGTTTTGGTCCCAGTCCTCAACTCCTGCTGAGATACTGTGTTTCGGAGATGGGTCCTTTAGAGAAGGCAAGCCTGGTTAGTTGTCTTGGGAATAGATTAGTTTTCATGAGAGTTATGAAGCAAATCTACCCTCTTCAACCTTCCCGGGTTTCCACCACTGTGTGATGCACTTGTTCTTCCACCCTGCATTTGCCATCAGATACTGACAAGATAATCCTGTTTACTCTACAAGGTACCTGGTCTCTGTCATTCTGTTATAGCAACAGAAAATGGACTAAGACAATGCTGAGCTCAACTACAACGCTGTCTTCTGTATTTCTGTCTCAATGAGCTCTGATGCTCAGGCAGGTAGCATGGAGCCAGTTTACCAGGCCTGTTGCATAGTCTAGGTGCTGAATGAAAAGAGTAGGTGTTCCTTGTATCCCCACTTTCTTTAAGCCTTTTTCTCTAGCTTCCACTCTCACGTTCACTTGGTGCGTCTCTTCCCTTCCTTTGGCTTTATGACTATTTTTGCCCCTCCTCTCTTGCACACACACATTCTCTATTTCAACATGGCCTCCTAGGAGCTATTCCTGTTCCCTCTGGTATGTTCTCATTTCTTTCTGACAATTTTCTTCTCCCTTAAGAATTAGTCTGGCTCTGCAGTAGGAAGCTCCCTCCAGCCAGTGATTGACACAGATGTATTTCCTGGCAACAGAAGCCCTTTTTCTTTTTGTTGAGCTGCACACATGGATGAGAGCTTAGAGATGTCCTTATTTGTGGTGTGCAGTGAGGTATCTCTCTGCCACCCGGCTCTCCAGCTGAGTGACAGAAGGGGGCCAAAGGGACTTGTCCAGAGCGCCTCGAACAGGAGCTGTCAGTCAGGCAAAGTCAGGATTCGTCATTCTCTTTCCCTGCTTAAGCCAATGAGGAACAGCTGTTGATGAGAGAAACACCAAAGTCACGGGAGCAAGGAGAAGGGATGATGAGAGCTGTGAAGAGGATGGGTGTGAACACTGGGAGGGGAGGAAGACTCTGTAGAAGAAGGTCAAGTCACCAAAGTAAGTCCCAGCAGAGGGTAATAAAAGGTGGCAGGAGCCTCCAGGAGGAAGGACGTCCTCTCTCTCCATCCTTGCACTGACTTGGAATCAGACACCAGCCACAGTGCCCTTGTAAACTGAGGGCTTGAGAGCACTGTGCACATAGGATTGTTGACTGGAAAAGGAGTCAGAAACAAGACCCCGGACAGAGACAGCGGGTGGCAGCCCACTTGATCACGTGAAAGCCGGGTGGTTATGTTTGCTGTTCCAGCCAGATGGGGGTACCAGGGTGCCTGGAACATCTCTCTCCCTTAGCATGCTGGTTGGTTTGTTTTTTTGTTTTTGTCAACTTGACACAAGGTAGGATCATCCAGGAAGAGAGAACCTCAACTGAGAAAATATCTCCATCAGATTGGCCTGTGAGCATGTCTGTGGGGACATTTTTTTCATGAATTACTGAGGTGGACAGGCCACTCCTGGGCAGGTGGTCCTGGGTTGTATAACAAAGCAAGCAGAGCAAACCATGGGGAACAAGTCTGTAAGCGGTGTGCACCCATGGTCTCTGCTTCAGTTCCTGCGTGTAGTTAGGTTCATGGCTTGAGTTCTTGTCCTGACTTCCCTCTATGATGGACTGTGATTGGGATGGGTAAGAAAAATAAACCCTTTTCTTCCCCAAGTGGCAAGAGAAAGCAAATTAATACATTCGGGTTATAGCCATCAGGGAAACTGAGGGGCAGCGCAGAGGTGAGGGTGTGGCTCTGCTCTTGGAGGCTTGGCCTGAGGCCTCCACCAAGTAACGACTTCTCAAGTGAGGTTCCCTACTCCCGATGCTCCTCACTGCACCCTACCACCAATTCCTATTTATAATTGTCACCTACTTAATGAGCTGTTTTCCTTGTTACTTGAGTTAATTTTTAAAACTCATTTCAATAGTGGGGATTGAAGCCAGTACTTCAAAGAAGTACAGTATTCAGGCATACCAGACAAACACACAACACTGAGCCACAACCCCAGCTCTGACTATGTATCTTACAAAGTACTCGGTTTCTTCCTCCAATGGAACACACACCCAACCAGGGCAGGGACCTGTAGTTAACTTGAAAGTTTCCCCATTTTAGTCATTGAATATTTCCAGTGCTTAAGACAAAACCAGGCATACAGTAGAAGCTCATTAACCACTTGTTGAATGAATGAATGAATGAATGAATGGAGATAGTCAATATGCAGTTGATTTGTGAGATAACCTATAGCAAATAGGGTTATGATGTTCCTTTAGACAAGGCTGGCCTCAAACTTGCTATGTAGCTGAGGATGACTGTAACTAGTCTTCCCTACTTTATGGGTTCTTCTTTCTTCCACCCTTGTCCACCCCTTTCCATCCCTGACTTTAATCAGGGGTCTCTTTCCTTTCCTCTCTATCCTTTTTTATCTTGTATCTAGTGTTAGGGAATTGAAAGGGAAGGGAAAAGGGGTTACTGTTATCCTTAGACTACTTCCTGCTCATCCAGGGCATCAAGCTCTTTGGAGGCAAGTTTGATCTTTGCTGTTAGGATATCTAATTTCTTCTTGTTTTTTTCTTTGCACACAACTACTTAACAAACCACAACCAACAACAACCCACACTGCCTCTCGGGCTCCTAACATTTATACACCCTCTTAAAGGTCCCCAGAATCCCAAATGTCACACAATCAACAGAAACTATCTGCACCTGGCAAAATCACGCTTCTGCTAGAGCAGGAGGCAAATCACAGTTGGCTGCTTGGAAGCTGCCCCACATCCCCACACCTGGGATTAAAATGAAAACATATTCTTAAAATATTTCTGTGTTTTTTGAAGAAACCAAAATTCCAGAATTCTCACTACAGATAACCTTGAACTTTTGAGCCTTCTGTCTTCACATCTTGAGTTTGAGGATTACATGCATGTACCACACACTTGGTTTGTATAGTGCTGGCCATGGAACTCAGGGCTTCCTGCATATGCTGTGTGAGCAGTCCGCCCAAGACTTACTATTTCATTAAGGGCTGGGGAGACAGCTCGTCCAGTAGTCCTGAGGACTGGAGTTCAATCTCTAGAACCCACACTGAAACAAAAGTTGGACGTTTGTGGCCGTGTAATCCCAGCACTGAGGAGATATGCCCTCAGTGACCTAAGGACCTCTCACTAGGGTCCTACCTCAGTCCCAACTCCCAGCCCAGCCCTTTCCTACCCCTGACCCTTCACCTGCCTCCAACCCCAATACCACCCCTTTCATTAGTCACCAGCTGACATCATGAATGTAGCAGCTGGCGTGCTTTCTGCCTCTGGGTCTGGTGTGAGGGGCTTCTAGCATTCCCTTCCTCAGAAAGGAAACAACTCAGAGAAAGGTTAAACACCTTGTGCAGATTCCCAGGGAGCTGTTGTCTCGCGAGCTCTGGCATGTGGTTCCATTTATTATTTCTCTTTATAGCCTCCGGGTCATAAAGTTAGAGAATGGTGGCTTCGTGCAGTTTCCCAGATTTCCATGTCGTGTTTGGACACTCAAGAGCTCTGATAAATATCACCATGCAATTGGCAGCAACTTCAGCAGAGGGTGATGGAATGTGGTTTTGAAAGAGGGATTGGAGGGTAGGGAAACAAAACAAAATTGGACATTTTGGAGCAGATCTATGCTTATGTAAAGAAAGGGTTAGTTATTTTATGCAATTTTGGAATCTTGAATACCCTTCATTGTATGAGAAATATGTGTGCCAGGTAGCCCCAGCACCCACCCCCAAGCCTGAGACCACCCAAGGAGAGTCTCACCGGGACAAGTGTTGGTCTCCAGCACCTGGGATCTGCTGAGGCTTCTTCCCTGCTGGCCTGTTTACCTGCCTGAGCCTGAGCTGGGCTGCAAGGGGCGGCCACCCCCTGATCTGTCCCACACAACCTCCCCACCCCCCACCCTCAGCCAAGCAGCAGGTTGTTTGCCTTCTACCCAAGCCTGAATGGCACGGAATGACTTTCTTTGAAGTGGGAAAACTCAAGAGGGGCTAACCACAGAAACTGCACCAGGGAAGTTTCCTTTGTTGTCCTTCCAAACCAGGGCTCTGACAGAGAAAGAGAAAGAAAACAAACAAATAAACACCCGCCTCCAGATGCCTGTCATTCTTCCAAAATACACAGTGTGGGGGGAAATACCTATTTTCACTGCAGTGCCAACAAACAGCGAATCCACGGCAAGCTACCTTTGTGTCATCACCAGGTGTATGTGTAACCTTGTGTGACACACACGAGAACTCAGAAAAGGTGTAACAATGACAAGTCCCCTGACAGATGAACAGCTCGAGGTTGCTCATGCCCTAGACTGCTGTCCTTGCTTGGTGACAATGGCAGCCTCCCAAAAGGGGCTCTTGTTCCTCAGTAGGAGTGACTTCTCCCTCAGAGGAAGTCACTGTGCGTGTGTGTTGGGGTGCACACGTGTGTGCACACAAGCATGTGTGTACTCGTGTGGAGGCTAAAGGTCAATCTCAGGTGTCTTCCTCAGTCCCTCTCCACCTTGTTTTTGCAAGAGGCTCTCTCACGCTTGCAACTCTTCAAGTCAACCAGCTACCTGGCCACCAAGCCCCATGGGTCCATCAGTCTGCACCCACATCTTCTGATTTTTAATGTGGTTTCTGGGTTTCAAGCTCAGGTGTGCAGCAAGCATTTTACTGACTGGATCATCTCTCCTGCTTGGGATGTTGACTTCTGAGGTCGAGAAACTTTCAGGGACAGCAAAATGACTCAGTGTTGCCATTGAATTCAATCCCTGTAACCCAAGGTAGAAGGAAAGAATGGACTCCCAAAGGTTTCCCTCTGACCTCCATACCTTCTGTGACCACCCTACACATACTACGTGCTCCACACACACAGACAGATAGACACACACACACTAATAATAATAATAATAAACATTTAAAAATAATTAATGACCAAAAAAGAGAAACTCCCTTAAGAGAGTCTGCCTCTGAGCTCAGCTCAGTGTTTTGAGAAGCGTGCAGGGACCTGTGCGCACCAACTGCGTAGAACTCTTCTCAGCTCCAGTTTGGTAATACCATAAATTTGGCAAATGCTACAGACATGTTTCTGGTTTTAAGAATGTACCAAACATTTGCCAGAACACCCAGGTCTGAGCCACCCTGGTACTTAGGAGTCACAGTGCGGTGACCCACAGTCTGGAGGTCACAGTACACCCCAACAGTAAGGGTCACAGAGTACGGCCACAGGACCCAGCTGATTCTTATTATATGGTGACACAGACCCACTGTTAACATCTTCTGATACTTTTCAAGAGAAGCTAAGACCCAGAATTTTATATGAAACCCCAGTTTTAAAAGGCTGGCAACGTGTTTTTAAAAAAATAACAAACCCATTCTTAAGCCAAATGAAACACATCTGTTTGCGGCGCTGGGTCTGGGCTGCCAGCTTGTTGTGATTCCCACTTCTACTTGATAAGCTCTGTTGCTTTTTGTCATTGTTCCTTGTCCTAGGTGTTCTTGTCTTTGCCAAGACACGACGCATACAACCCTTCCCCATCCCCACCCTGAGCTTCCCAGCCATGAACCTCCTCTATTTGTGTCCAGTTCTTCTCTTAAAGAGTATGTTTATGGGTTTGGTATAATTCCTGCATATGTTTTTCTTTCCTGGTAGCTTGAAAGTTTTCTAAAGATAAAAATCTATGTCTTAGACAATAGATCTTCAGTAAATATTAGTAAAATTTGAAGACTATCCAACCAGAAAGATGAAGCTTAGATGAGACACTCCAGAGCCATGATGACAGCCTTGGACAGATTTCACATCATTGCAACATTCATGAGACACACTCAGGGGAAGACTTATTGTCCTGAACATGTTGATGTATGTAAATGGGGTTTCCTGAGTCAGCTCTGTGGTCCAAAGAGGGAGCTTCCCTGTAGGATTGTGGTTGACCACATTCTGAATGAATAGAATATGAACATGTTTCTATTTGCTTAGGTTCTCCACCTAATCAAAATAAAAGTTCTTGTGCATGTTGTACAAATTTGTGTGGATATATGTACAGGTATGTGTACATACTCCTGTGCTCAAAGACACAGAGAGTGGGTATCTTCCTCAGTTTCTATATTTTCTAAAAGTAACTTTATTTTTTGTTCATTGGTGTTTTTTCTGCATGTGTGAGGGTGTCAGAAGCCCTGGAACTCCAGTTACAGACTATTGTGAGCTGCCATGTGGGTGCTGGGAAACGAACTCAGGCCTTCTGGAAGAGCAGCCAGTGCTCTCAACTGCTGAGCTATCTCTCCAGCCCCCAATCTCTTTATTTTTAAAAACATATTTCATTTATTAATTTTATGTACTGGGGTATGTGTGTGCTGTGACGCAAGAGTAAAGATCAAAGGACAACTTGCAGGAGTCAGCTCTCTCCTTCAACCGTGTGGGTCAAACTCAGGTTGTCAGACTTGGAGGAATAGTCCTTACCTGCTGAACCATATTGCTGGCCTGTCCACCATATTTTTTAAGACAAGGTCTGTCGCTGAACCTGGAGCTCACTTATGTAGCTAGGGTGGCTGGCCAGGGAGCTCCAGGGACCTGCCTGTCTGCCTCTGAATTACTAGGATTAGAGATAGAAGCCACCATACCCTTTAATTGGTCCCTGTGCTTGCCTTGAAATGACGTAAGTTAAACAGTGAATTTGTGTGGTCATTGAGAGCCTTCATTATTGTGGGAGACAGTGACAGTCTACCTTAATATGTACATATTATGTCTCATAAGACAGTCCAGTAGGCACCTGTGTAGTGAGAAGGGATATGTTCTCATGACCTGAATCCAGTGGTCCAGAGAGGTACAATGGATCCTGGGAGATCCACATGCCATCACAGAGCACTTCCCAGGTGCCCAAGGAAGAAACTGCAACCACGTCCTTGGCTGCTGCTCTCACTACCCAATTGGTTATAGAATGCCAGCCTCACTGGTTCTCTGTGCTCAGGCACCATGAAAGTGTTTCAGGTTTTTTTTTTTTTTTTCCTACATAGGTCATCTTTCCTCTGGGTGCCTGACTGCTTGGGAGCTGGCATATCTCCCCAGAGGATCCTCACCATCCACTGCTGGGTCTTAGTCAAGAGACTCTGGCTTCTAACTACTGATTATCCAGGGAAAGGAAACCAGAAGAAGGTGGGAGGTAGCCCAGGTTGCTTCTTACTTATGCTCAGAGTTGATCTGAGACCTCCGAACTCCCTGATGTTATTCCACTGAGGCAGGGGCTGACTCTAAGGAAGTGGTTTGAAGTAAGGAGACTGAGGCCCAGGTGGAGGTGGGTTGTCTAAGTGGTAATTAGAGAATCCCTCCTTACCATTAACTTGAGCTACTTTTGCCTGGCAGAACAGTTGACATGACTTAATCTAATATGCTTTTCTTTTTCTCCTTTCTCCCTCTCATCCTCCCAGGCCCTGACAAGTGTGTTTCCCTTCAACTTGCATGTACCTAACCCCCATGTTCTGGTTTTCCTTAACATGGAGACTCTGAAGCTCTTTTCAAAATTTCAGACTTGTTTGAAAAGTACTATCTGATTCAGCTACAGTTCTGAGAAGACACTCACACATAGCCGTCAATCAAGAATACCCCTGGCTCAGACTGGGCCTTCTGGTGCCCTTGCTGTTCTCAAGGGCTCAGGGTTTGCTATCATCTTGCTGGACTGGGTCTAGTCATGATGGGGTCAGAGTTACAACTCTACTCTTGCCTGGACCAGTGGCTGTATGGTACTCCTTAAATACACACTTGAGTGTTTATTTATATGTGTATATTTTAAATAAATATTTTTTCCATTTCTCATTTTCATGTATGTATGGTGGTGGTGGTGGTGGTGGTGGTGTGTGTGTGTGTGTGTGTGTGTACATGATAGGTGAACATGCATGTAGAGGCCCAAGGTTATATTGGAAATGCCAATTGCTTCATCTTATTCTTATTCACTGAGGCAGAGTCTGTCAATCAAACCTGTAGGTCACTGATGTAGATAGTCTTGCTAGCTGGCTTGCTCTGAGGAGCCCCTGTCTGTGCTAGAATTTAAGTCTAGGATTACACGTGGGTCACCATGCTCACCCGGCATTATGTGGGTTCCGGGGATCTGAGCGGTGGCCTCCAAGTTTGTGTGGCAAGTGCTTTAACCACTGAGCAATCACTCTGGGACAAGATACAGTGTGTGTGTGTGTGTATGTGTGTGTGTAAGTATTTTTTGTATTTACCTTTCTGTGGATAAAATACTACTACAAAATTCATTGACATTTCTTGTTCTTGAGATGATCGAGAACTTGGGCCAGTGGGGAGAGCCATGTACAAGTGTATATTCACCTATCCATATGGCTGTGTGTGTGCTCCTGCATGGCTCACATATATATCTTTATGCATGAATATGCGTATTTATCAGATGCCTCTGCTTGCTTGTGGGAGGCCCTGAGGCCTACATGTATTGACCTCAGAGATGTCTCTAAGTCTCCCAGGCAACAGACCTGGTCTAATGTGAAACCTGACCAGCTAACAGGAGGGCTATTTGCTGTGGAGAGGGGAGGCAACGCCAACCCACTTTGGGGTGTCACCAGTTCTCAGGAAAGCATCAGGGCAAATTGCCTTTGTCTTTTATTCTTAGGATAGAGGAATGAACATACACTGTCATGAAGGGTTATTCAGACTTGGTACAAAACTACAATGTCGACTACAACTGAGCTACAGGAAGAAGACTCCGTCAACGAGGCAGGGTGACTTGCTCTTCCTAAGCAGTTGGTAAGTACGGAAAAACGGGACCCCACTTGTGGACCTGAGATCCACCCCATCACACCTGGTGCCCTCTAGGAGACATGTTGTGTTTCGCAGTTGCCATCTTTTGCTCGGCCTGTTTTTTCAGTGCCTGGGGACACCCTGTCTGGAGCACAAGGCTAGCTGGAGCAGGGGGAGGAAGTCAGGGGGAGTTGAAATGGTTTTGTTTGTCGAGTAGATCTGATTAATAAAATAAGACCTCATGGAAATCTCTGCTTTTGGTAGTGTGCTTGGACCAATGGCCATGACAGTTCTTCTGAGTTCTAAACCCTGATTGTGCAATCCACTGTCCACAGCCTCCTCTGCTGGTCTCTGGCAGGAACATGACCAGAGGCTTTGACATGTCATTCAGTCAGCCTGCATTTGCCATGCGGGCACCGGCTTTCATCTCTGTTGATAGATTTCAAATGTGGTCTTCAGAACAGTGACATTGCTTCACAAAAAAGTCCGATACATGCCAGCCTGCTTACCTTCCTGAGCCTGTCCAATCAGGAACCAGGGCTGGGCTCCAGTATGTTCAACAAACAATTCCAAGAGACTCTGACACACCCTAAAGATGGAGAACAACTGTTCCAAGGGTGGGGAATGAGCACTAGAACAAAACTTCTGGGCGTAGTTTCTAGGGCCGAGCTCTGCATGGGTGGTAAAGATCATAAGATGAGCTGACACTCTACAGCTTAAAGATGCACACACTTACATATATGTATAAAGATGAGCTGACACTCTACAGCTTAAGCACACACATACATACTTACATATATGTGTATACCTATTTAATTTTTCCAACCAGTGAAAATGAGGCCATCAAAAAGAAATGGTACATTTATGTTTTTGGTGAAATCCCACCATGTCCTTTGAAGCTGGGCCACATATTAGGAAATTCTGGAATTGTTCAGCTATGATGTAATGTTAAGTTTTTACGGTGCTGAAGCCTAACAGCCTTGGAGACTCCGCTCATCAATAGTGCATAACTTGACTCAGTTTCCTTTCTGGTGCCTCTGACAGAAGGCCATCGTTGAGGGGAAGTCAAGGCAGCAGGAACTTGAAGCAACTGCTCCCCTCACACCCTCAGTCACGAACAGAGAGCGATGAATTAACCCTGCTTGCTCAGCTCGCCATGCACACTCCTGTACAGTCCAGGGTACCCTGGCACCCTCAAAGGACAGACTGTCACTTAATCAAGATTATTTCCCACAGGCCAATGTAGCAATGCCTCATCGAGACTCCCTTCCCAGGTGATCACAGATTGTGTCAAGTTGACACGGAAAAGTAATCATTAAATAGCTAGAGTCTGCAATGGGCTGAGATGCTAGAAAGTACTGCTCTGTGGTATTGCTCTCGTCTGAAAATCAAGGGCATGACTGCAAATGCCTTGTATCGGTGCTACCAAGAGCATGTGGCCAGACCTTGAGGAGTTCAGTTGGCAAGGCGCTTGCCTAGTGTGCAGGGAGCTCTGGGTTCTATTGCCAGCACACATAAAACTTGGTGTGGTGGCATATGCCTGTAATTCCAGTCCTCCAGAAAAAGAGGCAGGAGTCTTAGGAATTCAAGGTCTTCTTCAGCTATATAGTGAGTTTTAGGCTGCCTGGGATACCTAGATGTGTTTTTAAAAAATTAATAACATAGCCACCCAGGTTTGTGTTGTTTTTTCTCCCTTTCATCTTCCCTCCCTCCCACCCTTCCTTTCTCCCACTCCACTCTCTCTCTTTTCTTCTTTCTTGCATTATGCCAAAATTTTCAAATGTGATGGGAATTTTCTTTCCTTAGCCACCTGTTTCAATTTATCTCACATACTTGTTTTTTTTCTTTAAGAAAAGAGACGCTGAAGGAATAGGGCTCCTTTGTAAACATTCAATGCATGTCATGGTGACACTTCCTTTTTCCTTACTGGCTGTCTGGTTGCCTGGCAAACGGCCTATGCTTTTGCAGATAGAACACCGAGGCTGGGTGCACTGGAGAAGCTTGGCCTAAATCTGGGTGGGAGATGACTGAAGTGCTGGGGCCAGCTGAGCCCAGGGTTTGTTCCTCCTACCTAGCTCACACCTGGTGACACCAGGGCCTGTGTCACTCACTGTCTTGTCTCTTTCTTAGCCAACAGCATCTGTGTCTATGGAGCATTGGGTCTGGTGACCAGTTTATCTCTGGCCGTTACCTCATCTCTCTTTTGGATGTTGCCTCCTGCTCTGTCTGCCCATGGTTTTAGTTGAAATGCTTTGCAGAAGAGGCTCTGAAGATGGACCCAGACATCAGGGAACACACAGAGCTTCCAACAGCAGACTCTCAGGTGTCTCTGGGGGACATGGAAGTCTCAAGGCCACTGAGTGGGGTGTCAGGGCCAGTGCCCAAACATCAGCACTGAGGATGTCAGAGCTTGTGTTCGGTGCTCCAGAGGAAGGGAGTTTCTAACACCAGGTATATTGGCAATTGGAGCAGCTGCCACCTTCAGGCTAAAGGTTTGGAATCTGTGAGCAGATTAGAGGCGTGTGTGTTCCAAAAAGGGTGTTTTATACGCTGAAGTTGAGTATTCTTGAGAAACAGACTTTGTGTTGATGGATCACTGGGAGTTTCCAGAGCAATGGGGTCTCTTCATTTGATATATAATGTGGACATAGGTCCTTACGTTTCACTAGAACCCACAAAACGTACAGTGTCACGAGGAACCCTTGTGTGAACTGGGGTCTTCGGATAATGATAACATACCACTGAGGGTTTCTCAGCCGTAACAGGTGTCCCATGTTGGAGTGGGAGGATGGCTGTGAGGAGCTGTGTGTTATGAAACAAGGATACATGGGAACTCCATTGTGCCATAAACTTTAAACAGCTCTAACAATAAATGGAATTAGCCCTTAGAGAACAGAAAATTTGTTTTTAAGACAGATTTCTCCCAATCTGTGTATCACATATGACCATCATACTTAGAAAATTATCAGAGGAATTGGGATATTGGTCTGACATTGTAACCAGTCTGGGAAAAATGAAGATATTGTAAAGAGATATTTGTCTCTCAATCTGACTCTCAGATCATTGAAACAATGTGTCCCACTCTCGAAGTGGGGATTTTTCCTGGAGTCTCATGCAGGGAGAAGAAAAGGGCACTAGCCGGAGGGAGAGCGTGACTTCCAGAAACACATTTCACTGCCTTACTGTGGGTCAGTGGTGGGTAGAACTGCACCTTGAGGGGTGCTGCTTAGATGTTGCACATCCTCGGCTCTCTTTTTAAATGTTGATCTCACTTCTGGATCCCAAAGATGGACTTGAGGGGTTTGCTGGATCTTTGTCCCTGTGCTGAATAAATCTCTGTTTTCTGCTTTCCTCTTTTAGGTTGGCTTACTGAAAATGACTGGTCAGACCCGACGTGGGGCATGGGACTCCTGAGTCCAAAAACAACATTACTTTTGAAAACACAGCTGACCATATGGTTAGGCACACAGACCAGGAGCAAAGGCTGTGTGGATCCTGGAGTGTGCACATGGTCACAGAATGACACTGAGAAAAACTAAATGGAAAACAGCACTAAATACTCAACCTTCCCTCAACTTTGCAATCATAAATACAATAAAATCTGGTCAGCAATTGCCGATTCAAGACATTGGTCATCTAGTAGGAAAACACATGGAGACAGGACATGCTGAACAAACACTGAAACTAACAAGGGCCTCGTTTGACTTTTGTTTACTTCGGGGAGGTCTGAGGTTTCCCAAATCACCTGTGTGTTCCTGAGTGAGCTGTGGGGTTTGGAATCAGGATGCAAACTGATGACTGGAGAGCCCCACACGGACACCTCAGCCCTGTGCTCTGCAGTTTGGAAAGGTTTCTTGGAAGCCCATCTGGGTCCTTCACAAACAACTCCTGCTTATTTGCTTTTCCAGTGGCCTTCTGTTTATTCAAGTCTTTTTTCTTCCTTCTGAGAGAGAAGACTTAGCCTTTTCTTTTCCTTTTTGTTATGATCTGCTTTTCTTTATTACCGTTGCAGCTGAGAAGAATAAAAACTCTGAAGACAAAATAAAAGAAAGCAGAGCCCAGGAGAAAGCCCGGGAGGAGGCCACGTTTGCCTGTTGGTGTGTCTGGGTGGGGCTGGCAGCACACACATTCCTGGGCAGCTGTGGTGGTTGAAAACACAGGCTGTCATTTCCCCTGTATGGAGGCATAAACCTCCCAGCAATGTGGGTGGCCTCTGGGAAGACACAGCGTCTGTCCCATTCAGGAACGCCCGGCCCTTACTCCGGTGGGGCCCCATGGCAGGCAGGATGTTTGCTGTTTAAATAAATAAGCTGATCAGAGGCTTGCTGACTATGAAGCCCCCCTTCCCCCACACACACACAAGGCAGGTCCCAAAGTAGAGAAAAGGCCCACCAACAAAAAGGAGCCACCAAAGCCACCCACTGTTGTGACTCCTGGTCCCTGAACAAATGGTGCCAGCTAGCAGTTGTGGTCAGCAGTTGGCTCTTGGAGCTGCTGAGTGTGTCACTGGAGCTTCGGTGGGTGACCAGGCCCTTCCTAGAAATGCCAGGGAACAGGGGGAGAGGGGGACCCCTGGAGACCCCACTGCCTCTGTCTTTTACATAGGTGTTCTGTCTCCTTGTCCCTTTTGTACTAAGGAAGTTGTGAAGCTTGTCTAATTCTTTCACGGGGTTGCCTTCCTGCCTACCCATTGATCAAAATCTTCCAGGAATCTCAGTCTTTGTTATGCAAGCTTTGGTCCCAACGGAAACCTTGTTAGAAATCCAAGTTCTGTCAGAAACCAGCTCTGGGACAAGTTCAACCATTCATAATCACCTGTCTTTCTAGAGTCTCCACACAGTGTTAAGCAGCTAGACCATGTGCATTTGAGAGCAAGGTTCTGTGGGTTCCATGTACCAGGGGCTTCCTGGTGTCTGTCCAAGTACTCAATAACTGTTAATAGATGAACAGATGACAAATGTGGGAGAGTTAACACATTTAATTGGCATTTTCCTTATTTTTTTCTAAAATTTTCTCTACCCTGTCCCATGCAGCCCTTCAGGGCTGTTGCTGGAACAGCAATGGGTCTTTGCTACCGACAGATCAGTGTCTCCTGCTGTAACGGTTCTAATGGGACAAGATCAAAAGTAGAAAAATTTAGCATCTTAGCTCCACATAATTGAAGTAATTAAAACCAGAAGTTGTGTTTTGAGATTGGGTCAATGTGGACACTCAGAACTGGCATGTGCTAAGAAGGTTCCTGGACAATCCAGCGGGATGGGGGTGCTTTTGCGTAATTGTTTCAAGAGGTTTATGAGATTTGGGCCTTGAGACAGTCTCTCTTGGATCAGAAAGCTGTTCATGGAGCACATACTCATGGTCCCTGGACAATTAATGATTGCCATTGTATAGGGAGTAAATACAGTCATTTCCCACGTCAGACCAGGCTGCCCTGTTTTCTATTTAATAGAGGAAAAATGATGTCTGCTGAGGGCAGAGGGGGGGTCTCTGACTATTCTGGGGACCGGGAAGAAATGGCTTAGAGCTGGGCTAGTAGTTGGAAACAGAGACAATAGGGAGGGGGAGGAGACTCCCCTAGTACAAAGTCAGTCAGGTGTACCTAACAGCACCAAGAACAAATATCTAAGGGCAGTTTGTACTTATTTAAGGCCATGGTGAAAATGCTTAAACTTGAGCACTGGCTGCTCTTCCAGAGGTCATGAGTTCAATTCCCAGCAACCACATGGTGGCTCACAACCGTCCATAATGAAATCTGGTGCCCTCTTCTGGCCTGCAGATATACCTGCAGACAGAACACTGTATACACAATAAATAAATCTTTAAAAAAAAAAAAAAAAAAAAAAGAAAATGCTTAAACTTGACTCAGGGAACACCCTTCAGCCCTTGTTTGGGCTGAGTTAATACCTGTAATAACATGGCAGTGAAGACAGGGCAGTGATTGAGAAAGAGCCCACCCCAACCCCTCACATACATTTAGCCCTATAAACTTGGATAAGTTATGATTAATGATTATCATGGAAGGATGCACACGCACACACACACACACAATAAATAAAGCCAAGCCTCTTCTTCTGCCGTATGGTCTCATGAGGCTGGGCTACAAGCACCTTCACCTGCTAAACCATCTCGTTGCCCTCTGTTAGTTACTTAAAATTTTTTAAAAAGTTGTTTTACTTTTTGTTTTTGTATGTGTGTGCATAAGATGTGTGTTGAGAGGCTCTTGGAATTGGAGTTAGAGATGGTTGTGAGCTACCCTGTGGTGGGTGGTGGGAGTCAAACCTGGGTTCTTTAGAAGAACTCTTAGTTAAGAACTCCAGTGCTGCCGGGCGGTGGTGGCGCACGCCTTTAATCCCAGCACTTGGGAGGCAGAGGCAGGCGGATCTTTGTGAGTTCGAGGCCAGCCTGGTCTACAAAGTGAGTCCAGGACAGCCAGAGATATTCAGAGAAACCCTGTCTTGAAAAACCAAAAAAAAAAAAAAAAAAAAAAGAACTCCAGTGCTCTTAACTGCTGATCCATCTATCTCTCTAGCCTAAGGCATTTGTTTTTTAAACATGTCGGATTTCATTATCTGACAACCATGATGAGACTGATGTCTTGGGGACAAGGCACATGGCTGCCACCAACTAGGTACGTTTCAATGTGACCAGCAGTTCTCAAGCAGGGATGCCTGCCTTTGAGGAAACACCCTGCAATGTCCTTACAGGTGTTCCCTTAGATGTCCTAACATCCATACGTCACTCCCATGACAACTGTGATCTGCCTAAGAGGTGATGGTGTCACCTTGTCACCTCGGAGCAGCCTGGGCTGGAATACACAGGATCTTCTTGCGCAAGCTTCGGCCTCAGGGCTCACACAGGAGGACCAGTACTGTGAGGGGGGTCTTTGAAATGTCCCTCTACTGAGAGAGACTACAGGCACAAACCGCCCTGTCAATGTGGGATGCACTGGCCTGTGTCCTATGCTGCAAATTAAACAGCAGGGCAGAGCTAAATCCTGGAATATTTTCATGCAAGTGTGGTTTTGAGATTCCTAAGTTCCTATGTTGAACCCCAACCCCAATGTGCTGGTGTTTGGAAGTGGGGTCTTTAGAATACAATTAGGCCATGAGGGTGGGGCCCCTGTGAATAGTATTAGTGTCTTCACCAGGATCTCTTATAAAAGGCTGGAGAGCTAGGTAGTTTTTTCTGTGATTGCAATATACAAGATGCCACCCTCCTCAGAGCCAAAAATGTTGATCCCCAGCTGTTTTGAGGGGGTCATGGAGCTTTTAGGAACTGAAGCCATGTTGGAAGAAGTACGTCACTCCAGGTGACCTTAAGAGTTCATCTCCTCAGCCAGTGGTGGTGGGGTCATACCTTTAACTCTGAGTTCGAGGCCAGTCTTTTTTCCAGAGTTCCAGGACGGCCAAGGCTACACAGAGAAACCCTGTCTCTCAGCTTTCTGCTTCTTGCTGCCAGTACCTCCCCACCATGATGCACTCTTATCTCCCTGGAACTGTAAGCCAAAATAAACTGTTTTATAAGTTCTTTTGGTCATGGTGTTTTGTCCCAGCAAAAAGAGTAACAAATACACCTGCCAGTGCAGAAAGTAGATGGGCAAATCGAGTGAGGGAAGGGGAGCACATGCAAAGAGGATAACTACAACAAGCTTTTCTTCCACAAAAATAAATCAAGTCATTTAGCTCTGTAAACGCGGATAAGCTGTGAAAACAAGGCTCAGTTCCCAGAGGAAGAAAAGCACTTTGGTGTCTAGTGATGTTAGAGTAAGTAGCCAAGCTCATATAACCTTCACAATGAGGCCAATTTTGATATGGTTTAAACTTCAGAGCTAGAATACACAGCAGGCCCAGAAGGCGGATACATCATACACTCCTGCATTCATGTTGCTAACCCAGATGAGGTCCTGCCTGAGGAGCCACACAGGTGATTTCTATCAAGGACTAAAAGAGAAGTTGTCCTGTATGGAGGAGGAAACGGTTCACTGAAGCCTCCATGGTTTAGTCGCCACAAATCTGTGAGGAGGAATGCATGCACACACGCACACATGCATGCACACACACACACACACACATGCACACATGCACGCACACACACAAATGCACACACACGCACACACACACACAATTGCATGGAAGGTTCTTGAGGAAGATACTCTGAATTGCTTTGCCTCGTGAAGGCCAGGAAGCAAGAGGGGCAGATAGGAAGATCTGAGGACATCTTACTGGCCACCCCTTTCTCCAGCCAGACCCTCTTTTCAATAAAACATCACACAGTGACTTCATTACTGTTGATTAGACCTCAGCCTTTGGGATCCCACCACTTCCTAAAGCCTATCATTTGGCACCCACACCCTCAGTGTGTGAGCCTATGGAGGACATTTGGAAACTATGTGTCCTTAAGTTAGAAGGTAAAAGTCCCAACACCAGTGATCGCACAGCTGCAAAACAGCACGCTCAGCCGTCAGCTTAACGGGAGGGATTCGGGACAAATGCCTGGCATGCCTCTGCCGGGTTCCCAGATCAGGTTAACTAAGGTGGGAAAGACACAGCCTGGGGTAGCCAGTCAACTTGAAACGCTGGGAAGAAGAAACCAAAGCTGAGGGATTGCCTCCATCAGACTGAGCTGTAGGTAAACCTGAAGCATTTTCTTGATTAATAATTGTCATGGGGCCGGGCGGTGGTGGCACACGCCTTTAATCCCAGCACTTGGGAGGCAGAGGCAGGCGGATCTTTGTGATTTCGAGGCCAGTCTAGTCTACAAAGTGAGTCCAGGACAGCCAAGGATACACAGAGAAACCCTGTCTCAAAAAACCAAAAAAAAAAAAAAAAAAATTGTCATGGGAGGGCACGTACACACACACATCATGGGAGGGCACACACACACATGCACACACACACGTGCACATGCACACACATGTACACACACGCACACACACGCACACACATGTGCACACACACACACACACACACACACACACACACGCCACGCAATAAATAAAGCCAACCCTCTTCTTCTGCCATATGGGCGCATCAGGCTGGGCTACAAGCACCTTTACCTGCTAAACCATCTCATTGTTACTATTAGTTACTTAAAACTTTTTTAAAAATTTGTTTTACTTTTTGTTTTTGTATATGTGTGCATACAGATGTGTGTTGAGAGGCCAGGTCTATGTTGAGTGTTTTCTGATAGTCCCAACTTATGTTCTGAGACAGGGTCTCTAACTGAAACAGTCAGTGATGGGCTAGACTTGATGGCCAGTGAGCTCCTGGCTCTCCCTGTTTGTCTCCCTGCCCTACTATACTACTCTATAGTGGCAGAAACTCACAAGTACATTTTGTCATATTTATTTTTGATGTTTTGGCATGCTCATGAAGAACAAATTATCTTAAGCATTAGAACTAAAAATGCCACGATGAGTGGGAGTTGGCTTCCAGGGTGAGTCTGGAGCTCTGGGACCGGGCTCCTCAGCTCTCCTCATATATGGGCCAAGCCCCGTATGTTTTCAGCTGTGGGAAGATAAGAGGGCTGCAGAACAGGCAAAGCTTCTAACAAAAACCTTCACAGAGGTGGAGTGAATTTCTTCACAGCACCCTTAGAGAAAAGCCACTGAGCTGATAACACTGGCTGAGTGGCAATTTCCTGCAGGAGCCAATCAGAAGGTGGCTGTGTTCCTCTAACAGCCTGTGAACTCACATTAACCGCTGTTTCAGTCTGTTAGAACATTTTGTAAAATTCCATAATAAAGCAGCTCCAGAACGTCTCCTATGCCCTGCCGTTTATCTTCAGATGAACAGGAGTGATGAGAAAGACCTTCTCCCTGGGGGTGATGGACAGCCTTTCTCTGCCATAATTGCTTGCTTAACACAGAGCTGAAGTGTGAACAAACGGGGACCCGCGATTCTTAAATCACTGCAGCCGTCACCACGCTCGCCCATCGCTGGAGACGATTGCTCTAACTTTTCTTGACGGACTTTTAATTTCATAAATATTTCTTCAATCAGAGTCAGTCTTCTGGGAAGAGCTGCAGCCCTCTTGGCAACGAAATAAAGACAAAGAACCCTTGGCTTCATCTAACTTGCTGTCAAAGTGGTGGAAAAAAAATTACAAAAGCAGCACATTTAACAACCCTATTAGCTCCCTTCCATGCACACGACAATACTACACAAGCAGAAGGCTTTCCAAAGCCTTTCTTTCTTCCTCTCTCTCTCTCTCTCTCTCTCTCTCTCTCTCTCTCTCTCT
>CAJQZJ010032727.1:978634-983634 GCA_907164525.1 Lophiomys imhausi
TTTTTTTTTTAGTTTAAGGTATTTATTTTTCCCCCCAACAGCTCTCCCTTTCAGTCCAAATAATGGTTCTTTTTCTTATAACTATAAATACAATACAAAACAACAGAAATAAATAGGCCACGATTATAAGAGTTATATGGCTTAGCATACATTCCCAATGTCCAGTCCATATGTATTTGGCACCTGACTTTAACATTCTACTATCTAACCATCTCCATGAGTTTAAAGTTCTATATCTAACTCAGCTTTCATACTAACTTGCCTCATAATTTTAAAAATATCTTCTTAGATCCAGAACACCCTCTTGATTCCTAAACAACTCAAAATTTAACTATGAGACTCTAGCTATCTATTCTTCAACCACCTCAGAGACCTGAGAGGGATAAATATATCTGATTATATAGGAAGTGCAGGGCCTGCAGCTTCCAAAACTAAAAAATGACATACCAGTGGCTGCCTGGACAGTTCCCATTTTCTCTCCATACATTACAGCATCAATCTTCAGCCATTTGGCCCCATTTCTCTGACAGACATTGGTTGTAGAGCAGGAATTATGAAGGACTTACCTACCCTGTCTTGGCAGAGCTAGGCTGTCGACTTACCTGCTTCCAAGTTTTGTCCTTTTTGGACAGAAGTCTGTCTACAGTTGAAGCAAGTGGTTTTTCTTGCCAAGAGAATGGCTTACCACCAATTCAATCATCTCCCACTGGAGATTCTTCGATGCTCATCTTCTACTTGGAGTAATATAGGGGGTGCTGTCAGGAGCTGACATGTCTTGATATCAAAAAATCTTAAGTTAAGAAAACATCTTTGAATGCCATGTTCTGCAGATCTCTTGAGGTTTTTGAAGATGCCCTATCTATCTCTTATATTTAGATAAGCAAATATTGCTTGTCTCTTAGCAACTTGATTTCTGAGTGGCTTAGAAAATAACTGTGATAGACTGTCATAGTAACTAACAAAATGACACGTTTTCATGACTATTAGTTTCCGTTTCTTAATTATCCTAAACAGTTTATGTCGGTTGGTAGCGAGAGGTCAAAACTTGACATTTCATTTTTAAGTATTACTACAAACAATACCTTTAAGAAGCGTTACCCTTAATTTTGTATCAATATACAAAGATCAATACCAATGTGGCCAAATATAATCTTAATTTTGTATCAATATACAAAGATCAGTACCGATGTAGCCCAATACAATCTTAATTTTACATTAATATACTAGGGTCAATACCATTGTGGCCAAATATAATCTTAATTTTGTATCAATATACAAAGATCAATACCGATGTAGCCCTATACAATCTTAAATTTGCATTAATATACAATGATCAATACCAATTTAGCCAAATATAATATTAATTTTGTATCAGTATACAAAGGTATAAAGCTATATTCAATAATCTGTCCTTTTTTCTTGTTCTTTCCTATACTATGTCTATGTCCCATTTTTCTCAAGTATGTTCACTCCTATATAGGAGAGAAAGGAGGATACAGAAAAGCGAAAGAGAGAAGTCCCTGGGTCTAACCTCCAAAACCCATTTAACAAGACCATTTAACAGCTTGTAGTCTTTTCCCCTAAATAACAAAATTTTCTATTATCTATCAAATAACCAAAGGGGGAGAACACCCTCCCCACCTTCTGGGGATGGGACGTTGTTCTCTTAAAATGACTTCCTGCTGATTTGGGACGTAGTAAACCTGTTTGGGGCCCAAATAAGAATGGAAAAATGGTTAAAAATGTTAACAGAATCATTTGATGTTCAGTCCCTTTGTGCTCAGCTATTTAGATGTCCTACGAAGTTCATAGACAGAAGCTGATCTTCAGAACTTTACTGAAGATCTGGCTGGAGTAGTCTGTGGAGCTGAACGATCTTAGCGATTTTGAGTTGTTGTGGTTATAGACTTTTGAGGAAACTGCTATTGAAGAAGTCTGCAAGGCTGGATCATCTGGGCCACTCGTCTTCTTTGGTGTCTGATCTGTTTCTGCTGAGGTTTCCGTTGTCCAGTTGTCCCTGGATTCCTTGAATGGATGCTTTAAATCTCCTGGAAAGATAAGAACAGAGCCCTGCCCTAATCCTAACTCTGGGACAATTACCTTTTTTTGGGGGGGTCAGGTAATATTTTTCCTGGAGCAAATTTGGTTTTTTTGATAATATATAAAGTATTACCTTTCGATCCAGATTAAAGAAGGAATTATTTTGATATTTTGGAGCTAAACAAACCTTTAGTGTATATATTTTGAGATCTCAAAGGACAATTTGTTTGAATTGCAGCCTGCCTTTTGTAAGTAGCTTTTAAACTTAAATCTTTCCAAATCCTATGTGCCTGTCTCTGCATTCTAAATTTTGGGATCAAAGACATGTGGTTTCCAACTGATGGGATTAAAGATGTGCTCCTCCACTCCTGGATCAAAGTTTTTCTCTGTTTAGAGCTTGTTTTGTATCAGGTGGCCTTGAGCTCTGAGATCTGCCTGTTTCTGTCTCTAGTGTGTTGGGATTAAGGGTGTATTCTTCCCCAATGATGTGACTAAGGGTGTGCACCATCACCACCCTGTTTCTTGTAACTCTAGAATTTATAAGACAACTAACTCTATAGTGATCCTCCTGTCTCTGCTGGAGGTAAAGGCATGGGCTAACACCATGCATTATTTTACCTTAGCTCTAAGTTTTTTCAACTCTTGGAGGTTTGTAAAACCAGGTTGAACAGCTGTCACCTTTAATTTATTTACAGTGTTTTAAACCTGTTACCTGCTTTTTAATGCCAAACCATGGAAATAGCCTATACCTCTACAAAAAAAACCAAAAAACAAAAAAAAACTTTTAAGCTGCTATCAAGTTTGTGTAATCTCTGTAGCCACCTGCAGCCTAACATTCTAATCTGAAATTAAGGCCATTTTCTTTTCATGCCAGTAAGGTGAATTATAGTTTGAAAATTTTATATTGTATTTTTATTATATTTTTAAGCTTATTAATTCTTTTCTTAAAAAAGTATTATTTATTTCTAGAACATAGTTTCCTCCCTCCTCCCCTCTTGGCCCCTCCCTTCCTCTCTCCTTCCCTCCCTCTCTCCTTCCCTCCCTTCCTCCCTCCCTCCCTCCCTTCATCCCTCCCTCCCTCCTTGTTCCTCTACTTGGTACTCTCCTTCTCCTCAGATGAGGTGGGTCCTCACATATCATACTCCCTCAGATCTTGCGTCGTGTGAGGCCCAAGAGCTTCCACTCATACTGGAGCTTGATAAGGCACCCCATCAAGGGTGTGGGGTTCCCCTAACCTACAGCAGATTCCATGACTCACTGGTGGGTAGAATTTTTCCTAGGATAGATATGCTAGGTTCCTGTCTATTTGGGTGTGTGGGTTGTAGGATAGTTATCCTCTGATGTATGGTTAATATCCATTTGTAAGGGAATACATACCATGTTTATCTTTCTGGGACTGCGTCAGCTCACTTAGGATGAGCTTTTCTAGTTTCATCCATTTGGTTTTGAATTGCATGATTTTCTCATTTCTGATAGCTGTGTAGTATTCCATTGTGTATATGTACCACAGTTTTTTTATCCATTCTTCAGTTGATGGACATCTGGGTTGTTTCCAGTTTCTGGCTATTACAAATAAAGCTGCTATGAACATTGTTGAGGCAATGTCCTTTTGGTTTCGTTTCAGATCTTTTGGATATATGCCCAAGAGGGGTATGGCTGGGTCTTGAGGTAGATTTATTCCCAATTTTCTAAGATATCTCCAGATTGATTTCCAAAGTGGTTGCACAAGTTTGCAGTCCCACCAGCAATGGGGGAGTGTTCCCCTTTCTCCACATCCTCGCCAGCATGTGCTATCATTTGAGTTTTTGATCTTAGCCATTCTGACAGGTGTGAGATGGAATCTCAGAGTTGTTTTAAGTTGCATTTCCCTGATAACCAAAGATGTTGAACATTTCCTCAAATGCCTCTCAGCCTTTAGAGATTCCTCTTCTGTGAATTCTCGGTTTAGCTCTGTACCCCATTTATTGATGGGGTTATTTGATTTTTTGGTGTTTAATTTCTTCAGTTCTTTATATATTTTGGATATTAGCCCTCTGTCAGATGTTGGGTTGGTGAAGATCCTTTCCCACTCTGTAGGCTGCTGTTTTGTTCTAAGGACAGTGTCCTTTGCCTTACAGAAGCTTTTCAATTTTATAAGGTCCCATTTATTGATTGTTTGTTTTAGTGCCTGAGCTATTGGTGTTCTATTCAGGAAGTTGCTACCAGTGCCAATGATTTCAAGGCTTTTTCCCACTTTCTCTTCTATTAATGTTAGTGTGTCTGGATTTATGTTGAGGTAGATGATAGATTTTTAAAAAGCTTGTGTCTTCTGCCTGGACACCTTGCTGTTGCTGCACACTTGTGTGTCCCCAAGTGGTCAGTCAGTGCAGTTCTCAGTTCTTGTAAGAAAAGCTTCCTTTTGCCACGGACAGCAGTCAGAACTGAAATTAAACTCAAAGAACCAGAGTGGAGAGTGGGCTAAGGGGTGTGTGTGTGTAGTGGGGGAACAACTTCTTAAGGACTGTCTTCTGTTGTTTTTAACAACCAGTGATATCACTTGGCAGTTTATGAGGGCAAAGGAGGTTAGCTTGTGTGTTTCCACGTTGGAGTGGTGGCATCTTTCTATCTTTTTTGGAAGCTCCAAAAAAATAAGTGGGATGATTCTGTCTCATGTCACGTTTGTCTCTTCAAAGATGGAGATGCATCTACAGTCCCTTTCACCTAGAAACTACCCACAGCCTAAAGGTGCCTATGAATCGGTCTTACTAAGCCATCTCTCAAAGCCAAATCAGTGTGTGGCAAGACCGAAATCAAACAGTCCCTGTGTGAATTGGGTGCAGCCGAGTGAAAAGAGAGAATTTCTGTCTGTATGGGTGCCTCTGTGTGTGGACGAAAGGCCTAGAAGCTTGCTTCTCTCAGCATCTTGAACAGGAAGGTGTTCCTTTCCCTGTCCAATAGCTCCTCAGACCTCCACCTCATCA
>CAJQZJ010032727.1:1003125-1035120 GCA_907164525.1 Lophiomys imhausi
ACACACACACACACACACACACACACACACACACACACACACACACACACCAATCAAACAAAACCACAACCAACTAAAGAAACAAAAAACCACCACCAAAAAAATCCCAAGGTGATTGGCACCTGAGGAGAAGTGGTATTTAAGACTGATCTATGTCCTCCTTACATATTGTGCACACATGTACATATGTACCTGCACATACATGAACACTCCCACATGGAAAATGTCCTCTGGCTCTAATGGAGAAAAGATAGAATTGGAGTGGAGAGACTCTCAGGTGTTTATGTGAAAGGAAGAGCTGAGGATCAGGCTGAAAAACCCAGCCTGAGCCCAGGTCCCAGCTAGACCCTGAGCGGAGGCCACACCTGTTCCATCCCAGGGATAGAATGGTTTCATTCTCAGGTTGTTCTCTGAGGCTCCCAGATTGAAGGACTCATCTAGAAGCTGTCTCTTCTTTGACTTCTGGAGCCCAGTGTGAGTATCAGAGCTGGGTGCCTGGCAGATCCTACGAGCAATGTGCTGGAGGAGTCTGGATACGTGGCAGCCGGGAGGCTGGAAGGACACTGGGTAGAGGACCAGTGTGGACTGAACCCACTCCTGGATCCAGGTTTTATTCAGTGGCAACAGCCAGTCTGGGGACATTGAAAATCAAAACTGAAACACATCAATGCCTTCAGATTCTGCACAGGGGATTATTTGAATTTTCCTCAGACTCTAAATGCAGCCAAAGGTGTTTGGCACTTGGCCCACAATGATCATATCATAGGTGACAACAGAGTGCAGGACACCTGAAGTCAATGAATCCCTAATGAGGCATAACTGACTGCTGGTACTTGCCTCTAGAGTTGTGACATTGCTAGCTAGATAAATCTGTCTGCAGAGTGTGCACATTTACACGAAAGTGTAAAATGCTGCCTCTCCAGCCAGGAGGCTTCTCCAGGAAGCTGTTCTTTCTGTCACACTCAGACGATAACAACACTGTACTCCCTCGGTACTGAGAGTCTTGATGTGGAGAAAAGATACAAAGTTTGAGTGGTTTACCACCTCCGAGGGCCAAGATCTGGGGCCCAGGCTGAGGGTAACAGCAGAGTGAGCACAGGGTTGTTGGAGATGGAGAGGAGACAGGTGGGAGCAAAGTGACCCCCAAAAGGATGTCTCCAAGTCTTTAAACCGGATAACTGGAAATGTGTTCTGATTTGGAAGTGAGAGTGCTGTGATCAAATTGAAGAGGCTGAAATGAGAGCATCTTGGGCTTACCATCCACCTAAGTCGCACAGAATGACAAGAGGGTTTCCCAGTAAGAGAAGAGGGGGATTTGAGCCTCAGGCAGGAAAAAAGCCACATGGAGTTGGGGGCACACAGGAGAGATGGAGGCCCACTGAACAGGATAAGGAAGGGGATAAGGGCTGCTCACTCATGCTCCAGCACCCTGTACTCATCAGACTCCTGGGAAGAATGATCACAAAGGCTCTGGGCTTAGAGCCACTGGGGGGGACACATTAAACCCCTATTCATTTCTTTCCCACCATGGGATCTTGAGCAACATCTTCAACTTCCTATGCTCTCCATCATCTATCTATAAAGCTGGAAGGAATAAACTTGCTCAGAAGCCATGCAAACTGAATATGTACAGAGAGTTAAATGCCAGGTCCTGTGGTGGCACACACCTACAATCTCAGAACTGAGGAGGCTGAGGCAGGCAGGCCAGCCAGCCTGGGGTACATATACAAAATCAACAACAAAAACGATGTCTTACAGATGAGGCCAAGCTACCCTTCCTATCTGTGGCAGGGGACATTTGCTGTGTTTTTCAGGCTACACTGAGCACCCTGACTCTTTAGAGGGAACACCAACATCTGTGTAAGTTGGGGCATTCCTACTGTGTGCAAGTTAATCTTTAACTACTTTTCTTCTGGAAGTGGGTGATCCCCATGTGGCCAGCTCAGCTAGACTCTCATTCCAGGTGTGGGTTCTTAAAGGAGTGAGTGACACAGAGAACCTGCAGCTATGACTGAAGAAGCATGAGACATGGTGGTGACATCCCCTACTGCTGTGAGCCCACTGCCCTAGCTGTTTTCATTCATCCCCAGAACCTGGTCCTCTAGGCTTTTCACTCATTCCATAAGGCATCTTCCAATAGTATGTCTTAAATCTTTGCAGTAAATTCTTCTCATAACTCAGGTTAGCTTTGTTTGCCACTGAGTGATCTGGCGGGTTACTGTGTCCCTCGTTAGTCACTTTGCTTGTACCCTGCTTTTCTCCCTGGGGCCATTCTCAGCTGGCAACCGGATCAGACAGTTCTCTAACAAATTATCTCACACTGAGGCGGGAGAGGTTTGCATCAGCCACAACTTCCCCAGAGGTATTTATTTGCATTTTGAAAAGGAAAAGGCAACTGGTGAGGCTGAGCAGTTCTCATTTCTTGGAGGCTAAGCACATGGGCAGGCTTCTGCAGTCCTCTAGCTGCTCAGGGTCTTATCCAGCTGTCATGGCCAAGGCTTACTCATCCGAGAGAGCACCTCTGTATTGTCTCTTCAGCTGGTACAGGCACTGCCCAGGCTGTCTCTTGTGGTTGTGACTTCTTTGAATTTTACTAGTTTAGTCAGACAGCCCTGAATTTGTTTTTTCTTAAAATATTTATTTATTTTATATGCATATATGAGTATGTACGTGTGAATGCAGGTACTCAGGAAGGCTACAAGAGGGCATCAGATTCCCCTGAAGCTGGACTTACAAGTGGTTGTGAGCCACCTGGTGAGGATGCTGGGAAAACTGGGGTCCTTGGCAAGAGAAGTGTGTGCTTCTATCTGCTGAGCCACCACTCCAGCCCTACAGCTCTGGATTTCCTGTGTGAATGCCCACTCAGATGACTAACTAAGTTGGCAAATGAAGATGGCAGTTTGGCAGAATCAGGGGGGAAAGAGTGAGAGAAGACAAAGGGATAATTCTCCAAATATCTTAACCTTTTGTTTAATCATAATGGAGAGTGGCGGCTCAAATGAAGCTCGGTCCAGTGGAGGCGAATGGGATGGACAATGAAACACAAATTGGAGATGCCAAAGATAGTTTGCACCCAAATGCAATTCCTGGTCTATTAGACAGTCCATTCTCACTGGCTCCCTCTCCAGAGTTATTCCAATTGAAATAACTACAGCTTCTCCTGGTCTTGAATCTACGGAAAGAGAGGGAATCAAGGGCAAAAGGTAGAGGGAAGACAGTGAAATGTATGTGCACATGTGTGCAGTGCACATGAAGGCCAGAAGAGGGCATTGGGTCCCTCATATCTGGATTTACAGGTAATTGTTAACTGCCCAGTGTAGGTGCTGGAAACCAAACTCAGGTCCTCTGCAAGAGCGGCTGCTCTTAACATCTGATTCATCTCTTAACCTCTGATTCATCTCTTCATCATTCTTTGTTGATTTGAAACTTCTAAGTAGGATCTAAATATGTAGAGCAAAAATAACACATTATTACAAGGGGAAAAGAGATGGGACTGAATACCGGCCAACAGCATAGTCCCACCATCCCATCATCAGAGTCTTGATGAAAATACTGTGAGGTTGGGCCTGGTGGCAAATGCCTTTAGTCCCAACGCTTGGGAAGCAGAGGCAGGTGGATCTCTGAGTTCGAGGCCAGCCTGGTCTACACAGCAAGTTCCAAGACAGCCATGGCTACACACCAAAACCCGGCCTCAAAAAACAAACACACAAACAACAAAAAAGAAAAGAAAGTACTGTGATACTTCACACTGTGAGATAGGTGGTCAGCTTTCCATCACTCTAATCAAACGTCTGAGGTAACCGATTTACACAGACGGAAGGTTTATTTGTGCTTACAGTTTTGTAGATTCCAGTCTGTGATCTGAGATAGATTAATCAATTAAATTAATTGATTTGGACTTGTGGTGAGAAAGCACACCATGGTGGAAACTGCTCACCTCATAAACAGAAGCAAAAGATTAAGCCCTGAAGTCAGCTCACCTGTTCCCACTCTCTGTAGTGCCCCCACCTCTCTATAGACCACCCCAGGGACCAGGCCTTTAACACACAGACTAGCAGAATACATGCAGTGTCCTATGAACAAAAGCTCACGAAGAAAGAGCACTCTGAACACTAATGAGACAGAAGCTGGACAGATGCTCAGTGGTTAAGATGGCTCTTCCTATTCTTGCAGAGGACCTGAGATTGGTTCTCGGCACCCACATTAGGCTGCTCACAATTTTCTGTAACTCCAGCTCCACAAGAGTCAAGGAGTCAGCCCCCTCTTCTGGCTTTGGTGAGCACTACACATGGCACACACACACACACACACACACACACACACGGACACACACACACACACACGGACACATATGGACATACACATATGGACACACACCCCCACAGTTTAAAAAAAGACATCAAGACAGTGGTCCCCCCCGCCCAGTACATTCCCTGACTGCCCAGCTGTCAAGGGTGCAAACAAGACCTCATTTTCTCACATTCCCAAAGCCCCTCAGTGGGACTTTGAAAGAGACTCTCAGCTCCTGTGACATTTACTCATGCCCAGGGCAGTTTTGGCTTTGAGACTGGGTGGCTTACTGATGAGCTTTTCAAACACCAGCTCATGCCACCCACAGGAGCCTCTCAGCCCCCCTGCCCCAGCAACCTGGCTCACTCACACCTCCAAGTCCTGTTTGCTCCTCTTGCTTTCTGACTCTTCCAATGTCTTCTTTGTGTCTTCCAGTCACAGACCTGATGGACAACTGGCATATTCTCCACTCTCTCCTTCCATTGGCTCTACTTCCATCATAGTCTTCCTGTTTTCTGTCCTGAATGTGTTTGGTGAGTCTTTGTGCTCCCTTCTGTACCTAGTTCCTCTTTCTCAGTCCAGTCTTGTCTGCCACCACCAGAATAATTTTTAAAAATCCAAGATTCCACATTGTCTACAAAATATTTATCTTAAGAGTCAAGATCTTCAGTTTTGTAGAAATGAGAGATTTTTTCAGTTGTGGGATTTTGTCTCCAGGATTCTAACAGATATTGAGAAAGGATTGTGTCCTGAAAGATTACTGAGATTGTAAATGTTGCCCCTGGTGGTGGGTTCTGGCTCTGGAAGGAAACAGAAATTTCTACAATTCGGCAAAAGCAAGCCGCTTGGAGACATACTCACCCCTTAGATTTGTAGCCATTTGACCACAACTGGGTGGATGCATGACATCAGAAGGACACCGTGGTGTGTTTCTAACTGAGGGGTGGTATGTTGCAGCAGAGAGAAAATGAAGACCAGTGTGGTGATCCCAGGTACAAACCAAACAAGAAGACTGTTCCTTCCAGCCCAAGCTCAGATATTTCCATCTACATACAGCACACATTCAAGTGCATGCAGAAAACCGTAGACACAGAAGCTCAGCCATGCTCTTGGATCCCAGAGCAACTGAGTCTCCATCAGACTTCTGTGTTCCTTACGTTTCTGTCATCTTGATGACAGCAGGCTTGGTCTTCCAACAGCCAAACTTCGCGGACACTGAGATAGTTTACTTTTGAGTAACTATGACATAGTGCCTGGAATAAACGATTCTGGAAGGAAGGGGTTATTTTGGCTCAGGGTTCAGAGGGTTGCATCCTGGTAATGGGAACATGTGATGGACAGGAGTCAGAAAGAGGGGCAGGGACAGGTTCGGATGTAGCCTTTGAGGGCCCACCTCCAGTGCCCAACTTCCTCCAGCTAGGTCCCACTGTTTGAAGTTTCCACAACTTCTCAAAATAGTGCTGTGAGGGCCCACCTCCAGTGCCCAACTTCCTCCAGCTAGGTCCCACTGTTTGAAGTTTCCACAACTTCTCAAAATAGTGCTGTCAAATTGGAAACCAAATATTCAAGCACATTAGTTTATGGGGAATATTTCACATTCAAACCATAATCCTTCTCTTACTGGGTTTCAGTTATCTGTTGGTCAACTGCAGTCCCAAAATATTAAATGGAAAATTCCAGAAATCCACAAGCCATAAGCTTTAAATTGTATGCTATTTTGGGCAGCATAATGAAATCTCACACCATCCAGCTTTGTCCTGCCCAGGGTGTGAACCACCTCCTTGTTCAATCTATCCATGTATGCTACCTGCCTGTCAGTCACTTAGTAGCCTAACAGACCTACTCAACTCACCTTCATTTTACTTAACAATGGTCTCCAAACACAAAAGTGACGCAAAGAGGGCCCAGGGACAAAACACACCAGAGGACAGACTGATTTCAATGTTGTGGGGCACACCGAAAAACTGTAGTAATATACTGGGATCAGTAAGACCCATGGTTTGAGGCATCCACAGGCATCCCATGCTGCAGCATCAGTGCTATTTAAGATATCCTGTATCTAAGTAGGGCAGGAAACGTCTCTTCATGGCTGTGCAATCACTATAACCACCCTTGAATTACACTATTTGGGGATTAGCCTTATTATAGAAAGACACAAAGACGTGAGGAAGAAATTGAAAAAAGATCCGAGGCAACAGATTTTACACATAAAACAGTAAATTATTAGGTGTTAGGAAAATATAAATGCTGCAAACAGTGTGTTTTTTTTTTAACAGTGTGTTTTATATACTCCTCCCAAGAATAAAAATATGCCAAACATGGAGGGGAAAAGGCGTCGGCTAATCAGATTCCTGGCCTCCCCCCTGAAATTGTGGTAACTGTTGTGCTGTTTTATGAGGGTAGCAAGGTGGTCTCCACGGAGAGGAGAATCCAATAGAGGCCTGAAGGGTTGGCCAGTGTGGGGACTAATTATTGCCTCGTTAATGGCGAGATGGGGTTATTGCAAATTTTGGGGCACAGCAGTTAAAGTGTATTATGCAAACAAGCTTTTAGAAACTGATAATTTCTTGAAGAGTAGTTTATAGAAATGCAGAATCTCCATGGTGCTCATTACAAGGAAGAGGAGAAGGAGGAAAGAGAAAGAAAAAAAATGGAGACTGTTAAATGAGCCACAGAATCAGATAGAAACCCCTTCAGGCTACCTACCCACCAGACAATGCTACCAGCTGGCATACATCCTAAGGTTGCTGTAATGCACTACCGCACGGGGCAGTTCACAAGACTACTGTCTAGGAGTTGGAGAAATGGCTCAGTGCTTAAAAAGCATGTACTTCTTTTGTAGTGTAACTGAATTCAGTTTCTAGCATGACATGGCAGTAATTCCAGTTCCGAGGGAAATGATGACTTCTTATGGCCTCTCTGGGCTCCTGCACACATGTTACATATGAGCTCATGTAAGTACACACACATACATACACACACACACACACACACACACACACACACACACACACACCCATACCCACAGAAAATTAAAAAGATATAAAGTCTATCAAGAGCCAAGTGGTCTGAAATTGAAAAGTGTGTAACTGAACATATAGGGCTCAACAGAACATTTGAAGTGACAGAAGAGAGAGTATGTAAACTTGAAGCTAAATCTGTAGAAGACACATACACTGAAAAAGAGCATGTTGGGGAAATGTTGGCGTTGTTAAGTGCACCAACACACATGGAAGGGGTGTGCCAGAAGGAAAGGAGAGAAAGGAGCAGGGAGGGTGGTGGAAGAAATGATGGCTGAAAACTCCCCAAGTCTATTGAAGGAGAGCTGTGTAACTTTCTGTTTACTTGCAGAGTTATCGTCTGTTCTTGGTCCTAGGATGATGCTCACAGAATGACTGGACCGATCTCCTTCACATCCATTTCTGAATGAGCCAATAGGGAATTGTTATAATTTATTCCTCAAATGTTTGGTAGAATTTACTAGTGAATCTATCTGGACATAGTTCTTCCTGTTTTGAAAGGATACCAATTATTGACTCACTTTATGTAACAGATAAACACAGGTCTGCCCAGACTGCCCATTTTCCTTGTGTGAGTTGTAGTGGGTTCTGTCTTCCTGGGCATTGAACCATGTGTCTATGTCACCAAATTTACAGACATAGGATCTTTCAGAGTATTCCCAAACGCACTGAAATACAGTAACCTATACATCCAGGAAACCCAACGAACTCTTAGTAGAATTGAAGAAAAAGAATCCCAGACAGACATGTCACAGCAAAAGTACTGAAGTTAAACATAAAGAAATCTTGGAGGCACCAAGAGGAGCCGGGGACCGCTGAAGGCTGAGCCCCGACTCCCTGGAAGAAACAATGGAGGCTGCAAAGCAGTGGGTGACCTTCAAAATGCTCACGAACAAGATCAGGCTAAACCATTCAGCAAAGCTATCCTTACAGAATGAAAGCGAAATGAAGATTTTTCCCAGGGAAGGGAAGTCTGAGGATTTGATGGTGGCAAAACTGTCCTTATAAGAAATACTATAAGGAATTCTTGTTACCGAGAGCTATGACCCCACAATAACTTGAATTCACATACAACAAACAGCAAAGGTACTTAAGTAATTATGAAAGGTAGATTAAATGCACATTTTTTTCTTGTCTGATTTAAACAACTTTTCCAAAATGATATGGACATAATGTATTTTGGGGTCTACAACACATAAAGATGTAAGTTACATGTGATATATTTGGCAATAATAGGACAAAGATGGTAGAGAGGGCAAAGCTCTATTAGACTATAAAGATGTCTAAAGACAATAACAGGGCTGTGGTGGCTTGAGTGAGAATGGTCCCAAAGGCTCATATATTTGAGTGTTTATTCACGGGGAGGGTCACCAATTGAAAAGATTAGGAGGTGTGGCCTTGTTGGAGGGAGCTTGTCAGGTGGGGTGTGCTTTAAGGTTTCCAAATTCCATTCTAAGTCCAGGGTCTCCCCCTCAGTCTGTGGATCAGGATGCAGCTCTCAACTACTTCTCCAGCACCATGTCTGCCATGATTGTTGTCATGCTTCCTGCCAAGATAATGGACTAAACCTCTGGAACTGTAAGCCAGCCCCCAATTAAATGCTTTTTTAATGCCGGGCGGTGGTGGCGCACGCCTTTAATCCCAGCACTTGGGAGGCAGAGGCAGGCAGATCTTTGCGAGTTCGAGGCCAGCCTGGTCTACAAAGTGAGTCCAGGACAGCCAGGGCTACACAGAGAAACCCTGTCTCGAAAAAACCAAAAAAAAAAAAATGCTTTTTTAAAAAATAAGAATTGCCTTGGTCATGGTGTCTCTTCACAGCAATAGAACAGTGACTAAGACAAGGATATTATATTTTCATATTAATGGTCGAAGATGTCTAAATAATGATAGAATTAAAAGATGGAGTGCAATGCAACGATACTGGGATGCATTTGCTCATCCCTGGAACAATGCTGTAAATGATACAAACTAGAACTCTGTTCTCACAAGATGTGTGCACTAAATTCTACAGCAGACACTAAAAACAGCTAAATAAAAGGCTGGATAGACAGTCCAGCAAGTAAGAGCACTGGCTGGCTCTGTAGAAGACCTGGGTTTGGTTTTCAGCACTCACCAGGTGGTTCACAAACACTTCTATCTCCAGTTCCAGGGGACTTGGCGCCCTCTTCTGGCCTCTGTGTGGACTGCAAGAACAGTGGATATACACATACGGGCAAACTCGTATACATACAATAAAATAAATATTTTTAAAAGAAAAAATACTTAGATGTAATAGCACATAGAACAGCTCAAAATAACAGGCTCTAACACAATACATTATGTACATAGTCTTTGCAGGCACACATGGCACATTTCCTACGACAGATCCCATGTCAAACGGGAAGACAAATCTCAGGTTTAAAAGACGGACATAATACAAAGTATGTTCTCTGACAACAATTCAAAAAGTAGAAACCAGAAGCAAGAAAGAACTTGGGAAACTCATAAATGAGTGGAAATTAGGCAAACACCCCTAAATGACCAGTGAGTCAGAAGAAGTCAAGGGAAATCAGGGCTGGGGTGTGGCTCAAGGCTAAAGAGGGTGCTAGGCAAGTAGCCGCCCTTACTTCCCATCTCAAACACCACAAAACAAAATAAAACCATAGCAGCAAAAGTAAAGTCAGAAAAGAGTTGGGGATAGATGAGAATAAAATCACAGCGCACCTTATGTGATGCAAAGAGGTCTCAGAGCAACTTGGTGGCTGCAAATGTTTAAATCACAGAAGCCAGGAGGATCAGGTGTGATGGTTTATAGTGCAACCCCAGCGCATTGGAGGTTAAGGCAGGTGAACTGCAAGTTTTCGGTCAGCCTTTGGTATGTAAGCGATGTTTCACAAAACTGAAACAAAATTTTAAAAAATCTGAAATAATATAATTTAATTAGATAATAATCTAATTACTAATAATTCTTAAACCAATAACTTTTTTTTAAAGAACCTTTTTACACTAAATAAAGGACAACAAAAAGGAAGTAATACTGAATGGAGCAGAAATTATTGGAAGATAATAAAGAAAATCACTGAAACCAAAAGCCCATTCTTTCAGAAAATTTAAAAAATGCTGTAACTAGATTAACCAAGATAAAAACAGAAAAAGTCTGTTAAAGTAATAAATGAAAGAGGGCACACAACCATACCATTTATGTTAATAATATGTATTATAAAAATACTGTGACCGATGTAGTCTAAAAACAAATAGACGAAATGGATAAGTCTTTTGAAAAACCAATAATGTAACTGATTAAAAATAGACAATGTAAATAACCTCCAACAAACGAAGAAATTGAATTAGTAATAGCAAAGTTGCTCATAAAGAAAAATTTGAGGCCCAGAGGCTTCACCACTGACTCATAACCATTTAAATAAGAATAAATAATAGTTGTTCACAAAAAATTTCCAAAAAAAAAAAAATAGAAGAGGAAAAGCTTCCCAGCCATTTCATAAAGCCAGTATTACCTAGATGCTAACACCAAATAAAAACATCAAAAGAAAAGAGTTATAATCAATGTCTTTATAACATGGACGCAAACACCCTTTACAAAGCTAGCACACTAAATCCAGTTAGGTACGAAGTTAAGTGGAATGCAGCCCCAGGAGGTGAAGTGGGTTTAAAAACAACAGATAATTAACGCAAACACTGAAACAGTAGAGTTACAACGATCACTGAGCAGGTGAAAAGTAACTTTCCCCACTCTGACCCTCACCACTGTGGTGGAAAGGCCCCAGGAGCGAGGAGGAGAGACAGGCACACGTCCTCCAGTGGAAGGAGCCGTCTGTGAGAGCCCACAACTGACAACACACGCAACAGCAAACGACCAGATTCTTCCTGACAGAAATCAGCAACAAGAAGAGAATGGTTGCTCCCTGTACTCCTACTTAAAATTTTTATCAGAAGTTCAATTCAGGACAGTCAAGGAAGAAATGAAAAGTGTATCTGTTAGACAGGAAGAAATCCAATACTTTATTTGAAAATAACATAATACTTTATATGCAAATTCTGAGTGGGATGTACAGAGAAGTTGGGGTTGGGGAGTAAAGAGCCTGCTTACTGTACAAACATGAGGAGGTGAGTTTTCTCTCCAGCACCCAGACAAAAGTGGGGCACTGCAGCTCTCATCTGTAATCAGGTCTGAGGACACACTGGCCAGCTAGCCTATCCAAATTGGTGAGGTCCTGTTTCAACAATTCAGGCACAGAGCAATTGAGATGTCTGCTACGTGACTATCCTCTACCTAGCTCCAGCAAACAATGCTAAAACTCAAAATGGAGACAGCCATGTTAAAGTTCCAAATTAACAAGCTAAAACTATTTCCTGTTTCCGTCTTCTCATCTTGTGGGAAAGTTAACTGATCTGCTTTTTGTCTTTTGTTTCTACTTTCTTTTTTTTTAAATTATTTTTATTGTATGTTCATTGGTGTTCTGCCTGTATGTGTGTGAGAGAGTATCAGATTCCCTGGAACTGGAGTCACAGACAGTTGTGAGCTGCCATGTAGGTGGTGGGAGTTGAACTCTGGTCCTTTGGCAGAACAGCCAGTGCTCTTAACTGCTGAGCCATCTCTCCAGCCCCTGTTTCTACTTTCTTCAATCAGGTTTCACAAAGTCAACCCCTTCACGTGCACACACACAAATAGTAAACTTGTAGTATTTGAGATCAATAGCACTAACAGATTGCATGTCTGTGCATTTGAAATTAAGACAAGTGAACAATTCAATTTACAATATCATTAAAAATATCCAGGAGTAATTTTAAAAAAGACATTTGTGGTTCTCTGAAGAGTGTAAAACATTTCACTCAAGTTAAGAATGTGAGCTGTAGGTACTGAGATGGTGGCTCACAAACACCATGGATTCTCTCCACTCCCTGTCAGAATGCCAGAGGACTTTTTTGGTAGAGATTGACAAGCTGACCCTGACAGTCACATATGATCATTGAGAATCTGCGGTGCTGTCACGGGGGAGACACAGGACAGCAGAACAGAATCAAGATTCCAGAAATAAGCCCCCAAATCTGTTAGGGGTACCAGGGCCACTGAATGAGAGAAGAATGGGATTTTCAGCAAACATTCTGGGAATTGAATAGCCGCTTACAAAATGTGAAGGTAGGCCCTTATTAAGGTTAACTTAAAATGAATTTAAAAAGTTATACAGGTGAAACTGTAAAAGCCTCAGAAGAAAACAGAAGCATTGTTTGTCTTGGATTTTTACAAACAATTCTTAGATATGACATCAAGAGCAAGAGAAACAAAGAAAAAATGAACAAATCAGACTTCATAAACAATGTATCTGCTACAAAGGACTCCACATAGAAGAGGTAAAGACCCTGGACAAGACACATAACTCCTCTAATCCCAGCACACAGGAAGCTGAGGCAGAAGGACTACAACCAAGTCTAGTAATGAAGGAATCAGAAAGTTTTGACATTCACAGGTGTTGGCAAGGGTCTTAGTGTTTTCCATTTTGCTGTGGTCAGATGTGTGAGAAAATAATTCACAGAAGACTTTATTTGAGCTCATGGTTTCGAGGGGGCAGGAGTTGAGGGGGAGATTGTGAGGTAAATATGACAGAAATACATTGTGTGTCTGTGTGAAATTATTAAAGAATAAATTTAAAATGTATATGTATATATCTTTGGCTGGTTGTCTCTGGATGTTGAACTGTGGATGCAGAGGGATGGCTGTGTATTTCAACCCAGATGTTAAAAGACCAATAATGACAGGCAATCCTGAGGAAAGGCATGTCTCAGCACCATAACCCCAGCAACGTAAGGCACCCTCCGCCAACAGAGGCCTGCCAGGCCACCATCTCCAAAGCCTCAGTAGGTTGGAGCTGGAGAAAGGGGAGGGGCTGGTGCTTTGAGTAATCCCCTGGCTTTCTGCTCCATGGTTCCCTCCTAGTCTGTTGGTTTTCTTGGACTTAGCTCCACCACCCTGAAGCTGGGGACAGACTGAATTAGAGTCACCATGGTGTTGAGCCATGAGGGGTGAACTGTACCCCCTGCTGGTGTCAGCTGGAGACACCCTGACTGGAGTTGCTAGTGGTAGGGGCAACTGGCTAGGACAGGGACCGTCCTGGACACTTCCCCACCAGCCTTGGAACTCTCTCAGAATTTATAAGCTCCTTGTTTTGTTTGTACGTTAAAGATGCTTTACTATTTTCCCCACCTTTTTCATTTGTTTTATATAATACACATTTATGTGATAATGGGGCTTGATTTTCTACAATAGGCCTTTTTGTGTGCTTTTGAGTCAAAAATACAAAAAACTCCAGTGAAATAAATACCAAGCCATTATACTGAACAGTCCGCAAACCTCAGAGAGCCCTTGGACTCAAGACATTTCCTGAGGTTCCCATTAAAGCCTCCTTCCTCCAGGGACACTTCCCAACCTCCTTAAAGAGTTCAGAAACAAATCCCTGGACCAGAGTCTGCATGGGTCTGTTCTGAGAAAAGATATTTGCCATTAGAGTGTCAGCCTGTCTCATCCTGAGGCCTGGGGAGGCCACAGAACACAGGCCCTGGGGCTCTGGTCTGGATATGCCACTTCTTATTCTGCTCAGAGCATTTTGTGTGCCCTGGGCAAACTTCCACACTCTGCTCTGTTCCCCTCAAATCTTGGAAGATGTCTGAGGACAGAGCCTGTCTCAAAGTTTGCCTCATTCACCTTCAGTCTTCTTCTCCCTGAGGCTGATTCTGTCCACACTCCTACCACACATACAGTGTTCTCATCTTAATTCCCCCACTTTTCCTTTTCTTTTAAAGATTATAATACAATTACACCATTCATCACCCCTTTCCTTTAAATGTTTCACTTCAAACCATCCCCTATAACTTCTCTCCTTGTTCTCTTTCAAATTTACAGCCTCCTTTTCTTTGATTGTTGTTACTGTCTCTCTGTGTATTCTTAAATACATAAATACAACCTGTGCAGTCTGTAAAATGCTATTTGTATGTATGTTTTCAGGACCGACCATTGGTACTGAATAACCAGTTGGTGGTTTTTCCCGGGAGAAGACTATTTCTCTTGCTTTCAGCATTTCTAAGTTGCCTGTAGTTCTTTGTCTAGGGCTGAGGCCTCATTAGCTCCCTCCTTTCCACAGTAGCATGCTTATTGGTGTTATCCTTGTTCAGTTCGGGGTTGGCAGTCATGGGTAGCTTCTGACATTTCGAGGAAAGAATCTCACAGCAAGCTCCCTGTTCCTCCAGCTCTTACAAACCTTCCTCCCCTTCTTCTGCAATTACCCTTGAGTCTTAGGTGCAGGAGTTGTATTGTAGATGTGTCAGCTGGGACTGGGCTCCAACTCTACATTTTGTTCAGTTGTTCTCTGTAACGGTCTTCGTCTGTTGCAGAGAGAACTTGCTTTGATGAGGGGTAAGGGTAACACTTATCTGTCGGTGTAAAGACAAATGTTTAGAGTGTAGTTATGGATTATGCTATAAAGTGGTGACTGTAGGCTCTTCTCCAAGATTCATGACTTCACTAGCCCTAGGTAGTTGGCTAGGTTTCCAGTACCGGGCATGATTTCCTTCTTGGTGAGCAGGTCTTAGGCCCGGATAGAGAGCTGTCAGTTACCACAGAGGTGTACATGCCACTGTTGAGCTGTCAGTTACCACAGAGGTGTACATGCCACTGTTGAGCTGTCAGTTACCACAGAGGTGTACATGCCACTGTTGCATGCTTGGGGTTATTTTGCCTGGCTGGTTGTTTATGGCTTATGGCAGCATGCTTGATTCACTGGTTATCCCCCTGTGGAACTCACCTGATCCTCCACCACCGAGGCTGTCTGTCTGTCTGTTCTCAGACAGCTCCTTCCCTGAAGCTCTGTCTGTTGGAGTGAGCCACTGGGAATCTCCCACAGGTACCTGGTGTGGCTGGATAACTTCTAAGGACAAGATTGCTCCTGTCCACGTTCCCACAGTGTACCTGCCAAACAAATTGTAGATTCCTGGAAAGTAGGGTCTGCAGATGAGATGGCATCAAGAGGAATAAGATAGTTAGTTCTGGTGCCCAATGTGAGTGACTGTGGTCTGGGAACATGGAGTCAGGTTTCCCAAATGCTACGTACCACCAGAGACATGATTATATGAGATTTTTAAATAGTTACAAAACACAGAAAGCCATAAAACAAATTGCTTTCCAGCTACACGGTGGAGCCACAGGTAGGCAGATTACAGAAAAGCAGGGCAAGCTTTGCTACAGATTTTAGGTGCTGCCCGATGGTTTTTGGATGGGTGAGAGCTACAAGCCTGCTAAGAATGCATTGTAAGGTCACAAGGATGTTAGGTCAGGCACTGGAGTGGGTGGTGGATGGCCCTGGTGGAGAGGGTAGCTGGGGCTGAGTAGCTTCTGGCCTAGGAGCACAGGCTTCCAGAACTTCAGCAAGAAAGCTTGCATGTAGACCTCTCACCAGAAACAGAAGACTACCTTGGGCACTGGCTCAGAATTTCCTTCTGCCTTGTCTTGCTGCTGGGGATGTATGATCTTCTAGCATTAAAACAAAACTATAAGATACATTTTCTGAGTACATTTGTGTATGTATACTTGGGAGGTTCATACACGTGTGTGATATATGCACATCTGTGCAGTCACAGAGATAAGAGGAAGATGTCAGGGGCTCACCCTCACCTCATTCCCTTGAGTCAGGCTCTGTTACTGAACTTGGATCTAGGTTGGCAGCCGGCAAGTCCCCGCGATCTGCCGCCTCCATCCCCTGCACTGGGGTCACAGGTGTCTGCTTAGCCAACCAGCTTCTTATATGGGATCCAAGCTCAGGTGTTCATGTTATGTGCCAGGTGACCTCACCCACAGGGCTATCTCTCCTGCCCCAGAAAACAACATTTTAAATGACCATTGATGTAATTCAAGGTAGGTGCTAGGGCTGATCCAAAAGAACCAACCGAGTCAAATGGCCCAACAGAGGCAGCCTTAGAAAGGCTCAGCTTCTGATTTTTCACTTTATAATGACATAAAAGCAATACAAATTCAGTAGAAATGTATTTTGGGTATTGAATTTTAATTCTTTCCCAGGATAGCAGTATGAGATGGGATATTCTTGTGATGCCCAACTGAATGCGTATCTGAGGTAGATAAGCTATCTCATTGTGGGGTTATTAAATGCATATGGGTGGGTGCGGGAAAGACAACACAGGTTCCTGACATGGAATTCACTATGTGGGTAAGGATGCTTTCACACTTGTGGCCATACTCCTGAACCAGCCTCAGAAGTACTGAGACGTGTATGTCACACACCAGGCTGCCAACCTAGGTCCAAGTTCATTGACAGAGCCTGACTCGAGGGAATGAGGTGAGCCCCTGACATCTTCCTCTTCTCTCTGTGACTGCACAGATGTGTATACATCACACACATATATGAACCTCCCAAGTATACACACACAAACGTACTCAGAAAATTTATTTATTGTGGGCTTGTTATGTTTCATTTTATAGTTAATTTATCAGCAACATCGTAAGCTAAGGGGCATTGAGACTGAGAAAGACCTAGGATGGGGGTGGCTGAATTTCCCTCTTAGTGAGAGAAGTGGCAAAGGATTGTGCAGCCATCTTCAATTCACAAAGCACACCAAGCAACCTGTTGTAAGAAAACCAGCAGAACAAGAAAATGACATTCAGCCTAGGTCCCAGGGAGCTAGAAGTGAGGACCAGGCCCACAGGGATGGCCATGTCTCGCTAGAACAGCGGTTTTCAACCTTTCTAATGCTGTGACCCTTCAATACAGTTCCTCATGTTGTGGTGACCACCAAGCAGAAAATTATTTTTGTTGGTACTTTATAATTTTACTTCTGTTATAAATTACAGTATCTGATATTCAGGGTATCTGATATTCAACTCCTGTGAAAGGGTTGCTTGACCTCCAAAGAGGTCGTGACCCACAAGCTGAGAACTGCTGATCTAGACAGTTGCTGCCAGGCAAAGTACAAACCCACTGCTTCCAAGTAACCTTCCAATTTCCACCAAAACTGACCAAGATGCTAATTTTCATGTGAACATGCTTTTTTTTTTTTTTTTTTAAACATGTGCTCAACCTTTAAAGTCACTTTGTAGGCAGTAAATTGACCCTTGAGCTCCCAGTTTTCAACATCTGCATTCCAGTGTTCATGGGACAGCTCATCTTTTATGCAAAACACCTGTCAGCAAGGCAATCACGGGCAACTCATCTATCAGAGAAAGTCATTACTTTGTTGTTGGTAGGAGGGAAGTAAAAAGAACAAGTTAATTACTGCAAAGCTGGGTAGTGGCTAGGGAAGGGAGAGCACTTCTGTCATTTATTTACTGGTATTTACTCTCAGGATGATAAATCAAAGCTGGGCCTGGCCAGGAGCAGCTGCCTGCCAACCGCTTTGTCAGGCAGATGCTCTTCCGTGTGAACAGCACCTGGGGAGGGCTGCTTGCCAGCGGCTTCCCCAATCTGGTTCCAAGATTCTGGTGAAAACATGAGAAGAAACCAGAAGGAAGGAAGAAGAAAGTATAGCGTGCACTTGGACACAGGCCCTGGTGTCTGGAGCAGAAGGGGAGGAAATAGCTTGGGTGAGGAAAGCCTGGCTGGAAAAGCCCCAGAGCCACATCAGCCGGAGGGCTGATCCTGCAACAATGTATCAGTCCAATACAAAACCTGAGACTTTCCCTCAGCATAGAAAAGAAACAAAATTCAGCTCAGCAATGGAGTAAACAAAAATCAAACCATTGTGGGATATGTTATCTCTTATTGGAGAGGAATCTGTTTCAAGATCCTCCGCAGACGCCTGAGACCAGCAAACCCTGTACACACTACATCTGTTCTTACACACCCACACCTATGATAACAATTTACAGTCTGAGTGTACAACAGTATTAAAATAGATAATTATAACAATACACTGTACTACCTGGCCCCAGCTCAGCTTGGTAGGCATGCACAACAGCCTGGGTTCCACTCTCGGCACCACATAAACAGGTGTGGTGTTATAAGCCTGTAAGCCCAGTACATGAGAGGTAGAGGCAGGAGGATCAGAAGCACAAAGTCATCTTTGGCTGTATTGTGAGTCTGAAGGCAGTGTGGGCTATAAAAGACCCTGTCTCAAAGCAAAGGAGAAGAAGAGGAGGGGGGAGGAGGAGGATGACAAATTGCCAGTATCATCCTTATTAAATGAAAGAGTTCCTTGAATACACAAACTATGACCTGATAATTCATCTATTAATTGCCATGGTTACTAAGCGACCAATATGCAGGTAGCATACACAGTGTGGATATATTTTGCAAATGGATGATTCACATGCCAGGTAGAATGAAATAGCACAGCTTGAGTTTTCACTTTACTACTTACTGAGACTTATTTCTAGAATTTTCCACTTAATATTTTCAGATAATGGCTGACTGAGGGAAACTGAAGCCATAGAAAGTTGAAGCTGAGGCTAAAGAAGACTATGAATAGTGAAAAGATATTCATATTATAAAACCCAGAAACAGACATTGCCTGGGGCATATGATGGAGAGAATATTTTTTAAATGCATTTTTTATTTTGGCACATCTGTTCAAGATAAAACAATTTCTATTGTTTGAGGCCACAAATGCCTGCTATTTCCTCATGGATCCACTCAGGAGGCAAGAGCTGCATCAGAGCAATGACTTTGAGGGTCTGTTCTACCTATTCCTTGGGCTGGATCTGTGCCTACCCACCGTACCATGTCCCTTCCACACTCATCTTATGGCTGTATTATGGGCAGGTGTTGTATTTATTTATTCTTTAAGTATTTCCTGCCTGAACCAGCCAGTGTCTTGCCAAGCTGCCACAGTACTTGCTTTAGAGGTGTTCAGGCGATGCTTCAGCACAAAGGCTTGGAGAGGGGGCACACACAGCTCCTCCCTGTCTGCTGGGGAGGGAAGGGAAAGACCCCATCTTTAAACCTCAGTCAAATTGAAAAATCTTTTTTTTTCTTTTTTTTTTTGTTTTTGTTTTTGTTTTTTTCAGCTCCAACTTCAGGTGAAAGAAGTAGTTTGGAAGATAGTATTTGGAAAGGAGAAATGTATTGTTTCATACATATTTTGATGGGTTGTAGGGAATGTTGGTAAGGATATCAAAAATTACGAGTAAATGCCTTCCCTTTTGAGGTCAAATACTTGTGCAAAGAATCTTAGAAACCCAGAAGCAAAAGGGAACACAAGTTTTAATTCTGAGCTGGGCTTGGTGGTACAGGCCTGTAATCCTCAGCTACTCAAAAAGACTGAAGAAGGAGGATCTCGAGGCCAGCCTGAATAACTTGGCAAGACTCTTTCTCAAAGTAAAAAAATAAAATAAAAAGGACAGGGGTTGTAACTAAGTGGTAGGCTCTGGGTTCACTCTCTAGCACCAAAAAACAAAAAACAAAAAAGAACTACTTGTGGGTCAGAGAGGGTGTGCACTCTTACAGGAGCCAAACCAGAGATCCGAGACTTTGAATGCCAAGGCCAGGGCTAGGCTCTTAGGAGTTTTTGATAGTGAGGAAGCAATTGGAAGCAGACTAGTGGAGAATTTCCAACCCAACCTGCAAGACAGGTTAATATTGGTGGCCAAGGATGAGCACAAGAGGTTTGGGAACTACCAGGAAAGACAAAGATGAATGGGAAAGTCAGGAGAGGCTAGGGAGATGGTTCGCTAGAAGAAGTGCTTGCTGTGGAAACATGAGGACCTGAGTTGGTATTCTTAGCACCCACGTGAAAACTGAGTGCGGTAAAGTGCATCTGCAACCCCAGTGCTGGGAGAGGGGACCCAGGTGGATCCCTGGAGCTCATTGCCAGATGGCCTAACTCAATAGATGAGCTGTGGGCCCAGTGAGAGACTCTGTCTCAAAAAATAAAGGGGAGAGAGATTGAGGGGAGAGGCCAGATGTTGACCTCCGGCCTCCACACAGGTGTACTCCTGCATAACCTCCCCGCCCACACCCCACACACTGTACTGTGAGTCTTTAGTAACATGTCCGTTAGCAAATGAGACTTGTCCATCCCAATCCAAGCTTACCATCTCCTTTCTATGACATTACCTTTCAAAAAAGAAAGGAAGCATACCCAAGGTGACTTGGGAACTGGAACCTACCTGTGAAGGTTAGAGCTGTCAGCTTGACAACCTACAATCACCTGAGAAGAGTCTCAACCGGGATTTACATTGGGTTGATCTCTGGGCATATTTGTGGGTAATTGTTTTAGTTAGTTCAGTTGACGTGGGAAGATCCAGCTCTCTGGGGGCAGGACCATCCCCCAGGCAGGGACCTTAAAGTATATGAGTAGAGGAGTTAGCTGAATGTAAGTAGGGAAGCAAGCAATAATATACACATTTCTGTCAGCTCTTGATTGGTGGGTGTGATGTGATCAGCTGCTAGAAGTTCCTGCCTTGATTTCCCCTGTAGTAACCTAGAAGTGAAAGCTGTAATGAACTCCTTTCCCCCTAAGTTATTTTTCTGGGGGAAGTCTGAGTGTTTCATCACAACAACAGAAACAAGGCTAGGACATTATATATGTAGAGCTAACTTGCTAATTCTTTTTTGAGATGGTCTCTCTATGTTGCCCCAGCTGACCTTGAACATGCAAAATCCTCCGGCTCCCACTTCTCAAGTGTGTGCCACCACATCTGGCTGCAAGAAACAACTTCTTGAGGGCTTTACCAGTGTCTTGAGTAAAGACAGCAATATATAGAAGGGGTTTCCAGAGGTACATGGAGTGAGTTAGAGCGTCTCTCAGTAATACTCAGGGACATTTAGTGCTAGCTCTGAGAACCTCAGGGCCCCGTGGGTACAGCTAGCATTATGGCACAGTAGAGCCATTTTCCTAAATCCCGGCCAGGCTCCTCATCAGATCCTGTTAGTCCTGTCAACACAATTTAATTTAATCTCCAATCAATACCATTTTAACACAATGACCCTCAAGGGCTTAATGGTCAGCAACCGAGAGTTCTGGCTGAATGATTCCTCTGGGGGAAAAGATGGAGATAAAGCCCTTGATCATTCATCACGGAGAGCACTCCAGCCTGCAGACAGAGGGAGCCTCTCCGCCTTCCTGCTGGCCTTCCCGGCAAAGCCACCACTTCAGAGCCACAGAGGTGTTCAAAAGCGTCACTTTCCCTTCCCATGGGTGACTCCAAATTTTGATTTTAGATTATTTTTAAAATTTCCGTCCCTGCAGGGGAACCCTGGGTCAGATGAAGAAATCATCATCAATCGCAGTTGACTTCCTTTGGTGATCAGTTTTTCTGTGGTAAATCCCTGTGTCAAAGCTGCTATGTGTCTTTCACACCTCTTGCCCTATCATTTGTAAGCACTATGGATGTGTGTGTGTGAGAGAGAGAGGGGGGGAGAGAGAAAGAGAAAGAGACAGAGAGAGACAGAGACACAGAGAGGCAGACACACACAGAGAGACACAGGGAGAGAGAGAGAGAGAGAGAGAGAGAGAGAGAAGGAATGCAGCAGTAACTTTCATTGGCTGCTGAAATGCATTAGGGTGCATAGACTTGAACGGTGTGGGGAGATAGCTGGGCCTGTAATCAGAATAACTGCATCAGTCCCCCATCTCAGCTCCCTTAATAAACCTCTGCATTGTTTTATGCCCAGGATTTATTAATGATCAGCAGTGGCCCTCTCCCAGGCCTGGCCTGCTGGGGTGTTTGTGGGGGAAAGGGCAATGAACAAGGCCCACTCCCTGACCCAAGTTGCCCCATAAATCAGGCCTTGCCTTCGGCTCTGATGGGGGGCCAGATGGTAGCTGTTATTGCAGGAGCTCGACAGGAATCAAGGCCTGTGATCTTCCCTGTTGCTAACAGGCCTGATTTTTTATGGCTGTCAGCATCCTTGCAATGGCTGAGGGAGCCAGAGAGTACAGGGGCCTCATCACTCTAGAGCCAGCTTTCTGCTCCCAGAGGGCAGGCGGCACAGGCCTTTCCCTCTTCCTTGCTGACCAGGAGTCTTGGCCCCAGACTATGTTTCTGAAGAGGTTTCTTAGGGTGTGCAAATGGCAAAGCTATAAATAAACAAGCAGCTTCTAGAAAGGAAAATGGTGGCACGCCTCCTTTGCTGATGGCCTCCAGATCCCTTATATCATGACCCTACCTGAGAGAGGACAGCTGAGCCTTTCCACTGGAGTGACGGCTGAAACTCAGAGGTGGGGGTTGCTACTTAAACTGCAGTCTTGTCCCGAACTGTGGATGCTGAAATAAAAGCGATTACAAAAAACTGCTTGGAGGGCCCAACATTTGGATCCCTGTTTTTTTCAGAACAGATAGATGGAAAGTTCAGGAAGGACAAGGAGAGAGAATATCCAAGGTGACAGAAAGAAAGGCAGGATCTGCCAGACCCAGAGAGAAATTCCAGCCAGCTCGGAGGTATCTGATTAGGGGTATTAGCTGCAGAGATCCGGCCATTAAGGTGGAGTAGACCACAGTGGGTGGAGTGGGCTGGACACCAGCATGGAGGTAAACAGTTTATTAATAGTCCCTGTGTGGTCCAGAGGCCTGCTTCCAACAGGCACAACCTCCCAGCAAGAACAGAGCTGGCCAGGGCAGGGTTGTGTGGCCAATACCGAACAGAGCCTACCAACACCCGGCGAAGATAGTAAGAGACCCCCAGATGCAGCCAAGCGGTTCACAGGGCAGGAGAGAAGAGCTATTTATTTATGTATGCTTGAAGCTAGCATTGGATCATAGGGAGGCTAAGTTTACAGATAAAGCAGACGTTCTTAGGAAATCACATCTAGAAAATTCCAGGGAGGTTTCTAAGTTCTTAGAAACCTTTTAGGCACACTTAGATGGCTCCCTGGCCCCCCACAATTATGTGCTGCAGGCAGAATGAACCTGCAGTGGCATGTCCAGTTTCAACATTCTGAGCCAGGTGACAAGCAATAAGTGTGTTACACTTCCATTCCTGGTGTCTTGAGACCCACACTTCTATTGTCTCTAGAGGTTTTGTTCATATGGAAAAGAAAATTACTAAAGTAGGCCCAAGAACAATCTGCCATCCACAGACCCCATGTAGTTTGAAGAGACAGAAGTATATGACACAGGCTGTTCATAAATGTGTGCCAGGCAACCGAGAATTCAAACCAGGACCAGGCATATATAACCTCCAAAGGTCTGCCCCTGCTGACTACTACCCCCATCCTGGACCTATAGCCTTCAAAACAGCATCACAAAGCTGAGGACCAAGTACTCAACACAAGTCCGCAGGGTGCGTGGCAGATTCAAGCCATAGTCTGAGTTTTGTGTGGGGAGCCTTCCTGACATTCAGAGGTTACAGTATAAGGATCTGGATGAAACCCAGGGCATAGAAGTTGGAGTCTGAAGGAAATTTCTGCTTCTATTTGCATTCTGATGCTGAGGTGGGTCCAGCACCAAGGATGGATGAGAGATAGGGTCTAAGAGGCAGGGTACAGGTCGATAGCCGACCTCAAAGGTGCTGGTCTTTTACAGTCCAAGAGGCTTCTTTCTAAGGAAACTCAGAAACAGTGTACCTGCTTGTCTGACTTCCAAGTTAGCCAGGAAGCTTGCCTGCAGCCTGACCCTGCTGACACACGAAAAGACCAGGACATGACAGGAAACAAAACAGAACTCTGAGACAATGAGCTGCATAAACCTACCTCCCTTAGGTTCTGTTAAAGTTATCACTAGGACACAAGAATAATACAACCACGTGCTGTGGCAGAGATATACATTCTGTTGACTTCTTCCCACTGTACCTGGAACTATAAGAAAATAAATATGTGTCGTCCTAAGCCCTCAAGGAAACCAGTGCACCTGTCCTTGGGAAATGGTCTCTCTCTGTTACTCTCACTTCAGGAAAGGTATCGGGGCTGAGGAGATGGCTCAGTGGGTAAGATAGCTGGCTCTGCAAGTGCGAAGATCTGAGTGTGACTCCCCAGCACCCAGGGAAACGACGAAGCATGGCTGTGTGCCTGGAACCTTGTCACTAATGGTGGAGACGCCCAGAACCCCCTGATCAGCCAGTCTGACCAAAATGGCATGTTTCTTGCTCGGTGAGGACATTGTCCTGAAGGGATAAGGTGGGGAACAAAAGAGGAAGACACCCCACTTCCTCCTCTGGCCTCATGTGGGCACACAGGGACAGAAGCACCCGCACACCCACCAGAGTAAAGATAAGTAAATTACACAACAAAAACTGTTGTTCCCAGGGACATGGCACTGGTGCTGTCTTGGGTGGCTCAGTGAAAAATGAAGGGTTTGAAGAGGCAGAGCTGAAGAACAGGTCTGGGTGTCATAGTGTTATTGTAAGATTCTCACCTAAGGCCAGGCCCTGGCAAGGAGGCACAGTGAGGAGTGTGGAGTCTAGAGGCGAGGGGCCCACCTTCATTCTGCTGTAATTCAGCTGGCACAAGGGGTGCCGTGGCAAAGGCCTCCGGGCATCTCTGACTCAGGGGCTAGGGAGACGCTGAAGGCATTTTTTTCCCCAAAGCGATGAATCTGATTTAAGCAAACAAATACAGCATGTTCCTTGCTGAGTGCCAGTTCATGTTCAACATAGTGAGTGTGGGTATACACACAGTCCTGGCACAGAAAAGAAGAATCTGGGATAAGGAATCAGAGGTTAAGCTCACGCCAGAAGCCCTGGTGTCACTGAAACATAAACTGGGTGTGGTGACACACACACACTTCACGCCAGCACTGGGGAGGTAGAGGCAGGAGGATAACAAGTCCAAGGTCATTCATGGTTACATAGTTCGTTTGAGGACAGTCTGGGGTACACATGAGACCATGTCTCTAAAAATCAAGACAAAACAAAGCAATCAGAGGGCTCAGTGGGTAAAAGTACCTGTCTCCAAGCATGGCAAGCCAAGTTTTATCCCCAGGGCCTTCATGGTAGAAGGAGAGGATTGTCTCCTACAGGTTATGTTCTGACCTTAGCTTGCATTCTCTCTCTCTGTCTCTCTCTCTCTCTCTCTCTCTCCCTCTCACATACATAGACACACACCACAAATAAAACAAATTTAATAAAAAGGAATGAAAGGGTACCTGAATGGCTGTTCATTACTCTCTCTAACTCTTGATTTATTTTATGTAGAAAAGGAATAACTTGCATACCTATCTCAGAACATTGTTGAAAACATTAATTAATATGGACACCCACTGGGCCCTGTTGGGGTAGTGTTAAGCATTCTAAATGTTAACTAATTGGTCCTGCTTGCTGTCTGTTACTTACATTGACTCTGATTGGTTAAATAAAATGCCTGAGATAGGGCAAAGACAGAGAAAGGTGGGACTTCCTGAGATTAGAGCAGGAAGCCTGCGCTTTAGACAGAGGATTAAAAGATTCCAGCCAGGAGCAGCAGGAAGAAGGAGGCACATGCCATGGGGTAGATGCAAGAGGATCATTCCAGATGGCCAAGAACATCAGCTAGTGTGGAGAATGGCAGTCCAAGGGGACGTATGTATATATGGGGTCATATTTGAGTAATAGAATTGAGAGCTAGCTTAGATGGGCTAGGATTCCTCAACTCAGGCCTAAGTTGGATAAAATCCATGTGGTCTCTGTGTATTTATTTATAATGGTAGGTTAAGGATTAGCCGCTGAACCAAGTAAATATAACATAAATACTGGTAAATAAATTAATTATTTCTACAAATAGAACCCAATGTAATTTAATTAATTTTTTTCAATAGGGCCCCTCTAACAGTGCCTGGAATGTGGCTTATGGCCCCTGCTGTGTAAAAGTGAACCTATTGTTTTAATCACTAATAATTGGTTGAACTAAATGTGAAGCTTAATTACCATTTCTTTAACTTGGTTTATAATTTGATCTAAGGGTGATGGAGGCAGCTGTGATAAACGACCAGATTAATCACCTCCTGCGGCCCAGACACAGTTTCTCATGTCCCACCTATGAGTAAGGGAGGCTCGGGGAGTTTAACTTTCTAGTAACTGAACCTTGTAAGTCAGCACGAACTTGAACTTGAGCCCAACAGGTCTGAGCTCTAAGCCAGACTAAGGGCTGGGTAGACCCTGTCAGAGTCATGTCTGGTGACCTTTAAGGGCATAGAGAGTCAATGATTTGTCCCAGATACTTACAGTCAGGGACGCCCCAGGCATTCGCCCTAGGGAATGAAACAGCACTGGCTAGTACCTCAGTAGCATTAGCCAGGAATAGCCTTGGCGTCTGATGGGATGTGGGAGGAGGAACGGAGAGGGGATGACTCTTTAGTTGGTGAGCCAGTAGTACACTTGCCAGGCGTCGTCGGTCCAGCTTCTCAGAGCAGGTAAATCCCCACACTGCTTATGGCTTCTTCACCTTGACTTTGTCTTCCAGATTCAGGGCGTCTAGCAGAGCTCACCTTTACTTGGTGATATTTCCACGATTAGAAGTAGGATTTCCAGCCGGGCGGTGGTGGCGCACGCCTTTAATCCCAGCACTTGGGAGGCAGAGGCAGGCGGATCTTTGTGAGTTCGAGGCCAGCCTGGTCTACAAAGCGAGTCCAGGACAGCCAGAGATATTCAGAGAAACCCTGTATCGAAAAACCAAAAAAAAAAAAAAAAAAAAAAGAAGTAGGATTTCCGGTGCTGGAGAATAGAGGTGCTGGCTCAGAGCAAGCTGCCAAGGGAGGACGCTGGCAGCCAAAGGGGAGGAGAGAAGTCTCTAAGACATCAGGGAGAGGAGCAATACCGAATACCCTTGGTATCAGGGAATAAGATTATTGTGAATGTGCAGGGAAGAACGACGGATCCTGGAAGAGATTCCCCATCCAGTTCCCAAAGCCAGACAAGGAGGAAAGGAAGACCAGCCCCATTCCACCGTGAGAGCTGAAGAGAGGGTGTCAGGGGTGAGATGCCCTTTTAGGCCTAGCGGCTGCCAATGCTTGTCCAACTCAGATCACAGGCCCGTCAGTACCACAATGGAGTTAGCTACTGGGACCTTCACTGCTCAACACAGCTGCCTGTTTGACTCAGAAGTAAAATATTTCTGAATACTTTACGAATCAGCCGAGTCTAGCCTTTCCTTTTCCTCCAACTTCTTTATATATCTATGACTTTTACCCTCCTTCCCTCTCCTCCTTCACCCCTCCCCCTTCCTTCCTTCTTCCTTCCCACCCTTCATTACCTTTCTTCCCTTCCTTCTCTCCATCGTTCATTCATTCGTTCATTCCTTCTTTCCTTCTTTCCCTCCTTCCTTCCTTTCTTCCTTCCTTCTTCCATTCACTCATTTATTTACTGATTCATTTAGGCAACCCTTCCTCCTTTTATCCCTTTCAGGAGAGATCAGTTAATGGCACACTGAAGAAAAAAGGCAAGAGCATGAATGTCACCACAAATGAGGGAGTCATATGAGAAGGCAGTGTGAAGCATGCAGCCAGCAGAAAAACTGGACAGCGGAAAGTCATTTCCTCAGTTCAGCAATCTAACTCCAAGCGACCTGCTTCATAGTTTCTGGTTCTCTTTGGTGAATGTGTACATGTTTTTTAGTGTATATATTTATCATGCACAATATGATGTTTTGAAGCATGCACACGGGATGGAAGAGCCTAATTTTTTAATGTTTCCTTTAAAATGGGGTGGGTTGAAGTACCTTGTTTTTTTCCCACATATCTCACTATGGATGACATAATGGCGGGATCAGGAAAAAGCAGAGAAGTTGCTCAGCGTGAACAGGTAACACAATGGGTCTCAGATGAGAAAAGCAATGGAGACTGGATCTGGAAATGGGGAAGCGAGGAAGAGGAAGCCATGGGGCATGGGGAGGAAGGCTCCTCAGCTGGGCTCCTGGAGCAGCACAGGCCACTGGCTCTGGGTAGCCGCTGACTCCTTGCTTGTGACTTTCTGCATTAACCACAATCTACTACACAAAGAAACTTCTCTGATGAGGTCTCAGAGCTGTACTAGTTTATGGGTGTCAGAGATACACATTCACAGGGCAGCTTGATGCTGTTCACTTGGCAGAATAGTAGTAGTAGGTTCACTCCTGGGGCCTGTGATCTCCCAAACCATGTGTTCTTGGCCAGATTTATAGTACCAGGTATGTGTTTCTTCCTGTGTACTACTACCTTAAATCCAAATAGAAAACAATTGGTTACCCCCATAACATTCAGGCCATTGTTGCTCTCATGGCCATTATCGTAGTTCCAGGGCTGAACGACAGATAGGACAGTAGATGATTGCCCTATGGCACTCCCAGCAGCCTGCGCAGCACCTTCCGTACTATGAGAGCTAGCCAGTGTGGAGGAGGTTTTCTGGCCAGTATCAGTTTGATTTCTCTGTCTTGTGACCAATGTTTGTGGTATCTTATCTTCAGTAATAGGTTCTTATCATCATGCTCTTGTGGGCACACAAGAGCAGTGCGAATGGCTAGTATTGTTCTAAGGGTCTCCAGGACATCCTGACCAACAGCTCAGCAGGAAGGTGTTCATACCTGGCGTTGGGATTTGTATCTGGCAACCTATGGCTTCTTGGAGGAACGTTATCCCCTGTGTATGGTTGCTCCAATTAAACTCACATATATGTGAAGTTTATAAAATAGTAAGTTTCCATGTGCCTTTTCAAACATCCTTGGTGTTAGCTGTTTTCTACCTTGTTCACTGAAGCAAGAGCTCCCAGCAAATCCAGACTCACTGGCCAGCGTGGAGCTGCACACCTACCTAACATTTACACAGGTTCTAGACATCCAAATTCTGTCTTTCATGCTTGCACGGTAAGCACTTAACTGCTGAGTCCAGTCTCCAGCCCTGAACCCACTATATACTTCATGGAGAACTAGGGAATAGGAGCCAAAAAGATCCAAACATGAAGAAGTAATAAGAGACAAGGAAGCTAGCTATCTGATGGGACTCAAGACACTTTACATCTACATACTATCTTACAATAAAAATACAGTAAAAGAAAATCTTTCACCTAAGCTAGCTCCCAATGCTTGCTGGAGCCTGTGATATAGAGATCTGTGTATTTGTCAAATTCCTGAAGAAACAGAAATTTTGGCCTCAGAAGGTTCCAAGGCAGTGACCTTGTTATTGTTCAGAGGGTAAGCTATTTTAATATTTCTCAGTGTGTCAGCGATGAGTGCTTTCTTCCAATCCCACATGTAAAATCTAGTTGAAAAGGCTGCCTAGAAACCCAAAGAACACAGCTACAAAAGAACTCAGCGACAAGGGGACATTTACACAGTCTCTTGAATAGCTGAGTTGCAGGGGGCCACAGCAGCGAATGCAACAATTCATGTGCAACCAATCCTGAAATGTTCCTTGCAGGAGGTGAGTTTTCAGTCACATTTTAAAGGCAATGAGAGCCATCACTGGAGCCTGGCCAGGAAACTGAGGTGTGGTGGTGGGGGGGGATAATCTAGCCAAAACCATGAATCTTTTTTTTTTTAATGTTTATTTATTACTTCAGGTTACATGTTCATCACAGTCCCCTCTCTCCACCCCTCCCGGTTCCACCCTCCCACCCTCTTCCCCCTCTCCCATCTATCCTACTCCTCCGGAGTGGGTTACCCCGACATATCAGCCCCCCTCAGTTCAACAGTCATATGAGGGCTAAGAGCTTTCTCTTGAACTGGGGGCCTATATGGCAACTCCATTAGGGCAAAGTGTCCCACTAACAGGTAAAAAGGACTATGTTCCTGTTACTTTTGGTGTGTTGGTTGTAGGATAGTTATCTTATACTACGTGGCTAAAATCCGATTATAAGTGAATAGATGTCATGTGCATCTTTCTGAGTCTGGGTTAGCTCACTCAGGATGAGCTTTTCTATTTCCATCCATTTGGCTGCAAATTGCATGATTTCATTGTTTCTGATAGCTGAGTAGTATTCCATTGTGTAGATGTACCACAGTTTTTTTTTTAATCCATTCTTCAGTTGAGGGACATCTGGGTTGTTTCCAGTTTCTAGATATTACAAATAAAGTTTTTATGAACATAGATGAGGAAATGTCCTTGTGGTTTGGTGAGGAATCATTTGGATGTATGCCCAGGAGAGGTATGGCTGGGTCTTGAGGTAGGGCTATTCCAAGTTTTCTAAGATATTGCCATACTGACCTCCATAGTGGTTGCACAAGCCTGCACTCCCACCAGCAATGGAGGAGTGTTCCCCTTTCTCCACACCCTCGCCAGCATGTGCTGTCATATGAGCTTTTGATCTTAGCCATTCTGACAGGTGTGAGATGGAATCTCAGAGTTGTCTTGAGTTGCCTTTCTCTGATGATTAAGGATGTTGAACATTTCTTCAATTGTCTTTCATACATTAGGGATTCCTCCTTTGTGAATTCTCTATTTAGCTCTGTCCCCCATTTTTTGATTGGATTATTTGGTTTCTTGGCATTTTATTTCTTGAGTTCTTTGTAAATTTTGAATATGAGCCCTCTGTCACATGTGGTGTTGGTGAAGATTTTTTCCCAATCTGTAGGCTGCTGTTTTGCTCGAATGACTGTGTCTTTTGCCTTAAAGAAGCTTTTCAGTTTCATGAGGTCCCATTTATTGATTGTTGGTCTTAGATCCTGAGCTGTTGGTGTTCTGTTCAGGAAGTTGTCACCTGTGCCAATGAGTTCAAGGGTTTTTCCCTACTTTCTCTTCTAATAGATTTAGTGTGTCAGGCTTTATGTTAAGGTCTTTGATCCACTTGGACTTAAGTTTAATGCAAAGTGATAAGTATGGGTCTATTTGCATTCTTTTACATGTCGACATCCAGCTAGACCAGCACCATTTGCTGAAGATGCTGTCCTTTCTCTATTATACAGTTTTGGCTTCTTTGTCAAAAATTAAGTGACCATAGGTGTGTGGGTTTATTTCTGAGTCTTTAATTTGATTCCACTGATCAATTGGTCTGTTTCTATACCAGTACCATGCTGTTTTTATTACTATTGCTTTGTAGTACAGCTTGAAATCAGAGATAGTGATACCTCCAGATGTTTTTTTATTGTACAGGATTGATTTAGCTATTCTGGATTTCTTGTTTTTCCATATGAAGTTGAGAATTGTTCTTTCAAGGTCTGTAAAGAATTGTGTTGTTATTTTGATAGGAATTTCACTGAATCTATATATTGCTGTTGGCAGGATGGACAGTTTTATTACGTTGATTTTACCTATCCACGAGCATGGGAGATCTTTCTACCTTCTGTTGTCCTCTTCAATTTATTTCTTCAAGGTCTTGAAGTTCTTGTCATACAGGTCTTTCACTTGCTTGGTTAGAGTTACTCCTAGGTATTTTATATTGTTTGTGGCTATTGTGAATGTTGTTGTTTCCCTAATTTCTTTCTCAGCCCATTTATCTTTTGTATAAAGGGCTTCTGATTTTTTAAAATTAATTTTGTGTCCAGCCACCTTTCTGAAGGAGTTTATCAGCTGTAGTTCTCTGATGGAGTTTTGGGGATCACTTATGTATACTATCATATCATCTGCAAATGGGGATACTGTGACTTCTTCCTTTCCAATTTGTATCTAGTTGATCTCCTTTACTTGTCTTATTTCTCTGGCTAGGACTTCAAGTACTATGTTGAAGAGATATGTGAAAAGTGGGCAGCCTTGCCTTATCTCTGATTTTAGAGGAAATGCTTTAAGCAAAAACACGAATCTTTTTTTCAATTGTAATGTTTATTTAATACATCAAGTTATGTCTCCTTCATAGTGCCCCCTTTCCACCCCTTCTGGTTCCACTCTCCCACCCTCTCCTCCCTCTCCCACCCATCCCACTCCTCCGATGTGGAG
>CAJQZJ010032727.1:1035130-1049707 GCA_907164525.1 Lophiomys imhausi
GCTGGGCCCACCTTGAGATGTACCAAGGGAGAGGGGACCAGATATTTAGTGAACATATAAAAGCATACTACAGCCACAAATGCTGCGTGCACAGCCCCTTAGGGTCTTCTGTGGGGCCCTGGTATTTGCAGGCTGTAGACCCTATAGGACACTTGTGCATATTCACAGAGTTCATACTTATGAGACGCTTTCTGACCATCTCTTTTTACTTTAGTTTCTTGAGACACACTTCAAAATCTTGAGCTTAACGCACATGACAGTTTAATGGTCCACTTGGTACAACCTAGAACTGTTTAGGAAGAGAGTCTCAGTGAGTGATTATCCACTTCGGCAGGTGGGTATATCTTCGGAGGATTGTCTTACAAGGTCAACTGACATGGGAAGATCTGCCCACTGTGAGCAGCACCAATCCCTAGGCATGGGGAACAGAACCGCATAAGAGTGAAGAAAGAGAACTTGGTGCAAACAAGCGAGTGATTGTGAATGCACTCACCTCTCTCCTCTTGATTGTGGATGTGCTAGGTGCTTGAGCTTCGTGCCTTGACTTCCCTACAAGGATGGAAGTGTAAGATGAAATAAAGCTCTTTCTACACTTCAGTTGCTTTGTGTCAGGGTGTTCTATCATGCAACAGAAGTAAAACTAGAACAACAATGTAGATTTTGTTCAGCTTAAAGTGAATTGCCATCTGAAAAAATGCTAACATCTGTGCAAAGAGGCAGAAATAACTGAAGGGAACTTGGGTTGTGTTCTGAGGAGTCACCTGTGTGGAATGAAGAGCCTGGTTACACCTCTGTAACAGAGATGCCAAATTGAGAGGCTGTCGTGGCCAAGTGAAGACCTGCCAAGGGAATTCCCTGAACAGAAGCTTTTGTTTTGCACTCTTCATGGCTGCCTATAGCCAAGGGCTTAGTAGACACCAGGGAGAGGATGGCTCCTCGGGCAGAAGGCTCCCTTTGCTGGCAAATAGCATCCCAGCTCAATGGGCTGTTCAGGGCTCTCTTGGCCTCTCTGTACTTGGTGGTGGGTCATTTGGTGCATTGAATATGTGTTTTCTTTCTGAATATGTGTTCCAAGATCATTGAGATAACATGTCCTCTGCAGGTTAAAATATAAGATAAATAATGTAAGAGCTTTGCTCATCTTCCAGTCAAAACCATACTGAGTACTGACTCAGTCAGGGAAGTGCTTGCTGTGCAAGCATAGGACCTGAGCCCACTGAAAGCCAGACACGCTAGTGTAGATCTGTAATTCCAGGGCTCCTAAGCAGGAGTGCGTGGTAGAGCTAGGGGAGTTCCAGGAGTTCTTAGGCCTGCTTGCCTTGTGTCTGTGGTGATGAGCAGCAACAGACCATGCCTCAAAGCAAAGTGGAAGGCAGTGATGAACACACAAGGCTGTCCCTCTGACTACGACATGTATATTGTGGCATGCATGGGCCTTCATTTACATACAGAAATACCCACACACACATATGAAGATTTAAAAAACAAAAACAAGGTGGACGGCTTCTGAAAAGAGTAGCCAAGGTTGACCTCTGGCCTTTATGCACAGCCCCTCCCCACCCATGGATACACCCTATATGAATTGTGGTGGTTTGAATGAGAATGGCCCCATACGCCCCTATTAGAATGCCTGATCCCCAGTTTGTGGAACTATTTGGGAAGGATTAGGAGGTGTGGACTTGTTGGAGGAGGTGTGTTGTTTGGGGTAGGCTTTGAGATTTCAAAAGCCCACACCAGGGCCAGTGTCTGTCTCTTTCTTGGCCTACAACATGTGGATCAGATGTGAATTCTCAGCTAACTTCTCTAGCATCATGCCTACCTGCTATTCTGCCATACTTTCCGCTATGAGTAACCCTCTGAAACTGAGCTGGCTCCCAGTCAGATGCTTTCTCCAATAAGATGCCTTGGTCATGGTGTTTCGTGGATTTTCAGACACAGACAACAAGGGCCTCTGACTAGGCACAGCTGCAGGCACTTGAGATAGTATGTCGGACAAGGCAGATGTTGAGATGTGCCACTTGGGCCCCACGATGAAAGCCACTGGGGATGCTCCCGCCAGGTGCTTTCCATATCTCTCCCCTTTGGGAACCATCTGAGCTGCTATGTCCCCTTCAGACAGCATCCCACCTCCAGGTGCATATCAATGAGGGGTACAAAGACAGCCTGTATTCACGGACGTGAGACAGTTACAGAGAGGTCCCATTTTGAGATGTCCCCCAGAACACTGATGCTTCTGACTGATTGCTTGACTAACTAAGTGGTCCCAGGGATCAAACTCAGGGCCTTGCATATACCTTTGATAAGGAGACCAAATAGGGATTTCTAAGGTTTAGAGAAAGGTACTGCTTAATTAGGATTTTACAAAAGCTTAGCTTACTTGAACAACCAAAATCCACATATAGCTTCTCTGCTGAGGATATGGACTGAGGGGACCGACTGCTCAGAAAGAGGGGGTGAGCAGGGTAGGAGGAATGACCGCCAGCAGGCAGCCTCTCTGTAAAATCACAAAGAGTGACTCTGTAAATCAAACTGCTCTTAAAGTCAGTGGGCAGATACATGGATCCTATGAGGGCTCAGGGGAGCCACTCATGTGAAAATCACCCCTTGAACTCTCCTGGCCACCCCTATAAGTTGTCTCACCTCCCCTCCACATGGGTGCTCATACAGGCAGCACCATGTTCCACAGTCCACCCTGTGCCATACACGCACGCGCATGGACACATGCACATGCACACGCGCGCACGCGCGCGCGCGCACACACACACACACACACACACACGCATTAACACCATGTGCCACTCATCACGAGTTGTCTAACACAGCTGGAGAAGTCTGCGCTTCCATGGTCAACTCCATGGCTCCAAACAATTCGCTGTATGCCTTGTATCAGAGAGAAACTGTATTCAGCTGCCAGTACAGAGACCCAGTAAAAATTACTTAAACAAGATAAAGATTTGTTTATCTCTTGAATAAAGGAAACCAGATGTACGAACAGAAAGATAGAAGGAGCTTGGATCCAAACAATTACAAATTCACCATAAAAATCCTGGAGTCTTCCCATCTGGCGAGGAGGAGGCTGGAGAAAGGAAAGGGGGAATGTGCAGAGTGTTTTTAACCTCTTAAGGATCTTTTCCATAAACCTTAGCAACAACTTAGGTTGAGATTTCACTGGCCCTAACTTGGCTAACTCTTCTCCACTCTGGTCCTATAGGTGCATCATGATTTGTAGTTAAATCAATGATCAATTTTTGTATTTTTATGGCTGAATAATGTTATGGCTTAGATATAAAATGTCCCCAAAGGCTTATGTGTTGAAGGCTCGGTCCCCAGTTGGTGACTCTGTTAAGAGATGATTCAATTACAAGGGTGGTCCTAGATTTTAAGGCACTGATGAGCTTGTAGCTGACACTGGGCTATTAGGAATTGGAGTCTAGTAGGAGGAAGTAGGTCACTGAGGTGGTAATGCCTTTGAAGGGTGTATATTGTCCACAGCCTATTTTTTAAGAGAGAGAGAGAGAGAGAGAGAACGTGTGCACGCACATGTGTGTGTGTGTCTGTGTGTGTTTACACAAATACAGATACATTGGAGGCCAGAGGCCTGGGATCCCCTGTAGTTGGAGAGAGAAAATTGTGAGCTCTCTGTGCAGGTACTAGTAACTTGGTCCTGTGTGGGTACTAGTAACTTGGTGCTCTGCAAGAGCAGTCCAAGTTCTCAACTGTTGAGCCACAGACTCTCCAGTTCCTCCCTTTTTCTCTCTATCACTCTGCTTTCTGGCCACCATGAGATGGGCAGCTTTCTTTTGCCACGGTCATCTTGTCCTGTGTTTCCACCTTGCCTTGGACCTTAGACAATAGAACAAGCCAGTCACACCTCTAAACTTCTGAAACTACAAGTCAAAATAAGCCCCTTGTCCTTAGGTGATTCTTTCCAGGTAAATTTTTCTCATCTTAGGAAGTTGTTCGATTTTCTTAGAGCTCCGATCAGCCTTTGTTTTTGTACTGTCTATGATCACTGCAGACAGCTCCTGCCTCCTTCTTTCACCCCATCCTCCCTTGTAGCAGGAATTCTTCCTCTCTTCTTCTCTGGGGCCTCTCTGCAAGGGACTTTAGTCTGAGCCAGCCTGGCCTTGTGAGTTGGAGGTGTTGTTTCCTGGGGTCAGTGTCTTCTGCCTTTCTTTATTGGGATTTCATTTTGCTGAAAAATTTATACTTGATTACTTCTGGACCAGCAAGCAAAGAGATGTTGCCCCAGGCTCCAGAGTTGCTGAACTAATGAAACATAAGTCCTTCCTGAGGTGTTTCACAGAGTGATAGGACAGACAGGGAGAAGGATTTGTATAGTCCTCAGTGGGCTTCCGTTCTGTACAGCACTTACTGAGCCCTTGAGGTGTGGAGCTTTTCACAGGGGCAGTGACATCTATGGGACAAAGAACCTGAAATGAGACTGCTCGGTGTAGGAGTGGTGGCAGAGAGTTCCAGGCAGTGGTAATGGTATAAACAGACTCACTGGGATGGGGAAGATGAACTCACAGAGAGGAATTCAGCAGCCCTGAACTACATGGGCAGATCACTGTGACTGGAGTTAGCTCCCCTTGGGTAGTGAGGCGGGCCCATGGTGACCACTCCCTTGATTTGATCACTTCTCTGTGACCAACATGTGGGCTCCTTACTGGCTCAGCCTTTGGCCTCCAACCAGTTCCACCATGAGACCCGTAAAAGATCACTAGGCAGAGGGACATGGAGGCATACCTCCCTAAAAATCCCTCCTACTCCTGGGGGTTCTTTTTTCACTTTTTCTTTCTATGTTCACTGTGCTTGCTCCTTGGCCTCCTTTCCTTATTCTTCATGGGTATGAGGCAACGAATTCAAAAACCATTGAGTGACCATGGATCATCTAGCATCTACCTTTCCAAGAGAAGTCCCCACAAAATGAGAAAGGCTCAGCACTGTCAAAAAGCCTCATCATAATGGTCTAAATATAGAAGATAAAAGATGCTTTCTGAGTTCCAGATAACCTATATGAACTGAGAACATGTCTCATTGGCAAGTTTGTGGCCTGAGATGGTCTATTTATGTGGATACCATGCTTTGAAATACCCCAGACTTTTGTGCAGGAAATAGGGTCTCTTCCATTCTGGTTGTCGGGTTTTAGTCCCAACTCAGTGAGGAGACTATAATAGCCAAGTGCCAACCCCTCACCAACAGAGGGTTGAATTTTCTCAAGAGAGAACAAACTTCATGAGAATGTGAAAAGGAACAATTGGGTTAGGTAGTACAGATTGCAAAATCCTTGATATTTTTATTAGCCACAGAATATTAGGATTTAAAACAATTTAAGCCAGACATTGTAGCACACCTATAATGCCAGCACTTGAGAGGTGGGGGTAGGAGTTCTGAGTCATCCTTGGCTACAGAGAAAGTTTGAGACTCTATCTTAAGAAACCAAAAACCAAAACAACATACAAACAATCTCTCTAGCACTTCAAATCTCCCTTTCCTTAAAATGATGAAGTATTTCTCACTTAGATGCAGTTTGTGTCCCTTTAAAGTAGCTAAGGGCAAGGACCCTTCTTCCTTTCAGCCTCTCAGTTATTAGTTTATCTTATTTTTGGAACATTTCTACATGTAACACAGGGGACCAAGGTAGACATCACCTCACCTCATAGATTCTTTCTGGCTCCACATCACAGGGCTCCTGGGTATTTTTACATTATTATTGGTTGAAACATATTTAAAATATCTTTCCCCATAAATGCATGTGTGAATAACTTCCTTGGCTCCTTGCAACACCCACTTTATAGGTAGGAAGTAGTCATTGGGCAAATATTTTATGGAGAGGCTCATTACCTCAAAAAGCAAAATGTTTCCCCCTTAATACTATTACCCAGAGGAACCCTTCCTGCTGCCTCTCTTCTCAGGTTAGTTTTTCTCTTGTCGATAAGAGTACATAGCTGATCGTATCATAATAGCTGATTAGGAAGAAAGAATCAGAGGAGAAAGTAACCAATTAAGTTGGTCAGAGAAACTGTGGGAAGGCATTCGTGCAGTGCAGGCTGGAGTAACAACAGTCATGTTTGGAAGTAGCCGTCCAAATTTAAAACCTAATTCATAACTTTTATTAGGAAAAGTTGAAGGTTTGGAGCTCATTCATTGTTTCACCAGCTAATATTGAACAGGTATCTGGTTCAATTCTGGACCCACAGGGACAAGAGGACAGGTGAAGGAAGGAGGGCCTGGATTAGGGTCCCTTCTATGCGAACTCCCATGGTTGCATACAGTGATCAGCACCCAGGAGCCAGCACTCCAACTATCAGATGGGATTTCCACCCCCACAATTATACCGTCCTCCAGTAGGGAAGTCCCACCTTCACAAGGGTTACAGTGTGGAAAGGGGAAGGAACAGTGAAATCCCTCCCTCTTCCCACCTTGGCTGTTGCTGGGGCAGCTAAGGGAATCAAGTGAGTGGTGATTCCTACAGGAAAGATTGACAAGCCTGTGGCCTCACAGCACTGCGGGCTCATAGGGCAGGGAGAGTGAGAGACAAGTCACATTTGCTTGGGACCTGGAGCTTTACAAAATTTTGCCCTGGACACCAGATTCAATCTACCTTTCTACAGCTTCCCTTCACCTGAAGACTCCCGTGTTGTCCCTGTGAAGACGTGCTGCTTCCGCTGGGGCTGGAGTGATGTCTCAGCCACTAAGATCACTTAATGTTCTTGAAGAGGATTTAGGTTTGGGTACTAGCCCCGGCATCATCGTGATTCATAACTCTAGTTCCAGGGGATCTGACACCGTCTTCTAGCCTCTGTGTGTATTGTATGTATGTGGTGGCACATGCCTTTAATCCCAACACTCAGGAAACAGAAGCAGAAGTAGGTGGATCTCTGTGAGTTTGAGGTCAGCCTCATCTACATAAACAAAACAAACAAACAAACAAACAAAAAAGGAAACTATATGATGCTTCTGTATAGATGTGTCAACATCCCCAGCCTCTCCTTGCTAGTTTCTGCTCAATCTAATTATTCTAGAGCCATTTATAGGTGTGTGTGCATTCATAATTCATATGCATGAATGTAAGCATACAGAATTTGGGTCTATATATATGTTTACATGCTTACTCATATACTATATATGTATTATGTACACATATGCATATATATGTTCACATTTCTGTTTATGCTTTTTTTTATACCAGGAAAATGCAATATTGACTAAGAAGTTAAAACAAGATGCTGAGGGCCATAGATGAATACAAGGTGCTTTGTAATGACTGTCTATGTATGTGTGGGGGGCTTACAACAGTCATGTCTCCAAGGCAAGGAAGGACCATTCTTTGGAAGTAGATGAAGTTATATGCCTCTAACCACAGGGCCGCTGGATTGGACCCAAATTTCCTGGCAGAGAGGATACCCTTTGGGAGGAGAAACCTACCCCAGAATCAGACTGATACACCTGTGCCTTAACACGACACCCTGTGTCCTTGGATAATGGCACCCACAGGCTCTGTGACTGTGTGGACTGTATCATTGGACACATGGTCCTGAGCCCTGCCCAGACTGTCAGAATCCTGTATGGTAAAACTCTATGGAGCAGCCGAACTTTCTGCGGTCCCTTGCCACCGAATGGGGACTAGGATCATTTGTGGGCACAAAAACCCAAGGACAAGAGGACTCTGTTTCAGCGGATTGATTTATAAGAAAAATATCATAAGCAAAAGGCACGCATGGGAATATTGTTATTGGAAAGAGGATTGGGGAAAGAATTTTTATAAAGGGAAAGAGCTTCGAGTTCAAGCCCTATTTAAAAACATAGCCACATGGGTGGCAGGAAGGAGGGTAATGGCTTTATTAAGATATTTCCCTGAGTTGGTGAATACCCAGGCCCATTTATCTGTCTTCCAAGGGGCAAAAGGAGTTCTGTGTGACTCCTGTTTACTTTTGGAAGTGCTGGAATAGCCCTACTGAGGTCTTAGCGAGCCAGCAATCATGATCAAACATGGTAGTCATTGTCTATCTTCAGAGACACTGTGATTTGAGGACTAGCCCTCTTGGAAATGGAGAGAAGCTATAAGTGAACTAGAGAAACTTGCTGGAACACTAGTACCTAAATGCAGACTAAAGTCTATGGCATTAGGCTGAGGGCATAGCTCACAGATAGAGCATCTGTTTAGTAAGCCCAAGGCCTTGGGTTTGAGCCCTAGCACTGTGCCCATGTGTGCGCACACATATCAGTCAATCTAGGGTACTGGACTCAGGAGTCTCATGGGAGACTTTTCTCTCCCTTTCTTTGATCCACAGCATAATAAAGTGGATGAATCTAGGGTGTCTGAGATGTTTATTGAGGAAGTGGAAGGGTTTAGGAATTGAAAGAAGAGAATGACAGGTGGATGTGATGTAAATACATCATATTTGGATATGAAATGACCAACGAATAAATAAAAAGCCAGATGAAAATTTGTTTTCCACAGTTCTAAAGACCAAAGGAACCAGGGAGATGGCTTAGCAGATAAAAGAACTTCCCTCCCAAGCCTGACAGAGTTCAAGTCCCAGGACCCACCGCATCTATATGTAGAGGTGGAGGTAGGAGAATCAGCTGGAAGCTCAATCATGCAAGGCACCCTGCCTCAAGACCAGAAGGAGGGAACCAACTTCTGCAACGTTTTTCTCTGACCTTCACATATGTGTTCCCTCCACAGTAAGTAAATGAATGAATAAACAAATGGGGGGACCCGGGAAATGGAGGCTTATGAGAAATGCCTCATGGCTGGGAAAATGAAAGTAACTTATGGGAGATATCTAAGATGGTGCCGGCCAGAAGGTGCTGGTGTGGAGTTGAAGCCCTATTGTGGGTAGAGCTGATTGGGTGAGCAAGACTTCCGTTATGATCGGTGTGTGTCACCATGTTACCAGGCTTGTGCTATGTGATGTAATAGGATGACCTTTAATGTGATTGGCCCATGTAGTCTCATGTGGAAATCCCCCATTAAGCTAGAGGACAAAACATCAAAAATGGGAAATGCTTAGACATCACCCTGTCACTTCTGTTTGTCTTCGGGATGAAGGCTGGAGAGTCAGGCAGGGAGCACACTCACCTTTTCCCTGAGAACCCCCTTATGTAGTGATCACCCTAGACGGCCCCTGAGGCAAACAAATAGATGAAATTTTAAAGGAAATCCAAGGTCAAGGCAGAAGCTGTAGCTACACCCATCCCAGAAGATGGACGTCATGACCTCAAATGGCATTGGAGCAGAAGGAAGGAACACCCCCAAAGCCACTTTGTAACATCATTGGTCTGCTCACAGAAGCAGAGCCCTGTGACCAAGCATTCACAAGGACCCACCTCCCTACACAGCGCAAAGGGATTATTTTAAAAACTGAATGGGGAAAGGGGCTGGCAAAACTTTCAAAGAATAGCATTCTGCCTCTGCACCCCTCAAACTCGTGTATCTTTTTAGTATATGAAATGCATGCATTCCTTCCTAACAGTCCTCAGCAGTCTTAGGTTATCCCAACATCAATTCAAAAGCCCCAAACCAGAGTCTCATCCAACTCAAGGTACAACTCCATCCATGCAGATTCCCTTCCTACTGTGAGCTGTCAGTACAGGGCACGTAGCACTTTCCAAACGGAAGAAACAGGAAAGAGGAGGGACAACAGATCTTAAGAAGGAGGAGGGGAGACCGAGTCCTTGTTAGAGAGACTCAGGTGGGCAACAGCGTGGGTGGGTGGGTTTGATTGCTGGGAAGCCAGGAGCCACTCAAGCCTCCTCAGGCCACTGCCTTCTGGGTCCTTTGTCTCATAACTCAAAGAAAGACTGAATTGCACAGACAACAGAGAGAGTGAATCTTAGAGAGTAGTTTATTATAGGTTCACATTCTTTCAAATTTCTTTCTTTCTGTGTGTGTGCCTGTGTATGTATGTGTGCCTGTGTGTGTGTGTGCCTGTGTGTGTATGTGTGCTTGTGTGTGTATGTGTGTGTGTATATCTGTGTATGTGTACCTGTGTGTGTATGTGTGCTTGTGTGTGTATGTGTATATCTGTGTATGTGTACCTGTGTGTATGTGTGTGCCTGTGTGTGTATGTGTGTGTATATCTGTGTATGTGTACCTGTGTGTGTATGTGTGCCTCTGTGTGTGTGCGTGCGTGCATGTCATGGCACATGCAGAGATCACAGGACAGCAGGTATCTACCTCTTGCCTTTCACCTTTTGTGGGGTAGGCCTGGACTCTTTTTTGGTTTATAAATCTGTCTTTGTGCCAGGGCTACCCTGCTGATTGTCGCTGCTCTAACACTAGCTCCCACCGTTAGAGAGGAGAGGATTTTGCATGAAGGGTCTTAATACACCACCCAAGGGTTCATTGTGAGCCCCCTAGGATTCTCTGCTGAGACAAGGCCAATGTTTACCTTGCCTTTTGTTTTGTTTGGTGGTAGTCGTTTTTGTGACAGGGTCTCAGACCTCAAACTCTCTTTGTAGCTAGATATGACCTTGAACTTCTGATCCTCTTGTCTCCATCTCCCAAGTGCTGGGATTCCAAGGGTGTGCTACTTCACCCAGTTTATTCAGTGCCGGGCCCAAAAGCACCCAGAGCCTGTGCATTTCAGGTAAGCACTCTGCCAACTGAGTCAGGTCCCCAGCCCTTCTTTGCCCTAGTCATACGCATTTCTGATAAGCAGCGGTGCAATCAGGGCTCGACTCTGGAACCCACGAGTGCATTCGTGGGGTAGGAGAAGACAATGCGGCTGGAGTCCCTTCGGCTGTGCTCCACAGGAGTTCTGGGCTCCGGTGTGTGTCCAGTACATCTTGAGAAGGGGGTTTCTTTCATATTTTCAGTCTTTTTTTTATTCACAGTAAGTACATGTGGGTTTTTTTTTTTTTTTTTGGTTTTTCGAGACAGGGTTTCTCTGTGTATCTTTGGCTGTTCTGGACTCAATTTGTAGACCAGGCTGGCCTCGAACTCACAAAGATCCGCCTGCCTCTGCCTCCCAAGTGCTGGGATTAAAGGCGTGCGCCACCAACACCCGGCTGTACATGTGGGTTTTAAAGTGATAATCACACAGGGTCTCACTTCTGTTAAGTTTTTTCTCTACCTGGTATAAGATGAACATCTAACCAGGCTAACCAAGTCCTTCACATTAATTTTAGTGATTGTGCAGCAGGGTAGCCCAGGACACTTGTATTAACTACTCTTCTATCGTCTGTGGTGACTTACAGATAAAAGGAACAGGGCAGGGAAGGTACTACGGCAGGAGCATGAGGCAGCTGGTCACATTGTGTCACCAGTCAGGAAGCAGAGAGAAGACAGAAGCACTGAGCTAAAACCATACAACTCCAGCCCCAGAGACCCACTCTCTCCAGTGAGATTCCATCTCCTGAAGGTTCTGCAACCTTCCAGAATAGCAGCATGGGATGGTGACCAAGTGTTCAAGCAAGATCTGGGGATTGGGCGTCTCACATTCAAACAACAACACAGCATCCCTAACTTAATCTCATATTATGGTAATCAGCTTAAGCAGAACAGTGCGTTTCAGTTTCTGCCTCTCCTTAAGCACAGGAGGTGGAGTCCAGTGGAAGTGAGTTAGGTCATTGGAGGACCTTTGAAGAGGATATTGGGGGCCCTGGCTCTTTCCTCTTACCCTTTGCTTCCTGGCCACCATGACATGAGCATCCCCTCCATCACATGCTCCCCTCAAAATGAACTCCTTTTCCACAAATGTAAAGCAATACAGCTAAGTCACCGTGGACTGGAGCCTCTGAAACTGAGACAAAATAAACCTCAGCTCCTGAATTGTTTGCTTTGGATGTTTTCTCACAGCAACGGAAAGCCAAAGCTAGCAGAGAGCCCAATGGTTAGCTATAGAGGCTCTGGTGGTTTTATTGATTATTGATCTGATAGGCTTTAAAATCACCATGGAGAACAAATGAATGGCATGCTTGTAAGGTAGTTTGTAAAATGGATTAATTGAGGCAGGAAACCCATTCTAATGTAGGCAGTATCCCTCCATGGGCTTGGGTCCTGGACTGCACAAAAAGGAGGAAGCAGCCTGGAGCGTATATTCATCTCTCTTTTCCTGTCTGGGGATAAAGTGTGAGCATGTGACCATGAAGTGTAACCATGTGACCACGAAGTGTGACCATGAAGCTGCTCCATGCGTCTGTCCCCATGCCTATCCCACCATGATTAACCAGAACAAATCTTCCCTTCTGTAAGGCACCTTTGTCAGGTGTTTTGTCATAGCAATAAGAAAACTTACTGATGCAGGACTTTGGAGTCACGTTGCCTGGGCTGGGACCCAGGCCACTACTCTGGCAGATTCAGAGATGCCCGGCAGTGAGCCTGGCCCCTGGTGTGCTGTCCGTTCCTCGTCCTGCGCATGCGTGGGGTTTTGCTGCTTCTTACAAATCAGCACAGCAACTGTGATGAGCTGCCAAGTGCCCAAGGCTGGCTGTCCTCTTTAACTGGCTCTGAGGACAAAGGTGGTATTTGTGAGTGACCATACGGAGAGATCCACAGACATGGGGCCAAGGTGGTCTCTGGTCGACAGTCACCGGGGATGGAGGCTGTTGCTCTAACACTACTGCAGGGACAGCCATGTCCTGAAAGCCACTGATCCTTTCCTGAAATGAAACTTCGGTCCTGGCTGACCACTGGACTACAGCCCATGAAAGACCGTGAGCTAGATCATCCAGCTCCCTGTCCTCAGATCCTGGGAGATAAGGGCGGAGGGTTGCTTAAGCTGCTGTGTAGCAATCTGGTAGGGATCAATGGCTAACTATGTATCTATTCTCAGTATGACCTTCAGAAAGTCCTTAAATCAATTTATGCCCTAGCTTCCTCATCCATAAGATGGAAATTGAGCTAAAAACCAGGTCTGGGTGAGCATGAAGAAATTTAATTGGAATACTCTTTTTTTTTTTTTTGTGGTTTTTCGAGACAGGGTTTCTCTGAATATCTCTGGCTGTCCTGGACTCGCTCTGTAGACCAGGCTGGCCTCGAACTCACAAAGATCCGCCTGCCTCTGCCTCCCAAGTGCTGGGACCAAAGGCGTGCACCACCACCGCCCGGAATTGGAATACTCTTAATGTCATCCCAGCAAGAGGTAACTTGTCAGACATAAATGTTGGCTAATATTTTCAGAGAACCAGCAGATTCTGAGCCCCCCTTTGGGGACAGTCTCCTCAGATCAGCAGTTATAATTGATCCTCTGCCTCTCCTCTTGGCTGGCAATCTCAATGTCTCTCTCATTTGAATGTTTGCCCAGTCTTACTTGCAGTTGGAGGTTTTCTCAAAGCAGAAAGCACTTTGCTTGGGAGCACGGCCCAGAACCTTCTCTGCCGGTTGGCTACCCTCTGTCAAGCTCTCTGTAGCTCTTCCACCTGGGGCTCTTTCAGCACCACAGAAAGGCAGGTAGGGGTTTAGCGTGGCTGGTGTGTGGGAACCCAGGAGCAGAGAGCACAGCTGGGAATGTCTGTTCCATTCACGTTTCTTATAAGGCATTCCTGCAGGGGCCAGCAGAGCATCAGAGAACTGTACCATGAAGTGGCTGAGAGACTGCTTCTCAGCTCTGAAGACCAGAGAAAGAAGCTTCCTGCCTCTCGAGAGTCCTTCTACTGTTCTGCTTCAAGCTCCCAACCTCTCCTCCTTGCGTTTGATCAACTTCCACCCTACCTCTCAGTCTCCTTTATACATCCCTTCTCCTGCATAAGCACCTCCCTTCAGATCCGTCGTCATCTGCCAGGGTGCAGAGGGGCCTCTGTGTTGGGTCCTTTTTCTTCACAGTCCCTAATGTGTTTGGCCAGTTCTCTTCCCCATCCAGCAAGCTCTTTTGGCTTTGTGGCAGGCGAATGAGAAAAGTATGAAGATTAACATAAAATGGAAGAAAGCAACGGTAGAGAAAGAACAGCCAACAGTCAAGCAAGCGTCCCGCTGAGGGGACAGGGCAGGAGAAAGAGACTGAAAACTGAGTGACTCATAGAGGGTTGAGACTCAGGTGAACCAGAGCCTCTGGGTTTCTAAACCTCTGGGCTCTGGCTTACATCCTAGAGAAGTCTGTTTGTTTCTGCCACTATCAATGAGCCTTAATCCAGCGCTTTCTTCCTGGACACAAGAACCTGGAAATTCCAGCACGTGCCTTCCAGGCTCTGATTCATGCCTCTGACAGTGTCACAACCATTTTTATCTCCTCTCCTCACCTTCCATTGATCTGGTGGATGTTTCTCATCGTCCCCAAAGTTAGCCCTCTAGTGAACATGGGTAGCCTCCCTGTGCAAAAATACCAAGGAAAGAGTTTTGCTGGCTGACTGAATTACATTCTGCTCAAGGATGGGTGGCACTCCAGCTGAGTGACCAGCTCAGTGAGACAATGTTTGCCTGGTAAGTGGGCTGTGGGTTCCACACCCACATACACACCCCCCACACACACACCCAACACACACCCCCCACACACACACCCCCCACACCCAACACACACACACACACACACACACACACACACACCACACACACACCTCACACACACCCAACACACACACACACACACACCCAACACACACACACACACCCAACACACACACACACAC
>CAJQZJ010032727.1:1059034-1094090 GCA_907164525.1 Lophiomys imhausi
CCCCCCCCCCCCCCCCCCCGGCTTTGCCTCCCCAGTGCTGTGCTGGGGCTACCAGTGTACTCCATGCTGATTGGTTTTTTACATGAGTGCCAGGGATTTAAACTCTGGTAGTCGTGCTTCCACAGCAAGAATCTTGCCAACTAAGTGATCTCCTCAGTCATTACAGGGTCATGTACAATACGTTCCTCACACACGTGGTGCTGCTGGCATGAACAAGGCTCCTTTCTCCCCACATGCACACACTCGGTGTCAGTGCTAAGTGACCACCTCTACGTCTTATGTATTTACTGTTGTGTATTTAACATTATTTATAGTGTACTTTTTCCACTTATATAAAAATTCCATAAAATAATCGGGTTCCCCTGTACTCTGTGCCTTGAATATGCCTGGCGAGTGCTATGTAACCAAGTTATATTTCCCCTCCCCTTCTCATTTGTCTCATAAGAGAGGGTCTTTTATGTAGCCCAGGTTGGCCCTGAACTTGAGACTTTCCACATCAGCTTCTTGAATTACAGGTGTGAGCCACCATGCTTCCATGTCTCCTTCATTTGTGTCAAGAAGCCATGTTTAGTGATTTTCTTGCACCATTCAGTTTTGTGTAAGTACATTCTAGAGTATTTCCTTGTTTAATGAAATCACCACTCTCAATGCATCCCATTGTTAAATGACTCACAACTGCTCAAGAATTACTTCTACCACAGAATAGAAAACGGAATCACTTCTGTATTAAATTCTTGCCTGAGTTCATTAAGGGGCATTCAAGCCAGTCCCCACACGGCTAGAGTCATAGCATTAATGACCATCATGTGGATGCCATGTACAGTCTATGGCCAGTCCAATAATTCATTTAATGGTTTGATCCTTTTATACAAAATTAACTCAAAATACCATAAATGGTGTAGTTTTGTTGTAGGTTGGGCTTATTGTTTCTGTTTGATTGAGAAACTACTTTTTGTTCATCTTAGTTTCAGATTTGGAAAAGTCCCTACCCCTCCCAGTTTCAAACAGGGACCAGAAAGGTTTTCTTCATGGAATACTCAGACACTCTTTCCCATTACACCCCCACTGCCATCCCTCATCTTAATGAAATTCTACAAGCAGCCTGCTTTGATCTTTTTTTTTTTTTAAAGATTTATTTATTATGTATACAGTGTTCTGTCTGCAGGTATATCTGCAGGCCAGAAGAGGGCACCAGATTTCATTATGGATGGTTGTGAGCCACCATGTGGTTGCTGGGAATTGAACTCATGTCCTCTGGAAGAGCAGCCAGAGCTCTTAACTGCTGAGCCATCTCTCCAGCCCCTGCTTTGATCTTTTTAAGCTAGGAGTTAAAGGGTACACCTGCAATTCCAGCCCTGGGGAGATGGAAGTGGGGGATCAAGGAGTTCAAAGTCATCCTTGGCTACACAGAGAGTTTGAGGCCAGCCTGGGCTACATGAGACCCTTTGCCAAAACTCCAAAATGAAGCAAACAAAAGACATCAGTTTCTTAGCATCATGCACCAGAATCCTGAATTGTCAACAGCATATTTACTACTACAGAAGATATTTCAAGCAAGGTGGTGCACTCCATCGCAGAAGGAGACAAAGGCAGGCTTTCAAAGCCAGCCTGATTACCTGGCCACATGCTGTCATAAAACTGACATTCCAGTCTGTTTCAGAGTAGAGGTGTAGGTGTGAATTTTACACTCAGCCTAGCCAGCTCTTGCTTTCTCTGCAAGGAAGACAGGCCAGGAAAGAAAGGAAAAAGGCTTTTCTCCTCATTCTTCCACCGAGATCAGTTATCACTGTATGAAAAGCAGTGGCTGTTCTGGGGCTGCTCTGTTGATCTAGAGTTGCAAAGATGCACAGACTTCTGCAAAACTCCATTTATTCTCCAACTGGAATGCAAGTCAGTATACTGATCCTCTACACAGAACTGAGTCATGGCCTCATTAATAGTATAATCCTTGGAGCCCACTTGTACCTAGAGCCTGGCCCTTGAAGGCATTCATAGTTCAAGTTCAGGATTTGATTTCCTGTGTCTAATAACTCCCCCCCCCCCACACACAAAACTCATGCCCCATTTCACCCAGCACAAAAAGAGGTCATGATATTTAAGTGGAATTTTAAAATGCCAAAACCACACAAAAGAATGCAGCCCTGGTGTAGCATCCACATGCTAGTATGAGATCTACCCCCAACCCCCAGAGCTAGTCCTTTATGAACAAGGTCAGCCCGAAAGCCGACACTACCTTAGCCAGGGAGAGGCCGATGGCGCCATTAACAACTCTTGCCAGTGGTTACCTCAGACAATGTAAATACAAAACTGGTCTTGTGTTTATTTAAAGTTATTGGCATCAGGCTCATTCCTGGTAGACAAAGATTATCTTGTTTACGGCAGTATCCAGATGATGGACAAGACTCTGTTTAATATAAATCGAACTATGCAGAGGGGGGACCCGTTAGCATAAACAACTTCCCTCAAGCAAAACAAATCCTGCCAAGACCCAAGCTGGAATTCATTTATTACCCAGCTTCAAGTTGACTTGTCTCCACATTAAACGACTGAGGGGCAGAAGGCTGAAGCTGAGGTCCGAGGGTCGCTGAGCACCCCATGTGTTTTGCAGAGGTGGTTGCTTCTGGCTTGGTGTCGTAGTGTCCACATCTCTGCAAACTCTGTTATCCAGGTCACTTCTCAGGAGATGTAGGCATGGCTTTGGAAACCTATATATGGGGAGAGACAAGGGTGACCAGAGAGATGCTGTTGTCTTTTTAAAATCGTGTCACCCGATGGAACCTTAGTGAGTTCTGTGAAGGGCTTCAGGGTGAGTGTCCAGTTCTCCAGCAGGGGCTGGTGCATCACACAAGGTCCTGAGCTCTGCCCCACTCTGCTTCAGACATGACTGGAATTGGAGTTCACGCCATTATGAGAACTGAGATGCTTGCTGACGGTGAAGGAAATTCAGAATGCATAGCAGAGGGAGGCAGTTATAATTACCATAGCCACGTGACCAGTTGCAGAAATGAGGATTATAATTGGCATGAAATTGTTTGTACATATATATCCATACATTAAACACAGTGTGTTTTCTTCATCATATAACATAACATTGATTGAAATAATATCAGTAGTTAATACTACATTTAAGTTATGAGGTAGTGAAAGTCTAAGCACTCCTAAAGGGGCATTGCCACATATCCTAAAATACATAATCCAGTTTCAGCTGTCAGGTGTCAAGAGACACCCTAAAGGAACTCCTGCACTCCAGACACAATCTTCTCTACCTCCACTGTGGGATAGTTACATATTAGGCAAAATTACGACCTGGTTATTGTCATTTGGAAATTAAGAATGATATAAGGAGATGTGACTATGTGTCAGGTTGACGGGGAGGTCTCGTGACAGCCAATGTTGGTTGTGAAACTACATCTGGGTTCAACTACAACCTCAGCTACAGGGACTCCTGTGAAGGATTTTCTTTGTTTAATGTTTATTACTTCAAGTTACACCTCCATCACAGTGCCCTCTTTCCACTCCTCCCAGTTCTACCCTCCCACCCTCTCTTCCCTCTCCCACCCATCCCACTCCTCTGATGTGGAGTGTTCCTACATGTCAGCCCCTCTCAGTGAGCCCACAACATCAAGGTAATGATTGCACCAGCGTCTAACTTGGTGAACCAATTGGGGTCACTTACAGGAATATGAGTGAAGGATTTCCTACAGGAGCATAAATGACACAAAGACAGCTGCATCACCAAAGCACACCCCAGCATGAGTTTCACAGATCACAAAAGACATTCCACACAGCTCAACAGGTTGGACAGTATCCTTTCCCAGTGGCCCAGGATGGATGGCTGATTCCTGCTTCTTCCATTCCTGGGCTTGTCTGAGAGTGACTCTTGAGGAAGCAGGGACCTAGAGAATCTTGTCAGTTTCAGGGACTTCCTGAAGCTGTTTTGAGTTTTTTACTTCCTGTCTTAATGGAGCATCCATGCAGGATGGAGTGTCTACTCTTCCACTAAGCATCGTGCTGTTTCTCGCCATGTAAGAGTGTTGGCCTGAAATCTTCTGTTACTTCATTTTCTCTTTACATCTCATGTCTTAATAATTTTCCCTACAAGAGGGATGGCTTTAACCTCAGCGGAAAATGCTGCACAACAAGCCCCTCCCCTTTTCTCCCTCCAACCCCTCTCATGTGCTCCCTTTGCTTTCTCTAAATTCATGGTCTGTTTTTCCTTGTTATATGTTCATATAAATACATATACATATATATGTATATGCATATATATATATATATATATGGTATGCTCAAGGACAAGGCTCACTCTGGCTCATATTTTACAAAGTAATGCAGCCCATCAGGGCCTTTGGTGGAAAAGTCTAGAGGCTGGAGCATGACGCAGCTGATCACATTGAACCACGGCGAGAAGCAGAGAGAATGGAATGCTAGGACCCATCTTATGTCTCCTGTTTCTACTTTTATGCAGTCTGGGACTCTTGCTGGTAGAATGGCAGGTTTCCTGTACATGTGTCCAATAAAATATGGTAATATCTAGCCTCCATTTCCCCCACCAGTTCCTTCACTTCTCCCATCACAGCCCTTTCCAACATCATGTCTTTAAAAAAAAGCAAAACCCACTAGGCTGAGTTCAGTTGTGCTGCTCACACAAGTGTGGGTGTGGGGCCGTCCACTGGAGCATGGGAAACCTACCAGCTGCCACAAGAGAAGACTGGTTTTCCCTCCAGCAACTATTAAAATACTTTTAATAAAATCTCCAACTTGGCTTCAAGTGTGTCTTGAAATCCTTTTCAGTATGAAAGCTGCAATTCTGGCTTGTCTGAGTGGAGGTTGCCCACCCATCAGTCGGTGCTGACACTGACTTCTGGCATGTGGCAGCCGGACTGTGGCAGCCAGACTGTGGCAGCCCAAACCGCATTCAGCCTGTAGCAATGCCACACATTTCCTCAGGGCACTCCCTCCCTCCAGATACTACGAAGGGATCCCGTTGCTTCCCAGGATGTCCTTTCAGTTTGGATTCAGAACTGAACCCGGTGGTAGAAGTCAGCACCTGTCCACATCTAACCTGGAACAGAGTGTGTTAATTTAGGACATCCCGGAGCTCCAGTCCAGACAGAGAGTTCAGTGAAAGATCTGTGTCAAAGATATGGTGGAACCATATGGAAGATACGTGACACTGATCTCTGTCCTTCACACCCATATGCACACATGCTCATGTGCACCTGCTTGTTGTACATGTAAGCACACACAAACATGCACACACTGCACACCCATACACACACACACACACACCACACTGAAGATGCTTGACAAGTAGAACGATTCACGGTTGACGTTCTTAAGCCAGCTGGGAGCCTTGAGAGCTGAAGCTCTGACCTACAGGAAGGAATGGAGCTGTTCCCAGGCTATTATGTGAACAGCAGGGTTGGAAGGACCCAGAGTTAGGGGAAGACAATAGCATATTAGAGATGAGCAGAGTTGTGCTCTGGCCACACAGAGGCTCCCTCTGGCTCTGCCAGCCACAGGCTGCTGGGGAGATAGATACCTGCTGGCTTTAAGTTGCTGCAAGGACTAGCCCTTCTGTGTTTGGTTAGCTCTGGAGTATGACATTAGTGACAGACAAAAAAGACTCCCAGAGGACAACTATCAAAGCAGATTGGCTGTGTTTGTATAAACACACAAATAAGCCTACCAGGGAGATCAAATGGTGGGAGATCAACTCCTAGAGTTCCAGGCTTTCCATCTTTATAAACAAGCATTGATCCAGCCAGGTCTTCCCGGAGTTCACAGGAGATGTTTGAAGAGCGGCTGTCACTGGCACAGAAGCCATAAAGAGAGAGGAGGCTGCAGACAGAAGCCAGGGCCAAGGCAGGAGCAGCAGCTTCTAGTAGAATCACTCAGTCCCCAGGCCCTGGATGCCCTCAACTCCCACTGCCTCAAGTGATCTGCTCATTTGGGGGCCCTGGGGTTTCCTTGGCGAGGAGGGCTAGCTATGTGAAGTGCTGGCCACCAGGTTTGTGTGTGTGTGTGTGTGTGTGTGTGTGTGTGTGTGCGCGCACAGACACACACACACACACACACACACACACACACACGGTCAGGTTCCCAGTCGCTGACAGGTCAGGAGCCTGTGATTTCAACTTTCCCATTCATATTGTATGTATTCTGATAGTTCCCCAAAATAGTAGAGTCTCATTTCACCAGAGAAAGAGAGAGAACATACTAGGGATGTACCTCAGTTGGTAGTACGCTTACCTAACATGGACAAAGTCCTGGTTTTATCCCCACATAAACCTGGCATGGTGACACAGGCCTGTAATCCCAGCACTCAGCACCCAGGGAGTAGAGGCAGAAGAATTACAAATTCAAGGTCACAGCGAGGGTCATAGTGAGTTCCACTGAGAAATGGCTGATGGCAGATGGCAGTATGTCCCCAGGGATGGAAACAAAACGGTCCAGAGATCTTCACAACAACTTTTTATTTACAAACAAATTGTGAGCCCACAGGCAAGCTGGGCCAGCCCCTGGGGTCTGGCCTGAGCCTGCCCATCTCTTGGATCCGTGAGCTTGGGCGCCTCAGCTTTATAGCATTTGGAAAGTGATGATTGGGGCAGGCTGATGTTGATGCTGGGAAACTATTTTCTCCTGGATTGAAGCCCTCATTTGCTTATTGGGAAAGACACAGCGTTTACCCTGGCTGGGCATCAAGGGCAGAGATGACATTTTGCGTCCTCTTGAAGCTGCCAGGCACTCAGTACAGACCTCTGGGTGCCTCGGTGTGTGGACAGCATGCCCACCTCAGTGCAGTGCACAAAGACTATGTAATTCTATCTGGACATGCTGTGTCTGTCCCTTTGCTTGTGAATGGTCTCTGTGGACTCCGGGAGCTCAGGGGCCTTGTTTGAGTGGTCACTCTGAGGGGCAAAAACGGTGGTGCAAGTGTTTCCAGAGTAGAGACAAAAGTACTTGGAGTGAGCGAAGACAACTGGAGGGCGGGGTACGGGTCGGGTGTGGCCCAGTTCTGTTGATACTGAAATCAGACTCCTGGGCTCTGGAGTGGATTAGCTGCTTCCAATGACCTCTCCAGAGTCTTTACAGGGAAAAAAATATATAGAAAATTGCATGTCTTAAGAGTAGAAGGTTCCCGAATGCTCACAAACTGAACACATGCAGGAAACGCATACCTGGAACAAGCTGCTGACGGCCTTGGTCATGGGAGGCCTCGGACATCTCCCACTTCCAAAGGCAGAGGTTGGTTTTTCTTGTCTCAGTGTCGAACAGCTGAGATCTAGGAGCAGAACAGAGCAGTGCTGAAGCGAATGGACCTGTCTCTGTTTGATGCCATCAAGCTGCTGCTGAGACAGAGAGAACTTTTACTCACCTTTGTCCTGTATGTCTGTGTTCTCTTTATTTATAAAGCACTGGCTAGAGTGTCCACAGTCCTAATGAAAGAATTATAGCCACCTCATCCCCAGAATCCATAAAAGTGTCTCTGGACTGCTCTGTAATAGCTCCGTAAAACTACCACTGCAAACACATTATATATCCACAACATAAACCAGCAAATAAACAAACCACCAAAAAACCCCAAACAAGCTGGCAACTGCTATCTAACCCTCAGCAGGCAACAGCACTGTTTTGCGGTATGAGGAACTCGTTGTTCCTGGTTTTACAGAATATAAGGCGTGCCCTTTAATTTATCTATTTTAGCAATTTTGTTTGCCAGTAGAAGCTTCAGTCCAGACTAAAGGTAGATATTCCCATCTCAAAGATCTGGATTAAAAATGGGTCTTCCAACTTCACATGATTTAATTAAGAAAAAAAAAAAAAAACCCTGGGCCTCAGTCCTCTCCTGTGTTACATGTCTGTCTCTCCGCTCTCTCCCTGGGCCTCAGTCCTCTCCTGTGTTACATGTCTGTCCGCTCTCTCCCTGGGCCTCAGTCCCCTCCTGTGTTACATGTCTGTCTCTCCGCTCTCTCCCTGGTCCTCAGTTCCCTCCTGTGTTACATGTCTGTCTCTCTGCTCTCTCCCTGGGCCTCAGTCCCCTCCTGTGTTACATGTCTGTCTCTCCGCTCTCTTTCCCTGGGCCTCAGTTCCCTCCTGTGTTACATGTCTGTCTCTCTGCTGCTCCCATTGGTCTGGCACATTGGGTCCTGGACATGGCGCTCCATGCCTACAACGCTCACTCAGGGCTTCCAAGGTTCCCTACACTAGTGTGTGTGGCAGCTGTGGCATGTACATGGCATGCTTATGGGCATGCGGTAAGTGTGCACCTAGTGTCTAGTATATGTACTTAGTGTGTGGTGTGTGTCCTTGGTGTGTGGTGCATGTATCCGGTGTATAGTGTATGATGTATGTAGAAAAGGATAACAGGGCCAGGGATGGGGCAGGGTTCAGTGCTCTGTTCTGAAACAGCACCTTATTTCTTGGTATATATCTGAGGTTTAACACAGAAAGCACTGAAAACACGGTTGACAGGAAGCAGGCTTATAATCATGTGGCCCGTCCCCGAAAGAGACTGGCTGACTGGCTGGACGTGGTAGAACAGTCCTATAGAACCTCTAACAGCAGGAGGACAAGTTCATGGTCTTACATAGTTTCTGTGAGACCAGCCTGGGCTACACGAGATCTTCCCAAAATAAATAAATACATTTAAAAACTGCCAGAAGCCGGTAAGGAATGACAGGATGAATGTGCTTGCCCCATGAAGGGAACCAAGTCTTTGTGCTATTATAGATCTATACAGGAAAAATAATTAAAAACCATATTGGAAAGCTGCCAATAGGTACATGTACCAGAAGATACAAGCCCAGGCAGTAAGTATTACATGTAATAGGTAGGTGAACAAAAGTAGAAAGACATATTCAGCTAGAAAATCAAGGTCTCCAGCTCACTGCTATCTCAGAATCTTTGCTTCAGCCACAAGAGAGGGGTGGGGGTCAGGCAGGGTATAAAATCTTTTCTGCCTCTCTCTTAGGCAGAAAAATAGGGCCAGGGACTCTCATATTTTGGGGTGGGAGGAGGGCTGGAAAAGGCCCACTGTTGATTCCAGATTTCCCAGTCACAAATTAGAGACAGGAGTCCAGATCCCCCCAGAACAACAGGACTCTATTACAAGCAGAGGGAATGACCAGAGACTGGAAGGCAGGGATGCAAGAGTACAGGGGTTAGTTATCCAGGGCTCTGAAGAGCTTGTGTTGGAAGGAGGGGTGGAAAAGTGCCTCAGTCTGTCTTGGGGTATCTCAGTTTGTTGGTTACACTGCTAATCAAGAACAATGTAATGGCTTGGGGAGGGGGAGCACTCCAGGGCTTAGAAGCCAAGTGTAGGGGGCTGTGCTAGCCTTCTAGTCCATTACAGGCAGGTGTAAACTCAAGGGAGACTGTGAGGTATGCCAAAGCAAATCCAACCTGACCTCACCTACCTGGTCCATTTACTGACTAGACGGGGCAACCATCCGTTCCAGGGAGCAGCTTACTGCTGCAGGTCCTTCCATTCAGGATGGTGGTGCTTATGGGAGAGTCTCACTCAGGTAGAGGAGAAACAGGGCAGCTGCCGTGCAAGGCTGTGTTTGCTTCTGCTCCTAAGTTTCTTCCTCAATAAAACAGATAACACCTGCCCAGGAGAGCTCCTGGGAGATTAAACGTGAAAACCACTTGAAAAGTTAAACAAACCACACAATACAAGCTCAATATAAGGGGACCGATGGAGCTATTCCCCAGCCCAATCTTTTACCCTCCCTAACAGAAGAAACCCTGAGTTTAATACAGCCAGGGTCCTTGTGTTTCAACAGGCTTTGGGGATGCGGTGTGGAAAATGGATTAGAGAAGGAGGAGGCTGAAGCCTGGGAACCCAGGGAGAAGTCTGCAGGCATCCAGATGGGAGGTGGAGGGACGGAAACTCGAGGTTCTTGGCAGTGGGATTCAGGAAATATTTCAGAGACATTCTCTCCAGGACGTGATAACAGGTTGGGAATGGAAGTTTGGCAGAAAGCGCTGGCTTTGAGGGGAGCATGAAGGTGGGAGGGCAAGGAAGGCAGCCTTAAGGCCTGTCCTAGGGGGTGTGTGGCCTGGGACTGGAAGCCCAGCCAGCAGGCCCAGCAAGCGCAAGGGGCAGGGCGGTCACCGGCTGGACGTGGGGGGGGTCGCTTCCCGGGGCAGCTGGCCGGGGAATCTAGGTGGAGTCGGCCAAGGTGTTAAGTCCGGATTTCCTCCCCCGCCGGCCTGCTGTGTGTTTGCGGGCGTGCCTGGCCGAGTCCCCTGGGCGCTCGCTAGCACTGCCGGTCAGGAGTTCCACCGTGCCAGCTTCCCACTTCCTTCCCCGTTCTGCGGCTCTGTCTTAGGTGCGTGCGGAGAGGGGGGCGCCTCCGCCCGGCAGTTTCCCAACCCCTCGTGTTGGGGTTCAGTTGAGTGTGCAGATTCAGACTGCAGAAACCAGCTCCTCAGGCGTCCAGGGGACGGGGCCTCGGCCTGAGGTCTACGCGCCTAGCTGGCCCACTGCGCCAAGCTGGGCCCCGCGGGGGTCCCCACCTGCTCCAGTTTAATGACTGTCCTTATCCCCGCTTGGGCCCTCGGTCGACCATCCCCACCCTCTTGCCAGGAAACTATAGGGACTCCACACAGGATCGCAGACGTGTGTGTTCCACTTTAGGGCTCGGGCTCTTCAAGCTCCCTGCACCCCTAAAGCTGGATCACCCACGGCTTCACGCTGTGAGGGATGCGGGATGCTGCTCTGCTGCTCCGCTTGCGGCTGGTGGCAGAAAACGCGCCCCTCACTGGCGTGAGCTCAGGAGTTTTCCATCGCTGCTGCCAGCGCATAATTCCACTAGCCTTTCTTCTCATTTAGGGGAGACTCTCCGCTATTCTGGGGGGTGGGAGGGAGCGGGGGGGGGGGGGGAGAGTGGCGCTAGGCCCCAGCTCAGGTTTTCTGGCTCCTTCCCAGGAGTCGCCAGCCATTGGAAGTACAAAGAAGTCCTCATTTGGGGTTCACAGGGTTTGCAGTTTGCCCGTAAGGTGGGGCCAAACTCAGTTGACTGTGGTCCATCCTGGGGCAGCTGGAAAGGAAAAGCCGGGGAGTATGGCACTGCCCAGCCTGGCAGGTCAGCCGCCTTCTGAGGGGCACACCTGGACTTAACCCAGCAACTTGGGTGTGCCCGAGATACTCATCAGGTTAAACTGTCAGCAGCTCTAGGTTTGACTAACACAAAACCTGCCGCCCCACGCAAGGGCCCCCTCCCTGCTCCCTGGGGAGGGAGTGGGGCTAGAGGCCACCTGAGAGTGCACAAGCCTCTGGGCGCCCCTTTCTTCTTGTTTAGGTCAGTGGAAGTACAGCCGCCACTGAGGGCTGGTTTCTGCCCATGCAAATACAGTCCTCCCACCTCCAAACTCCCTGCAGCCAAGTGTGAGTGACCATGGCCCTGGAACATAGATTCAAGTTACCTCAAATACTGGGTTACAACATGGTAACAGGTTCACGAGGCTCTTACAGTAACAGAACAAAGAAAGTAGTAAGACAACTTTAAAAGACTCCAGTGTGTGGGGAATCTGGAGAGCCTGCTATTTTCTGGGTAGACTGGGCAGGATCCAGCATGACACCCTGGTGTGCCAGTCTCAATGCCAGGGGCTATACAGACATGATTCTTTACAGAAGGACCTCCTTGCCTTCCTCCACCTGTGACTGTCACCTATACACTCAAGCATCTATCACAGACCATAGCAGCTGAGAAAATGCTACTAAATAAATGAACCTAACTGAGCACGTTCAGAGTGTGTAAACCACATATATTAAATTCAATGAAGTTTCAATTAAAATCAAATGTCTTCTCCTTAAGAAATACAAATCTTTATTAAATTTACTAAATCATAGTAATGTGAAAAGTTAAAGCATTGGTATCCTGGCCAAAGATAAAAATTTCACTCCTTTAGCATCATAGCTCACAAACTTATATACATGACTCTGAATGGTTACAAAATTGCAATGTTAACATAATAGCAAATATTGAGTACTAATTAAAACTTTTATCTAAAATAATTTAATAGTGGTAGAACATAATTCTAAGGAAGAAGGAAAACTGTAACTTCCAATGCCAGTGAGAAGAGTGTAGTGGCTGCACTTGACCTGGGGTATGTGGAGTTTAAAAGGGGAAGGCTGTGTTGATCTGGCTCCATTCTGTTATCTTTCATATGAGGAGTGGGCACACCCCGGGAGAGTCACTCATGTAAGGCCACAGAATCACACAGGAGAGAAGATGCCCATGGCGTCATAGGGGTTTATAATATGATACATTTGTTCCAAAGGTCAAATCAGGGGCAGGAGATGTAGCTCAGTTGGCCAGACTGCTTGCTGGTAGGCACGAAGTCCTGGATTTGACCCCAGCACTGCATAAAGTGGGAGTTAATGACTAAAACAGACATTAAGGGATGACAACCCACGGTAACATTTTAGGCTGTAAAAATAACACTAAAGCAACAATTTAGCAGGCAAGTCTGCAAACAGCTGTTTACCAGCCTACACGCAGCACTAAAAGCCGGGCAGGCAGTTCACCACACACTCCTCTAAGGGCACAGTCGTGCTCTACTCTCTCTCTATACTGGCTGTGCTCTCATCACCAACATTTGAGTTAAATGTCTTCCACAAAAACTTCTCATTTGGTTTCCAAAGGGAAGCTTCCAGTGCATCCTCCCTTTTGGAGGCTGCGGTCCGGGGTGCTTTTGTACACAGCGTTTCTATCACTGCCAAGTCTGTGAGTCTGCTGAGACTGTCACTACTCTGCTCGTTCAAGATGTCCCAGAAATCTTTTGGTCTCTGCTTTGCTTTTGCCACAGGCCCTGAAGGAACGTTCTTTGATAGATGTGTGGGACCTTCCCCAGGGCTTCTAAAGAGGTCGTTAAGAATAGAGGTGTCACCAAGTAAGCCTTCCACAGGAGTGTTTTCTGGCACTGAGTTTCCTACTCTTTTGTTTCCCAACTTAAAAGACAGTCTGTTTCTAGAACTGCAAGCCCCTGTGAGGTCCTGCTGATGTCCCAGGGAACTGTCTATCTCTGTCCCCAGGGCTTCAGGCTCGTTGTTTGGACAGAACCGTGTCACAATGTTCTTGGATGTGCGGTCATTCCTCTCACTGGCAATCTCTTGAGTAAAGATGACAGGGGATTTCTTAATTTTTGTGTCACTAGAAAATGTCTCTTTTCTATGGGAACCATGATTTTGAAATCTGACTGATTTTCCTTCACATATTTTTGGGTTGTAAACTTGAGATGTTTTGTTGGTGAGATCATTACATGATAAAGTATTATCCTTTAAGGCCTTTTCTTTTAAAAGAGATTCTTTTTCTTTAGATTTATTCCTGGCCCTCTCTTCTTCCTTGTGGACGGATCTGACCAATTCTGAAGCAGAATCGATGAGAAACTCCTTTACCTCCGGGTGCTGAAGACCGTAGAAGTCTCTGAGCATTGTCTGTCGCTCTTCAGATGCGGCGCCAGTTACTTTTTTAGCAAACTCCTTCACAGACAGCTTGTAGTAAGAGGCCATTTCTTCAAACTGCTTTCTAAAGATTGGACAGATAAAGCCAGTGGTTATTATTATTTTTTATTTACATTTATTTTTAAAGAGTTCATCAGGAAGCTGTTGAGATGGCTCAGCAAGTATAAAAGATGACCTGAGTTTGATCCCTGGAACCTATTTAAGGAGGAAAGAAAAAGCCAGCTCCAGGAAGTTGTCCTATGGCCTCTACACATGCTCTCTGGCACAAGTGCCTGCAGTCAGACAATGCAATGGAGTTAAGAACTTTTTTTGTGCTCATTAGCAGTGGCAGGAAATATAAAGGCAAAGCAATGCCTCATTCCTTTGGAACATCAGCTTAACTCCACCCTAGTAGAATGTGCCTCTTCCCTAATGCTACTAGAAATGGTCCTTTAGCTCATTAAGTCATCAGCTTTTTAGGTAGGTCTGATTTATACTATTATGTGCTTCCTGGGAATTATGGGAGCCCAGCAGGCTACTCCTCCAGTCAGACAATTTATGACTGACATGAGAATCATTTATATAATCTATATTTGAGAATCTAGGTTGCACTCAAGCCCCATAGAATAATATTGTTAAAGAATGACTTTGATAAATAGAAAATTCTAAAAAAAAAATTAAAGAAAAAATTCCCTTATTTCACAATACAAAATTTCACATGACTTTTTGCTGAGCTTACAAGAAAGCTCTCTAAGAATAGTTCTTTTTCTCAACTGATCCAACTTTAGTGCCGACAACTCATCTTGGATGCCAGATGCTACTTTCTGAGCATGGTGGTTCAACAGCAAGCCCTAGTCCTCAAGAGGCAAGAGGACAGAAATCTGAGGTAGTATGAGCTATGTAAGGTAACCCTGTTTAAAAACCAAAAGCAAATGAACAAAAACAATAAGATGTTATTTGCAGAAGTGAACTGTCATCCTAAACTGTAGAGAGCTGCGACGTGCCGTGCCCTAAAGATGGCACTGTAGAGAGCTGCGACGTGCTGCGCCCTAAAGATGGCGCCGGTTTCCGCCTTCCACCAGCCCGACGGTGAGCAAGTCCATATTTGGCTAAGACCGCTGATCTGGCTTGCTTCCGCATACGTGGGCCTCTAAGATAGCACCACGTGGCTTTACTTGATTGGCTGTTCATTTAGTATTTAGCCTGTGGGTTGGGTCTGCCCGGGCATTCGGAAGACTGTTTTCAAGGGACCTGAATAAACTGCTGGAGAAGAGCTTTTGCGAGTTGCGTCATCCTTGCTGGTCGAGGGGGACGCGACACTAAACTAAGATACTAGCAAACTCTTCTATATGTATGCACATAAGTGGGCCTTCTGGAACCCTGGTAAAGTGGAGCTAGAGAAATTATTTAGGTTCCTTCAGCCATAGACCGCTGCTTTCCACAGGGAAGGATTGGAAGTCTGAATTGCACCTATTCCCTAAGCCATATTGAAGTACCATGTGAAAGTACCGGCAAAAGGATGTACAGAATTAACAAAAGGTCAAGTGTACGGCATGAATCCCACAGGGTTAACGTCTTCATAAGGTGAGAGAATAGGGAACTAGTACAATGGTATTTTTTTTAAACATTTATTTATTTATTTATCATGTATACAGTATTTGCTTTACATATATGCCCGGGCAGATCTCAATGTAGATGGTTGTGAGCCACCATGTGGTTGCTGGGAATTGAACTCAGGACCTTTGGAAGAACAGCCAGTGCTCTTAACCTCTGAGCCACCTCTCCAGCCCAAGATTTATTTATTGTTATGTGTATTGACGTTTTACCTGCATGTACGTCTGTGTGAGGGTGCCAGATCCTCTGGAACTGGAGTTACAGGCAGTTGTGAGTGGCCATGCAGGTGCTGGGAATTGAACTCAGGACCTCTGGAAGAGCAGCCAGTGCTCTTAACCACTGAGCCATCTCTCCAGCCCGTACAATGGTATTTTTAAAAGGTCCCAGTTTTGAGCCAGGCTTGGTAGAACATGCTTGTGATCCCAACATGCTGGATGTGAAGGCACGAGGATTGAGTTCTAGATCTTCCTTAACTATATGGTAAGTTGGAGGCCAGTCTGAGCATCATCAGACACTGTCCTATCTCCCTCCCCACTAAAAAAAAAAATAATAGTAAGATTCAGTGTCTTTATTTGCTGATGCTATGTTTGGACTTCAAGCTCAGTGCCTGTAAATCTGTCTTCAGATAAAACCAGAGCCAGTTCTGCAGCACAGATTAAAGGCCTGACAGGTTTGCAGTTATATTTCACTTGACACAACAGAGTCCTGTTATGCCCTAGGTGCCAGTGCACAAACCACACAACACCAAAAAAGATCCAGTCTCCTGCTTCATGAAGTTCAAGGTAGTCTCTCGTGATGAAGGTAAACTGAGCTGCACTGGCGCTCATGACCGGTACCTAAGTGTTTGCTGGTAGAAAAGAGGGCAGGAGGAAGGTCTCTGCTGTCACCTCTACCTGTCAGGTAAGGATGAGCCAAAAGCCACTCACTGCCAGTTCTCAGAGAGCTAGAACACAGCACAACAGGTGAGAATGGAGAACTGGCCACAAATCATGGGTCTGCAATGGCAGGTTTTAAGGCTAAATTTCCTCCTACATATAATATTCTTAGGGAAAACAATGGTTTTAAAATGTATGCAAGTAGGGGCATTTACAACATTGCTTTTTGTGGTTTCCTGATCATTTGTTTCTGCCTCCCAAGCCAGTAACAGTCTCTTGTGGTTGCAGTGGCAGCCTAAGATGAGCACCAGCCTTCTTTTGTGGTTGAGATGAATGCCACGGCTTTTGGAGTTCACTAGTGTCTCCCCTGACCTTGACCCTGACCCCGACCCCTGACCCCCGACCCAGACCCTGTTCCAAACTCAGAGGTTCCACACCTGATCAACAGTCACACCTGCTTACAATGGTGTATTTCATTCCACAAGTAAAACTCCCCAATTTCTGCCCTACAAACCGCCAGTGTTCTTGTTGGAATACAAACTGCCGTTAAACATTTTCACATCAAATGAAGTAACAGGATGTTATTACTCTGCCTATTACTCACCTCCAAATACATTTCCAGGACCCAATAAGTGCTTTTACTTATTTATAAAGATTTATTGACCAGCAGAGTTTTAGGTAATGTCTTTTATTTATCTAAGATGTAGTGATGTTTCAGCAGATGCTAAAGTCACTTTATCTCTGCCGTGTTAAGACAGTGCATGGCCTTACCTGTGACCACGGGGCAGGTCACCCTTGGGAGTGAAGCTTCAACACTATTTAACCCAAGGAGCCTCTGAGTGAAGTGTGCAAAAAAAAAAAATTTTTTTTTTTTTGCCTCCCAACTCATTTTCCTAATTCTGAGACCTCAATAGAATTTTCTCTAAGAATTCAAGAAAATGCAAGGTGTAATTAGAAACATAGGTTAACCTACTTTTTGAGAAAAAAAAATTAGTAGTGTAGCTTTTAGAAAAGGGAATTTTAGAAAAGGGAAAATAAAAACCAAGTTAGGATATGTATGTATGTATGTACGTACGTACGTACATACATACATCATTGTTTCTGCCTCCCAGGACAGGTAACAGTCTCTTGAGGTCACAATGGCAGCTGATACACAGTCTACCAGAAGTTATGATGGCTACAATTCCAAAGCACTTTTCCTCTTGGGAAGGACCCGGACCACGTTTGACACCACCATGTCACTGCTTTTGCTTTCTGAGGGCTAGAGGTGCTGAAAGCCCCTAGAAGTTCATTGCTTGGCTGCTACAAGGCACAGCCTTGATCTGCCTAGGGGACAGGAAGGGTGGGCACCCAGGCAGACCTTGACTTCCGCCATTACTCTTTACTTTTTTAACCACCGCGGAGGAGTTTCCTCTCTGGGTGGGGAGAGAAAACAATGAAAGGAATGGAGAAGAAATCAGTGCTCTACATCCTTCCTTCTGAACATACACTGCAAGAGGGACCAAGACCCAAGTTTCTTTAAAGATTGGGGAAATATAGTCAGTCTTCCAGCAGAAGAGCTGACCACAATGAACAAGCACACAGTGCAGAAATCACTGTTGCATGCCTGCCAGGCAGGATGAGGCACTGCCTTATGCCAGGTCTCAGGGGTGACTTTGGTGCTCCTCCTTCCCAGGCAGCTAGGGCTGACTCTGAGCACGATCAGGGATCGTTTCCACGGTCCATAGAGGGCCAGGCTGGCTGTGCCCCTCACCATCTCTTGATGTCATTTTTGGTAACATTAGCAGCTGTGTGTGGTGATCCCACTGAACTCATTTCTTCACCTAACCCCTGGAGACTGTCTCATTCCCATATTGGTCCCATACTCCTTTATCTCATCTCTGTAATCCCAGAACTCAGGAGTTAAGGCAGGAGATCCAAAATAACAGCCTGGTCTGTCTATAGCAAATTCTAGGTCAGTCTGAGCTGCAAAATGAGATCCTGCCTCAAACGGATTTGTTTTTAATTTTTTAAATATAAAAGTTTAGATTTTCTGAAATTTGGATGCAAGGTATGGTTATACACTATACATTTTATTAAGAAGCTATATTTCTTCTGAGAATTGGCCTGAAGTCTAGTTCTGACAACATACCTGCGGATTCCTTTTGGTGTTTCTCCAATGATGAAGGTAGTGTGGTTAGTACGGTAGATATCTTTCTTTTTCTGGCTTACAGGGTGGGATACATACAGAGGAGAGGAAATGCCTCCGTCACCTGGTGGCTGATCTTTCTCTGTAGGTGTCTCTGTGTCTGCATTCATCTTATTTTTGTATGTCTGAAAAAAAGGACATAAAAACTAAGCCTGAAAACAGTTTTGGATTCATATGACAAGGAATGCCACACTTATTTCCCCATCCTCTTCATAGTAAGCAGATCACATTATCTAACTGAAGCAACTATTGGAAGATGTTAGTCTAGGTCTTTAAAAGAATGGAATATGGAAAAAAATGTTGTATTGTCTACTCTCAAGGCTGTGGATGAACTGACACACAGACTGGCAGCTACTATCCTAAGGATAATAACCAATGATTAAATGAATGAGGCTCAGAATTGATCTGTATAGGCCAGGTGTGGTCGCCCACACCTGCAATCTCAGCAATTTGGAGGTAAAGGTAGGTGGATCCGTTATTCTGAAGGACATAAGGGCTACCAGGTCAGCCTGAGCTTCATGAGACCCAATCTCAAAACAGTGAAACAGGACTACGGAGATAGTTCAGCAGGAAGAGGTTCTTGCACGCAGGCCTGGTAAGTAGGTCCCACAAGGAGGCAGGAGAGAACCAACAGCAGGGAGTTGTCCCAACCTATGTATGGATGCTAAACCCCACACTCGTGCCCCATAAATGACATTTAAAAATAAAACCAAAAAAGTTCACCTAATTTTTAAAATTTGTGTTTTTTCTAAAAACTATGAAGCAATTTGCATTTTATACAACCATAAAAACTAGAAAAATGAGCTGTTATGTAATAAAAAGGAAAACCAGTTTCCTAAGTCCTACTTGTCAATCTTTGTTAGGTTAAGGGTATTCAGAATTTTTAAAATATTGTCTGCAGTTTGTAAGTTATAAACAAACCAAATTTACTTTACAGTAATTTTATGGGCTGTTTGTTTGTGAATTGATCTCAAATAATGGGTCAGGAAAAAAATGTTATATGCTTCTAATCTCGACAAATATGGTCAGGTATAAAGTTCTACTCCACTCCGAAAATAAAAATCATAGAAATTTACAACAACAAAAACCATTTAAGTTTAAGGGTAAGAAAATCAAAACTTTCTAGGTTTCAAAACCAATGAAATGACGTAGCAGTAAGTAAGGGTGAGTGCAGCAGGCCCAGCTCTCTGGAACACAGTCTGTAGGACCCATTTGGAGCTGGGGATGGAACGGCAGAGCAGCAGGCCGGGACACAGCCTCATCGGTAAAAAAGCTCATGTAGGAGCATGGAGATCTGTGTTTGGGACTGGCCACATGGCTTAGTGGGGAGAGGTGTTTGCTGCAAAGCCTGAGACCTAAATTTGATTCCCAGAAACCACATGTGGATGGAGAAAACCAGATTCTGAAAATAACCCTGGAACCACTGTGGTACTAGCACAATGCACACATGTACACTAAATAAAAAGTAGTATTAATAACAAAAGATCCAAGTTTGATCCTCAGAACTCATCAAAGCTGGGTACAGTGGTGCACACTTGTGATCCTGATGCTTGGAAGGAGGCAGGGAGATCCTGGCAGTCGCTGTCCCAAGGACAAGACACATATGTACACATACATGTACCCACCCCCGTAAGAGAAATATACATGAAACAGCAGCAGCAGCGAAGCTGGAGATGCAGCACAGTAGTAAAAGGTTTGCTCAAAACATGCACGGCCTTAGGTTGCACACCCACCACTCCTCTCCCCACAAGGATACCTGATTTAAAAATTAAAGTTAGATAAGCCTAACCTGGTATACAGAACAGAACCAGGGACTACCTTCTTACTCTAAACAGAAAGAGCCACTAGAGACAAAACAGGAATGGCTAGCTGGTGACAACTAGAGAATCTGATTTTGTACATCCTGGGTGATATGAAAACCTATGCTGAAAAATCATATAAAAACAAAAACAAACAAACAAACAAAAAACTGGCCAAGAACCATTGAAAACCAGAGTCCAACGAGGTGCATATACCAAAATAGTATAGGAAGGCTCCCATAATCCAAAGTGATTCAGTGGGGAAAAGAATTCAGAAAGCCATAAAGAACACTCAGAACCCACCACTGTTAAGCCACAGGTGCAGCCAGTATGAGAACTCTATTGCAGGATGACTGGGAATAAGTGATCTGAGGGACAATTTCAATTCTCTTATCTTGAGAGGTACAACAACAGCAACAGCAAGGTATTGTAGAAGCACACTTGAGACAGGTCCAACTATAATCTTATGAGATAATCTTAAAACAAAATAGAAATAATATATGGGTTAGGCATCTGCAGTGATAGTTATAAACTCGAAGAATAAAGTAACCCAGAATGTAGTGTAGGTACTGAAGGAAGAAGAGATGGAAAACATACTGTGAAATGCAAGGAAAGAATAGAGAAAATGGGAGATAATGCAACCACAGAGCAAAAGAAATTACATAGGGAAAGTAGTGACCTTTAAGATACATCCAAAAGAGATGCTTGTATGTATTTCCATCAGAAGCAAGATGAGGGCTACAAGCTACTGACAGCTTCTGAATCCCCAGAAATGAGTACTCATTATCTCAAGAGACAGGAATGCTAATATGACCGTAAAGAGAATAAACAGAAAGAGCAACTGGGCCAACCAAGAACTCCCCTTCCTGATTTCTGAAGCCAGGGAGAGACAGTGCCAGGCAACAGCTCTTTATAGTTGTTTATGCAACTGCTCTTTTTGGCATTACAAAGCTCACATTTTATACACATCTAAAGAATCGGTTTTATAAATCCTTCAGGAATTCAGCCTTTTCAACCACAGATGCTGGACATATGGGTCATTAGATTTTTCTGACATATTCCACAATTTAAGACAAGATTTTTAAAAGGAGAAAAATAATTTTCCCCCTCACATGAATTCTACATCCTATCTTTTATTATTAGTTTTAAAAAGACATGATTTCAGATTGCTACTTTAGTAGACAATTTTACCATTTTATTGAAATTAGGTTGTAAGACATAAACTTGTATTTAGCCCAAGTATATTAATAAGATTTCAGGAATATATGTGCTGTCACATTTATACTGAATTATACATATGGAATGGAGGTAGTGAATTACATTCTGATTGCTGTCTAACAAGTTACAATGGTATTACTGGCTTGAAACAACATAAACTTTTGACCTTACATTTCTGTAGGTGTGCCTGACACGGGTCTCACTGGGCTAAAATCAAAGTGCTGGCAGAGTGATGTCCCTTCTCTGAGGCTCTAGGGACAATTCATTTCTGTACTTCCTACCTCCCAGATGCAGACCGCAGTCCTCGAACACTTCTTTCAGGGTCACACCACCCTTGAGTACAGCCCGGGAAGGTTTTGTTTGTGACAATGAATGTGATTATACTGAGCCCACTAGACACTCACAAAAGGATTCTGGAATCCATCCAGCTAATTCAACAAGGTCAGCCTGATTCAACCTGAATTGCCCTACAATCTTAATCCTCTGTTGTCAGGTAAGGTAACATTAAAAGCTCCAGATATTAGTCACAGCAGGAAGCTTAGAGACTAGGGGACTTTTTCTTACTAAGGCCCTTTGCCAAAGTCCACTGACCCTATAAAGGTTTTGGGACCACAGAGACAGGTGCTTAAACCATCTGAAGCTGCATTTGCTAGGTGTGTGTGAAAGCATCCACACATCTCCGAGACAGAGAAGCTGAGTGAGGCTTTATAAATATCTTGTTGTAGAGGTGGCTTCACTGTTTTATCATAAAGTAGAATAGCCAACAGTTGAGATGGGCAATAATGCCACAATGAAGCCGTTATGCACGGATAATGTGAAGCCAGAAAAGAACAATTCCAGATCACATGAGCTGAAACTATAGAGTCCTGACAATGAGATAATACCAAGTCCCTAGAACCAAGTGGATTAGGAATTTAAGAAGCAATACTGTCTTCTTTAACATTAGGACTGAGAGGGAAAGCTGCTTGTGTAGCCCAAGAAAGCAAGTTAAACACACTTTTCTTCCTCTGGGAGAATAGGACAGGCAAACAACTGGATCACTTTGTTAGAACTGGATGGAAAACTTTGCAATTACAAGGTAAAGGAAGAAAACAAAACCCTGTTTCTGCACAGCCACAATTATCCCCCTTTCCACCCATTGGGGAATTGGTTGAGACATTGTTTCAGTATGTAGGTAGCCCAGGCTGGCCTTGAACTCACTATGTAAGCCCCACACTGGTCTTGGGCTCAGATTCTCTTGTCTCTGTCTCTTGTGTGATAAAAGCACAGACATGAACCTGGCATCTCTAATATTTCTCTACATATTTGTTACACTTTATAAATGAAATGTTCCCTTAGGTGCATGTGTTTAAACATTTGGTCCCAGCTGGTGGCGCTGTCTGAGGAGGCTGTGGCGTCTTTGCAATGAAGGCTTTGCTGACAGACACAGACCATTAGGGTTAGCCTTAAGGGTTACAGCCTGGCCCTGGTTTTGATCCACCTCTTACTGACTTGCCAAGACATTTAGATTAGAGCCCTTGCTACTCGCTTCTGTTGCCATGAACCGTAACATACCTTCCCCACCATGACAAGCTGAAGCTCTGAGCCAAAATAAACCTTCTGTTAAGTTGCTTCTGACATGTATTTGTCACTGTGACAGTAAAAGTAACTAATGAAGCTGCTTAAAAATATCAAGACTAGGGGACTGGAGAGATGGCTCAGCAGTCAAGAGCACTTGCTGCTCTTGCAGAGGACCTGGGTTTGGTTCCCAGCACCCTCAAGCTGCCTCACAACCCTCCTTCACTCTTCTCTACTTTTAATTTGATTTCTTGATCATACAGACACTATAGTGGACATATCCACAGTGCTGCATAAGTTACAGGATTGGTCCTCAGTAGAGCCATTGCCGAGTAATAGGCTGTTGGAAGTGTGATGTTTTCCACTTCTGACTTCTGTGTGCACCAGGCATTAGGGCAAAACACATATACATAAAATAAATAAATCTAAATAATGATAATGATAATAATATGAACAAGATTAGTCTTGAAGCTGGGCCTGGTGGTGGACATCTGCTGTCTCAGCATGCAGGGGTAGAGGTAAGAGGATTGTGAATTTGAGTCCAGCTTGAGCTATACAAAAAAACTTTGTCTCAAAATAAAAAGAAAATTAAATGATCTCAAAAGAAAAATTAATAACAATATTTTCATTATTGAAGTGAAGGCAGTGACATGTTAATGGCTTGGAAGCTACCATTACATATAAATTCTGATTTCTAAGTTCTAAGTATAGTTGTAGTGAAAATAAGAAAGGATTTATGAAAGGAAGACCCTTGTGTACACCGGGTGTGGTGGCGCACACCTTTCATCCCAGCACTCGGGAGGCAGAGGCAGGTGGATCTCTGTGAGTTCGTGGCCAGCCTGGTCTATAGAGTGAGTCCAGGATAGCCAGGGCTGTTACACAGAGAAACCCTGTCTCGAAAAACCAAAAAAGAAAAGAGAACCTTGTGTACTGTTCATTGGCTAGGAGTATTTCTGCTAAACTCTTACTTTAGAAAACATCACACTGAACAAGGACAGGGCTGGTTGTGGCTAAGTTAAAAGCACCGAGTCACACTGTTTCTTGCAGCTATTGTGACTAAGTGGCTAATACTAAAATTCATTATCTCCAAAGTAATAAAAATCCCAAGAATGAAGCTACTCCAGGCTAATTTTTCCAAAGTAAACAATTTATAATCACACACACACACACAGAAAGAAAGAAAACATCACACTTCCAACAGCCTATCACTTGGCAATGGCTCCACTGAGGACCAATCCCGTAAATTATGCAACACTGTACATATGTCCACTAGAGTACCTGCATGAAAAAGAAGTCAAATCTAACTTTTAGAATCTTTGTTAAAAAATAAAACTTACTACGCAAATGTAAGAAATGCAGCAATCGTTCCTCAATAATATACACACAAAGTCAAGTAAGTCTATCAGATATGATGTACTGAATAAAAACCAGGAGGTTACTCATAAAGGTGAGCTTATCAAAGGACATGAAAGTAATACTTCTGATAATAAGCATTAAATAGCTTCTCTTCCTTCTTTGAACATGTAGAGTCTACATGGAACAGTCAGTTCAAAATGGGAAAATAAAAGAACATTCCTGTCCCTATAGACTTTTGGATTATACAAAAGGTCAACAGTAGGACTAAGCTAATGATGTGGTACCTTTAAATATAGCATGTTCTCTTTACAAAAATAATTGTTATCAAAATTAAATTTCAGTATATAAAAGTTACCCTACATAAAACTTCTATAAAGGACAATTGTTCTGACATTAGGTTGGCCAAAACAGTGTCCCTATCTACCAATGATTAAACATTAAATTTGGAAATTGTTTACTTCAAAAAACGCCATAAGTAATTGCTTTGCATTAACTTTGATAAAGCTATTGAATCACTGTTTTTTTTCTGATTTACCTGAAAAATATGCTTCAAAATATAAAATTGCTATTTAAAGCTGAATACTGCATATATTCATTATGATTTTTAAATTATACAGACACATGAGGACAACAACTAAGGGGGCAGTTGTGTGGGAAGGATGTGTTTACTGTGCACACTGTCTCATTTAACCTAAGAGCATTCTTGGGCACTATGTATAGTCTGGAAATCTGAAAATAAAGGTAATGCAAATCAACCCTTTCCACTTAGTAAGACAAAATAGGAAAAAAAAAAGTATACAAATAAAAATCTCCAAAACAATTTTGAGAAAATAAATGAATCCACATTGGGTCTTATCAGCCACAATTCTAAACAACTCACCTCTTATTGTAGTTTTAGGCTTACACTGGCTATAGCATCAAAGTTGCTTACCATCCTGTAAGAATATGATAGAATCAAATGGACCTGGATAATACGAGATTGTATATTTTTAAACATTTTTTATTTATTTATTATGTATACAGTATTTGCTCTACATATATGCCCGGGCAGATCTCAATGTAGATGGCTGTGAGCCACCATGTGGTTGCTGGGAATTGAACTCAGGACCTTGGGAAGAACAGCCAGTGCTCTTAACCTCTGAGCCACCTCTCCAGCCCAAGCTTGTATATTTTTAATGTTATTTTTACATTTACTTATTCATTTGGTACTCGCATGCCGAGGCATGTGTGTAGAGGTCAAAGGACAACTTTTGGAGTCAGTTGTTTTCTTTTATCACAGGGTCCCAGGGCTGTCAACCTTTACCTGTTAAGCCATCTCACTAGTCCTCATTCTTATTCTTTTAGTGAAGTACATGCTCTGTAATTCAAGGCAATTCAGCCTAAGCCAAAATACCTTATTCTCATCTAAGAAATAGTTTTTTTTTTATTCCAGATTCAATTAAAAAGAGAAAAACTACAGATTTTTCAAAATGAAAAGGCTAAGAAAAGGAAACTGGATTACAAGATGGCGGCAACTGGCACAGTATAGTCTGAGTGATGGGAAAACCAGCTAAGTCACTGTAGAGCTATCCTGGTGCAATACAGCTTGTCTGAGAGACCAGCCTCATCTGGGTTCACCTGATGAAAACTGGGGCTAGCCAAGTCCCTGTGCTGGGCACCCAGGCACCAGGAATTGTCAGTCACAGGAACAGAAGCCCTGCTTTCTGTTTAGAGAAGATCTCTTGAGTCTGAGAGAAACGGAAATCACAGTTTAACAGATGAAAGCAATGGAGAGTTCCATTAAAGACCTCCAAGAAGACTCAGTCAAACAAGGGAGGGAAATGGACAAGGCTATTAAAGTACTGCAGACAAAGATAATCAAACTGGAGCAGGAAATGTATAAAACAGTTCAAGACCTGAAATCGGAAATGGAAGCAATAAAGAAAACACAAGCAGAGACAATCCTGGAGGTGGAAAACCAAGGAAAGAGAACAGGAACCACAAGACATGAGTATCACAAGTAGGATACAAGAGATGGAGGACAGAATCTCGGGTGTGGAAGACTCGATTGAAGAAATCAGTACAACCACCAAAGAGAATGAAAAATCTAAAAAATTCCTTACCCACAATATCCAAGAAATCAAGGACTCAATGAAAAGAAGAAACCTAAGAATAATAATAGAAGTAGAAGAAAGAGAAGACTTCCAACTCCAAGAACCAGAAAACATTTCCAACAAAATCACAGAAGAAAATTCCCCAAACCTAAAGAGATGCCTATAAACATTCAGGAGGCCTACAGAACACCAAATAGATTAGACCAGAAAAGAATTTCTTCCCACCACATAATAATTAAAACAATAAATGTATAGAATAAAGGAAGAATATTAAAAGCTGCAAGAGAAAAAGGCCAAGTAACATATAAAGGTAGACCCATCAGAATCATACCTGACTTCTCTTTTGAAACTCTAAAAGCCAGAAGGACCTGGGAGGATGTCTTGCAGGCCCTAAGAGACCACAGGTGTCAGCCCAGACTACTATCCCTAGCAAAACTTTCAATCACCATAGATGGAGAAAACAAGATATTTCACAACAAAACCAATTTTAAACAATATCTATCCACAAATCCAGTCCTACAGATGATCCTAGAAGGAAAACTCCAACCCAGAGAAGATAACTACACCCAATAAAACAGAAAATAACTCCACTGCAGCAAAACCAAAAGAAAAGAAACACATAAACACACTACCACCACCTATATCAAAATAATAGAAAATAACAATCAATGGTCATTAATAACTCTTAACATCAATGGACTCAACTCCCCGATAAAAACACACAGGCTTACAGAATGGATTTATAAACAAGACCCACCATTCTGCTGCATACAAGAAATGCACCTCACCAACAAAGGTAGACTACCTCAGAGTAAAGGGCTGCAAAAAGATTTTCCAAGAAAACAGTCCTAAGAGGCAAGCTGGAGTAGCTATCCTAATATCAAATAAAATAGACTTTCAACCAAAATTAATCAAAAAAGATAGGGAAGGACACTATATACTCTACAAAGGAAAAATTCATCAAGATGACATCTCAATTCTGAATATCTATGCCCCAAATACAAAGACACCCATATTTGTAAAAGAAATATTACTAAAACTTAAACCACACATTTATCTTGATACATTGATAATGGGAGACTTCCACACCCCTCTCACACCAATGGACAGGTCATTGAGACAGAAACCAAACGGAGAAATAATGAGATTAACAGAGGTCATGAACCAAATGGACCTAACAGATATGTACAGAACATTTCACCCAAACACCAAAGAATGTACCTTTTTCTCAGCACCTCATAGAACCTTCTTCAAAATTAACCATATAGTTGGTCACAAAGCAAGTCTTAACAGATACAAGAAAAATGAAATAAACCCGTGTATCTTATTGGATCACATGGTTTAAAGCTGGACTTCAACAACAACAGAAATAACAAAAGTCTACACATTCATGGAAACTCTCTATTCAATGACCACTGGGTCAGGGAACTGTGGTGGGATAAGTAATAGCAATTAGCAGCATAGGGATCTTGGAATAGCAAAAGCCTGTACTTTCGGGTGGAAGATTTAAGTTGGGATGTGGTGTGTCCTTGGGTGCCTGCCAGGAGTGGATGACACTTTTTGATCATGGGACTTTGTGGGGGGGAGGCATTCCCTTGGAAGCCTGCCAGGAACTTTGGCAACAACACTGTCGAAAAGAACTCCAGATATTCATGACAGATCACGCTATCTCCTGACCTCCTGTTTTTCCTCGACCCCTCTGCAAGGAAAGCCATGGAGGGACACATTGCCCAAGGGCATGATTTGGAATCGTGCACGAAAACTTCTGCCGAAAATCAAGCTGCCAATTCATTAGGACAGGTGAAGAGGTTTAAGTCAAGATTCTCGTGGTCACAGCTCACTCCTCCTGCATCACCCACCTTCCTCCACATCTGGCAGAGCCCCATCACCGTCTAAGTGGGAGGCTTCACTTTGGACCGACTTATCGTGGGTCCAGGGATGGATCCTTACTGGTATCTGGAGCATCTAGGTGGGAGTTGTCTCCCCTTGGAGTTCGGGGGCATTGGAATGGACAGAGCACTGGAGCGATACCCTTGGAGGCCCAAAGCATCTTAATGGTGAGCCTAGGAAAGTTTACAATTTGGCTCTAAGACTGCAGAGGCAATTCTTATTTGATATAAGGGCCATCCCACCTTAATAGTCAAAACAGATTAAATTAAATCTTAACTGCCTTAAGATCTGGCGAACGAGATTCAGAGACTTTAAGACTGAAAGATTTGATGACGGCCATCCATCCATCAGGACCCATGCCCAGAGGAAAATATCCTTTTGAGAAACCTTAGGTTAATGTTAAATGTTTCTATTAGAGGTATTAGGGTGTTGTAGATTAGGTCTTAGAGTTAGGGTTCAGGCTTTAGGATTTAGGAACTTTATAGGTAAATATTAGGTATTTGTTAAGTATTAATAAACATATGGTTGATAAATAAAAATTTACTGTTACAGGCAACAAATAAAGAAGGAAATCAAAGACTACCCAAAATTCAATGAAAAGGAAGGCACAACATACCCAAACTTATGGGACACAATGAAAACAGTGCCAAGAGGAAAGTTCATGGCACTAAGTGCCTTCAAAAAGAAATTAGAGAAAGCTTATACTAGCAGCTTAACAGCACAATAAAAAGTTCTAAAGTTGGTTCTTTGAAAAAAATTAACAAAATAGACAAGTCCTTAGCCAAACTAACTAAAAGGCAGAGGTAACATACCCAAATCAACAAAATCAGAAATGAAAAGGGAGAAATAACAACAGACACTGAGGAGACCTAAAAAATCATTAGGTCTTACTTCAAAAACATGTACTCCACAAAATTGGAAAACCTAAGTGAAATGGACAAATTTCTTGATAGATTCCACCTATCAAAGTTAAATCAAGATCAGGTAAACAAATTCAACAGACCTATAACCCCTAAGGAAATAGAAGCAGTCATTAAAAATCTCCCAACCAAAAAAAGCCCAGGGCCAGATGGTTTCAGCACAGAATTCTACCAGAACTTCAAAGAAGAGCTAACACCAATATTCCTCAAATTCTTCCACAAAATAGAAACAGAAGAAACATTGTCAAACTCATTCTATGAGACCACAGTCACCCTGATATCTAAACCACACAGAGACCCAACATAGAAAGAGAATTTCAGGCCAATTTTCCTTATGAACATTGATGCAGAAACACACAATAAAATACTTGCAAATTGAATCCAAGAACACATCAAAAGTATCATACACTATGATCAAGTAGGTTTCATCCCAGGGATGCAGGGGTGGTTTAACATATGACAATCTATCAATGTAATCCACCATATAAACAAGTTGAAAGAAAAAAAAATCACATGATCATCTCATTAGATGCCAAAAAAAAAGCATTCAACAAAATCCAACACCCCTTCATGTTAAAAATATTGGAGAGATCAGGCATACAAGGACTATACCTAAACATAATAAAGGCAATTTATAGCAAGCCAATAGCCAAACCAAACTAAATGGAGAGAAACTTAAAGCATTTCCATCAAAATCAGAGACAGGACAAGGATGCCCACTCTCTCCATATCTCTTCAGCATAGTACTTGAGTTTCTAGCTAGAGCAATAAGCCAACTAAAGGAGATCAAGGGGATCCAAATTGGAAAGGAAGAAGTCAAAAGTATCCCTATTCACAGATGATATGATAAGTGACCCCAGAAATTCCACCAGAGAACTCCTGCAGCTGGTAAACAGCTTCAACAATGTGGCTGGATATAAAATTAATTTTAAAAAATCAGCAGCCTTTCTTCACACAAAAGATAAATGGGCTGAGAAAGAAATAAGGTAATCAACACCCTTCACAATAGCCACAATTAATATAAAATACCTGGGGGTAACTCTAACCAAGCAAGTGTAAGACCTGTATGATAAGAACTTAAAATCCCTGAAGAAAGAAATTGAAGAAGATATCAGAAGATATCAGATCTGCCATGCTCATGGATAGGTAGGATCAACATAATGAAAATGGCCATCCTGACAAAAGCAATATACAGATTCAATGCAAATTCCCATCAAAATAATTTAACATATTTCTTACTGACCAACATAATTCTTACTGACCTTGAAAGAATAATTCTCAACTTCATATGGAAAAACAAAAAACCCAGAATAGCTAAAACAAGCATGTACAATAAAAGAACATCTGGAGGTATCACCATCCCTGTTCTTGAACTGTACTACAGAGCAATAGTAATAAAAACAGCATGGTACTGGTACATAAACAGCCTGGTGCATCACTGGAATCTAATTGAAGACCCAGAAATAAATCCACACATTCATGGTCACTTGATTTCTGACAGAGAAGCCAAAACCATACAATGGAAAAAGGACAGCATCTTCAACAAATGGTGCTGGTCCAAGTGGATGTCGACATGTAAAAGAATGAAATTAGACCCATACTTATCACCTTGCACAAAACTTAAGTCCAAGAGGACCTGAACATAAAATCAGACACACTAAAGCTAATAGAAGAGAAAGTGGGGAAAAGCCTGGAACTCATCGGCACAGGTGACAACTTCCTGAACAGAACACCAACAGCTCAGGCTCTAAGACCAACAATCAATAAATGGGAATTCATGAAACTGAAAAGCTTCTGTAAGGCAAATGACACTGTCATTAGAACAAAACACTTTGGGATTTGGGGATGGGCTTGGGGTTTCAGAAGCACAAGCTGGCCCAGTGTTTCATGTTCTCTTCCTGCTGATCAAGATGTGGAACTCTCACCTACCTCTGCAGTACCATGTCTCCCTGCATGCTGCCATGCTCCCCACCATGATACAAAGGACTAAACCACTGAACTATAAGTCAGCCTCAGTTATGTTTCCCTTTAAAAGAGTCGCTGTGGTCACGGTGCCTCTTCACAGCAACAGAACCCTAAGACAAGTCTCTAGCTCCTATTTTATAGAAGAGGTATGATGGATAATGTCTCCTGGGCTAATTCTGGAGCCACATCCACACCCAACACACAGTATCTCCCCAGCTTACCTCTTCCTGCACATGGCAGGGGAAGGCTGCTCAGATGCACAGGCAGGCTACCAGGAACTAGTGACATCTTTGACTAGGCAGATATAGAATAGATCTGGCTATGGAGCTGGTTCCTTTCAGAGCTCACAAGAAAAGTGGATGTTCCAGCCATGCTGATGTCCCCAAAGCCAGGTAATTAGGCTCGATCAGTAATGGAAAGCTGGAGTTAAGGAGAGATTTTCAAAGGCAGTGGAAATTCATGATGGTGGAAGGCTCAACTCAGAATGTTGGTTCTAAAATGAACTAAGGACTTGCCTATCCCAGCAAAGTCTGGGGCCTACAGCCCAAAGAGCTATACACAAACTCTAATGTCACCACCATGTGTGGCCATACCCTTCCACTATCCTGATCACACTGAGCATTACATGAAGGTGACAAATCAAGTATTCTTTCAGTTTCTGTTTTCATCAAGCCTTAAACAGTGAAGTCCGAGGCAGCAGTGTTTTGTTTACACATCTGTGCAAACAAAGACTTAAGAAGAGATCTCTTTGGTTAAGGGCCAAACTCTAAGCACACACAAAACATAAATTTGCTTATCTTTGCAACGCAAGGAACTAGGAGTGCTGTCAAAGCAGACGGCACAGTGTAAGAAAATCCATTCAAACGGCACCTGGATCTCAAGTGACAACATTGTTTAAGGATCTTTGTACAATGGTGACAATACTCAAATTAATTATGCAAGGCTATTATAATGTAGGTCTCAACTCAACAGAAACTTAAGGCTTTAAAAGCTACTCCTAAACATTAAGCCATTGTTTGGTAGAAAAAACAAACTGGTTAGAGGATGCACCCCAAATATATACCAAAGTCACATTTTCTGTGTATGTTAAAAAAAATGACAGACCTGAAAACATAAGCAAATTCAAAACACAAATATGTTGTGGGAAGAAGAGGAGGCTGAAATTGGCAACTCTAGCTCCTTTCCTCCCAGAAGGTACAATAGCTGCAGTGTAAAGCAACTTTATTTTGTGGTGGTTTTATGACAGGATCTAGGCTAGCCTAACACTCAGCATGCAGCATAAGTTGGTCTTGAACTTCTGCTTCAGACCCTGGAGTGCTGGCTCTATGTTAATGTGCACCTCCATGCCCAGTCTATAGCTAAGAAGTTTCACAGAACTTGGCTGGTGGATGGCTCAGCAGACAGAGGTGCTTGCTACCAAACCCAATGAGCTAAGTTTAATCCCCAGACCCAGTGGAAGTACAACACTGATTCCTACAAGGTTCACACACTAACACACATGTAACAAATATGAGGGGGGCACACACATGGTAAAACACACACACACACACACACACACACACACACAACAAATGTAAAACAATTGAAGAAATTTCACAGAACTATAGGAGACAGAGAATGGAGTCACATCCTCACTCCACACATAGGACACAGCCAATTTCCTTACTCCATTCTCCATTTGTTCTTTAGTAAGCAGGCTTCCTTCACCAGCACTGTGACCAACAATGATGAATAACCAGCATGGATGCTGGTCAAACCTGACTAATCCTTCTGCATTACCTGACAGTGTGACCATTTTAATGAAGGAGTTTTATTGTAAAACTATTGAGCTGAAGGAGTTTTATTGTAAAAAATGGTGCTAGGGATCTACTTTATGCTGTATTTTAATGTGAGATTGTAAGTAACGAGTATTTGCTGAATGCTCACTCTCTATTGCTGTTGCTATGTGGTGGTGGTCATGTTTAAAAGTGTCTGTTATGGTCCTTATCCTTAAGTCTTGTAAGATACATAAAGAGCCGGGCGGTGGTGGCCCACGCCTTTAATCCCAGCACTTGGGAGGCAGAGGCAGGCGGATCTTTGTGAGTTCGAGGCCAGCCTGGTCTACAAAGTGAGTCCAGGACAGCCAAGGATACACAGAGAAACCCTGTCTCGAAAAACCAAAAAAAAAAAAAAAAAAAAAAAAAGATACATAAAGAACAGATCCATATGAGGTTAAGTTACAGTACGTTCACATCACATCAACAATGATGACTGGTACTGAGAATTGTGAACTGGAAAGTCAGTCAGCAGATTAAGTATGGTTGGAGGCGTAGGGCTCCAAACAAATCTGGGAGTATTTCTGTGTTTAAGGAAAACAAAGTATTTTCCCTCTGCTCTCACACAAAAGGCTTCTGTTTTCAGTGCGTAGGGATTTTCCGCACTAGCAAGCAGCAGTGATCACCTTCTAATTAATTTTAGCACCATATCTCCAAGACTAGCATTTTCCTGACTCCAGATGTCAACTGCAAGCCTCAGTTTAGCACTTGCGCCTGTTACAGCAGCTCACAGAACTTGAGAGAAGACTCGCCCATGCTCACTAGTTTATTACTCAGGATACTCCATCTATTGAAGCAATATGAAAGGCAACGTCGTGGGGGTGTGCTACAGAGCTTCCGTGCCCACTCTGGGTGTGCTACACTATGGTAACCTCCACATGCTCAGCTGTTTGGAAGATCAAAACCCAGCCTCTTTGGGTTTTATGGATATTCTACTGCACAGGCATAACTGGTAGCAGGCTGACTAGGGAAAACCAGCAAAAACTATCTGCCCCATTGTTCTTCAAGGCTTCTTCCCTCTAGGCATGGGACAAGATCCTTCTGGAATGAAGGTCTCAAGTAGGGTAATTTCTATAAGGTAGGCCTTAGGCAAAAGGTATTGGTAGAAGGTACCTATTTTGGAGAGGGCATTATAAGCCAAACAGTGGCCAAAACCAAACTGTGTGTGTCAGAATATCATAATTTCTCATCCATATAGAGGACCCTGGACTGGATATATTCAAAAGTATCTTTGAGCAAGGTGATTCCCAGGAAAATTATAAAATTGTCCATAAAAAAAGATGATTCAAACCACGTAAAGTGTTCAGAACGCAGGCTGGCATAAAGCCTGGTGGTAGTTGCCTGCTTATCAAGTACAAAGGATGCCTGCGTTCATCCCCATCACCAGAGACCAAACCAAACCAACCCAATCACACCCAAAACAAAACACCCCAAGACCAAAACAGTGTCTGAAGACATTAGACTTTGACAAAACTAAACACTTAGATTTTCTGAGAAAGTATTTATTCAATTATGAACTATTTGTAAGATATGTTATGTTATCAAAAGTGAGTCACAGATACAACCTACTTAGGAAAATCTAAGCTTCAGGCTTATTTGAAGAGGTTATGTATGTTTTTACAGGCACTTAAAGAATGCTGGGAGCAGGGAAAGCTGTGTTCTCTGGGGATTGAGTCCCCCTCTGGCTCATATACATATGATTAACATTATACAGACTGAGCAGGTTGTATTTATATCTACAGACATGTGTGTGTGTGCATGCATGTAATAGTAACAACTAAAGAAAAACAGGTCACTAGTTTGAGAGGGAGCAAGGAAGGAAGAGTATATGGGAGAGATTGGAGACAGGAAAGAGAAGGGGGAAATGATATAATTGTATTTTAAAAAGAGATAAGTCTTAACAGAACTTTACTATTACTCTCAAATGACTGTTTAGCAAGAACTGTCCACACAAAGTTCTGCTGAGTGAAGAAGAAAAAGCCAAAGAGGAAGGGTGGTTTATTTCCAGTTGAGGGAGAAGCTAGTGGAGAGCTAGGGAGGGGATGGCACAGCTGTAGTGCTCATACTGGAAGGCAGGGAGATTTGGGAGACACAAATGCAAAGCTGAGTGTTACTGTAGGTAAAGGAAAAGTACAAGTTTAAATCAGAGCTCTCCAAAGGAAAAGTAACACACACACACACACACACACACACACACATACACACACACATACACATACATACACACACATACACACACAGCACATACACACATACAGACACTAACACACACACACACACATACATACACATACACACACACATACACACA
>CAJQZJ010032727.1:1094190-1125979 GCA_907164525.1 Lophiomys imhausi
ACAGACACTAACACACACACATACACATACATACCACACATACACACATACACACACAGCACATACACACATACAGTCACTAACACACACATACACAACTAACACACACATACACATACACAGCACATATACACATATACACACACACACACACATACACACATATACACACACACATACACATACACACACACACACGCAGAAGGATTTATTATACTGGCTTGTATGAACAGGGGTTGAATAATCCTACAGTGGCCATTTCTATGGAATGAAGCAGAGACCCCAGTACATTCTCAGTCTAGGAAGCTCAAAACCTTAGAGCCATAGGGACCAATTAAGGAGCTCTAATCAGGGACTGAAGGTCTGGAAACCCCTTGGACAGTTGCTGATGTGAGCTGACATTCCAAGGTTAAAGAATTGCCAACGTCTGATGGTCATTAGCAACAGCAGCAGCAACGTACTCACTCAAGAAATACAAGTCAGGACATGAGGGAGCTTTCTCATCTAATAGAGTTCAGATCATGTTGAGGGCAGATCTCCCTCAGGTGACCAATCTTCATATTAATTGTCTGGAAATACCATCAAAGACACACCTAGAGGCTGACTACTAGTTTTCTTGGCGTCTCTCATGTTGATAACTAAGATTAACCATAACAATATTTAGAAAAAGTAAAAACCATACCTTTGCCAAAATATCTTTGGTAGAGTTGATATTCCTCATAATCTTGTCATGTTTCTTGTATATGTGTGTGTGTCTGGAGGTCAGAGGCCAACCGCGAATGTGGATTGTTCCCTTTTATCTTTAAGCACAGTTTCTTTGTTGTTAGTTACCATGCATGTTCATGGATATGTGCATGCCCAGGCTACCTGGCCAGGAGCATCCAGGGACTCTCCATCTCCCTATGGGAGATCAGGATGACAGTCTCTTGTGATGGGGTGGTGTTAAGCATTCTAAATGTTAATTAATTGGTCCTGCTTGCTGTCTGTTACTTACATTGTCTGTGATTGGTTAAATAAATGCTGAGGCCTGAGATTGGGCAAAGACAGAGAAAGATGGGACCTCTTGAGATTAGAACAGGAACCCTACATTTTACAGAGAGGATTAATTCATTCCAGCCAAGAGCAGGAAGAAGGAAGACACACACACCATGGGTTAGAAAAAAGAACCTCATTCCACATGGCCAGGAACATCGGCATAGTGTGGAGAATGGCAGTCCAAGGGGACGTATGTATATATGGGGTCATATTTGGGTAATAGAATTAAGAGCTAGCTTAGGTGGGTCAAGATTGCTCAGTTCAGGCCAAGGCTTGTTAAAATCCACGTGGTGTCTCTGTGTTTTCATTTAGAATGTCTCGTTAAGGATTAACACCGCCAACCAATTAATCATAATACAAATACTGGCTAAATAATTTAATTAGCCATTTTTTTCTACACACTTGCTATGACAGTGGGATTATCAGCGTTCTGGGGATTCAAACTCAGGTCTCATCTTACTGAGCTACATCTCCAACACTCAGTGTAATTCTGGAGTCTAGACAGAGTTTAACTCCTTGAAATATGTATTTTAAAAAGGATGCATGAATTCAATCTACTTATTGGCAACTTGGGTTTTTAAAATAAGTTTAATTAGAATAAAAATTTCCAAAATTAGATATGTTAGAAAATTAAAACATTAAGGTCACATATTAGAAAATCAAATTTGAAATTTCAAGTAGAGATCAAAGGACATAAAAGGAAAACAAAAGAAAAGACAAATGGTGAGAAAGGTCACAAGGATAGAAACTGACAGCCATTCCTGAGGCCTGAAGATCCTTAGCTTCTCATTTTAAAAATAAGTAAAATGAAATGTACCCAAAATTCTTCAAACTGAAATACAATGATTATTTTCTAATTTTATGTTTATAAACTAACTCAGGATTCAATGTGCAGAGGCAGTGTTCTCAGAAGACAAGACAATAGGTATTTCTATTAAGTGGTCATGTCTGATTGATACCATGGTTTTCATAGAGGGATAAAACATAATCTGAAAAGCACTGTTGATTGCATAGCATCCCTTAGTTCACTAGGGAGAGTCAATAAGAGTTCAATGCGGCTTTTTACCTCTGAATTTCTTCTATCCTGTTACCAGAAGGCATTATCTGATGAAATGGCATTTTGTAAATTATTAAAATCTTACAACTGTCTAAACCAAGAAGTTGTTCAAAGCCAATTTCTCTGTGCAATCAGAAGGGTCATCAGCTAGGAAAAGAGTTAAAATCATACCACTTCCTAACAAAAAGTACTTTTGTTAATCTAATTCAATACTAGCTAAGTATGTAGCTTCTTAAAAAATAACTATGAATGTATATATGTATGAATGCATGTTTTCTCTGTCCTTTTTCATGGGAAACCAGCCATATTTCAGGGCAGGACTCACCAGCTTACAAATATTCTAAAAGCTTTATTTGTACAATGAGCAAAAGTAATAATAGATAATTATATAGATCTACAGAAGAGTTTACCCCTCGCTCAACTGTTAAGCAATTACCATAATTACAATAATAAAAGTCTGTGTTCTGTTTTGAGTAATATCAGTACCTTTCTTTGCAAGGAGGTGAATGTGCTTTGGACACTATGAGGAAGGGACCCTATGTGTTCAAGTAGCACTGTTGCCCTTCTCCTATTTAGTGAGTGAGCATTCTTCACTTAGATGATACTCTGGTCTGTGGAACAGAATCAGTCTTTTATTGATTCTGTTTTTATTGTGACCTACAATCAATCTTCCTCCTAGGAATAAAACATAAAAGCCCTTTTCATGCCGACAGTACCATAACCTCAGGCACATACACAGCAATCTTTTTTTTTTTTTTTTAGTTTTTCGAGACAGGGTCTCTCTGTGTATCCTTGGCTGTCCTGGACTCACTTTGTAGACCAGGCTGGCCTCGAACTCACAGTGATCCGCCTGCCTCTGCCTCCCAAGTGCTGGGATTAAAGGCGTGCGCCACCACCGCCCGGCTTATACACAGCAATCTTAAAAACCTTAACCCCACTTCTTACTTGAAAAAAAAAAAAAAACAAAACCCAAACTATGTGATAAAACTACATAAAGTTAATATTGAGATAAAGAAGAAAAATTAATAGCTTTAAGAAAAATCCTACTTAGAATTAATTCTGTTAACATGCTGAAACCATAAACTTTACCTACCTCATAAACCAGTCAATTACTTTATACCAGTAACAATTACATTATCCTTAAAAATAGAATAGGATGCTCTTTCCCCAAAGTCAATTCATTCTAAACAGTCCATCCCTCCTTGTTGACTCTGTATAAACACACTGCAATCAAATCCACCAAAGCTCACAGAAATCCCTACTTTAAGTAATCTGCAAAATGTCAATCTAACACATATACAAGAGAAGTTTCTAACACATGTTGAGTTTACAGTATTCTCAACAATACTTAAATCTGTATTGGTTATAAAAAAAGACACTCCCACCCAAGCCTGACAACTTGCTTAGTTCTCTCACTTACAGCACACTGCAATAATATAAAGAAGGGTTTACTATTAATCCAGGTTTTACTACAAAGCGATCCATTATTTTTCTGTCAAACACTGGCAGCAGTGCCAAGTGTCTGTCATCCAAGTCATGGGATTAAGTCTTCTTTTATAGTCTGATACTTGTACCAATTTCTAAAAATACAGATATAGTTTCTTAGAGTTGGTCACAGTCTATATTTTGGCTTGGATTCAGGCAGCAGAGGTTGGCTATGACAGCTGGCAGGAAACTCAGGGAGAACACATCCTCCCTTTCAGTCACCAGGTCTCAGTTGCCATAGTGATTAATCCTTAATTGAATGCTGTCTTTGTACATTCTTTTCAGAAAAATGTTAAGTAAATGTAAGTTGAAGACATGCAGTTGATTGAGAAAGGAGGCACTGCACCACCGCAGGTGCAGTTACATTGTGTGTGACACACCCACCACAGGTGCAGTTAAATTGTGACACACTCACCACAGTGCAGTTAAATTGTGTGACACACCCACCACATGTGCAGTTAAATTGTGACACACCCACATGTGCAGTTAAGTTGTGTGTGACACACCCACCACATGTGCAGTTAAATTGTGTGACACACCCACCACATGTGCAGTTAAATTGTGTGTGACACACCCACCACAGGGGCAGTTAAATTGTGTGACACACTCACCACAGGTGTCAAGCCTGGAAAAGTCAGCACCATGTCGCAACCCTGTTTTAGCTACTGTTCTATTGCTGTGAAGAGAGACACCATGACCACAAAAACTCTTATAAAGAAAGGAAAGCATTTAGTTGGAGCTGGCGTACAGCGCACTATCATCATGGCAGGAATATGGCAGCACACAGGCAGACATGGTGCTGGAGAAGCAGCTGGGAGTTCTACATCCTGATCCACAAGCACCAGGAAGACAGTGAGATACTCAGCCTGGCTTGGGCTTCTAAAACCTCCAAGCCCACCACCAGTGACATGCTTCCTCCAATAGGCCTCACCTCCTGACTCCTTAATGACCATGTATTCAAATAGATGAGCCTATGGGGGCCATTGCTTCCCCCATTCAAACCACCGTGACCCCAAACAAGAACCCATTTGTAAGTGATAGCTGCTGAGAGCAGAAAAACCAGTTTCCTTCAAAGGAATGACACTGTGTATACTGACCACATCCTAGGGCAGGCACATTATCAAAAACAGCCAACACAAAACAAACTCCATGGTAGTGTGTGTGTGTTGTGTTTGGTTTGCTTTTTTTTTTTTTTTTTTTGGTTTTTCGAGACAGGGTTTCTCTGAATATCTCTGGCTGTCCTGGACTCGCTTTGTAGACCAGGCTGGCCTCGAACTCACAAAGATCCGCCTGCCTCTGCCTCCCAAGTGCTGGGATTAAAGGCGTGTGCCACCACCGCCCGGCTGGTTTGCTTTTTTTTTTTGGTTTTTTCGAGACAAGGTTTCTCTGTGTAGCCCTGGCTGTCCTGGACTCACTTTATAGACCAGGCTGGCCTCGAACTCACAAAGATCCACCTGCCTCTGCCTCCCAAGTGCTGGGATTAAAGGCGTGCGCCACCATTGCCCGGCTGGTTTGCTTTTTTTAAGAGAAAAAAATATGAAGTGGGGTGGATAAAGAGGGAGGGACCCAGGACAAGTTGAGGGAAGGGAAAGAATGTGACCAAAATATATTATATGAAAAGTTAAAAAGAAAGAAAGAAAGAAACTCTGGTGGCTAGTTTCTGCCTCTCATAGTAAGAGATGTTTATGTATCTCATTATGAAAACTGCATGAAGAGACAAAATTTCAGATGAGACTGTGCTGTTCACTCTAAAGTGCTGAGGCCAAAGCGGGTTAGAAGGGAAGTGACTTCAGGTTTCGCATCTTTCCTTAAGATGGCTCCAAAAGGCTACTTACTGTCTGTGCATGTAGGAGACACTCCTCAAGGTCTTGTCTGGGTGAAGTGTGGAAGTGGGACTTTCTTCTTGTGGCCAACACCCAGGCCAATTATCTCATTAACTCCCACTGCTCTCAGCATCTCACAGAGATGTCTGACTGGCCATATCTACTACAGCCAAGTCAGGACCCAGCACAGCCACATTCAGTGATGAGTGGGTAAAGAAAACAATGTACACAAACCTAACAACAAGGACCACAAGGAAGAATGAAATTATGATTCTTGCAGGAAAATGGGCAGAAGAGGATATTACCTTATGAAGCAAAATAAGCCTGACTGAGAGACAAATACTGCATATGTTCTCTTGTATGGAGACTCTAGATTTAAATAAATAACATGGAAGTAGGAAAAGGATTATGTAGGTAGAGGAAGATGTCTAAAAAAGAGAAGAGGAGAAAACACAAGAGGATAATGGGAGGGCAAGAGGACAGTATCTGATAGCAGAAGAAGCAAAAACAAGGACAAGGGGAAGTCAGGTGGGAGAAATGCGAGCAAAACACAATGAGAGAAATGTATGAAACTACCATTTAGAAACTTCTTTGGATAGACTTTTCTAAAAATAAAATACAGGAGAGAGATAAGAAATCTGCAATAAAGGCCACCAAATCATTTGACCATTCATATTAAAACTTGTTAGCCTGGTGGTGGATACCAGGCCTTTGATCCCAGAACTCGGAGGTGAGAAACACTGCCTTAGAGGATATATTGGCCAAGACATGGTATATTCCTTGATCCAATCAGAGTATCATACCCTCCTTCAGTGATGAAAGAATTCCCTCATGTGTTGTGTTTTGGTCAAGGGCCTTCGTATGGCATTGAAACATGCTTTAAAAATCCATTACTACATTTATCCTAAGGATATCGTAAGACGATGAACTCTTTCCTAGATCATCTACTACCCCACCCCAACCCCCATTAAAAAATCCCAGGTGAGGAGCCAGCGAGATGGATCAGTGAAGTCCGTGCTGTGCAGGCAAGAAAACTTGCATGTAGATCACCAGAGTCCACATAAGAGTCAGCCCTTATGACATGGGTCTGCAACTCCAGTGCTTAGGGGACAAGGGGAGGAGACAGAAATAAATAGTGGCCTGCCAATCTAGCAGGATCCATGAGCTCTAGTCTCAGAGACCCTGCTCAAAAAATAAGATGGAGAAAGACTGAAGAAGGCATTTAACATAGACCTCTGGCCTCTATACACACATACCACACACACACCACACACACACACACACAAATCTCATATGACAAACTTCCTTCAAATTACATGCTAGGAGAAGCTTGGACTCTCCTAGGACTGGTATGCTCTTCTTTCCATAGTCTTCCTTCTACCCCATGCCCAGCACTCAGCAGTGTGTTACAGCAAAACTGGGTGGAGCCCAGGTTTCTTTGCATGTGAATTTCCTCTGGTCCACTTGGCCTAACCCAGTCATTTATGCCAATGCAGTGTCCAGGCCCTGTGACTATCCAAACTCTAGCTGAGATATTATTGGCTATTGTCTTTGTTCTACCACTGGAAGTTCACAAGTGTCACGTCAATAAGATATCCAGGTAGAAGATATTGTTCCATTTACCTAGAGCCTGCCTTTCTTCCAGTCCTCAACTGTTTAATGTACATTTCCTTGGTCATGTGTTTACTTTACATTCTGGCTTTATTGTGAAGACAATCTGAATTGTTCAGACAAAATGAAGACAGTTGGAGAGCTCACTTACATGTGCAACATGCACTCTTAACGCCTACTCATAAAACAATAAACATTAGCTTTCATATGGGTACACCAATGAAAATAATTAAAAAACCTTTGATGAAAATGATCATGTCTAAAGAAAAAAAATTTATATTTATGTAAGGCTTCATTTCTGTGCAACAGCAATCTTAAACAGAAAAATCCATACGATTTATTACTTTAACATTATGAAAATCCTTCATAAAAGCCTATTTGAGGCTAGATGTCTGTGTTTGTGACTTTTAGATAAAAACAAAACAAAAAAAACTGAAGAAACCTAATCACACATTTTCTTCCATAGCAGCAGAAGTAGTTTGGGGCCATGATTTAATCTATGCGACTCTCCCAGAGGCACGCTTTAAGAAGTGAAACTTTAAGCAACTCACTATTATTGGGCATTTTAATTTAATTTGTCACTTCTTTTGTCTTAGTTACTTTTCTATTACTGTGATAAAGTACCATGATGAAGGCGACATATAAAAGACAAAGAGTTTATTTGTGGCTTAGAGTTTCAGAGGGTTTGAGTCCATGACTATCATGGCAGGAACCCGGCCAGCGTATAAACTGGAGGTGACAGAGCGTGTACTCTGGGGATGGTTAGAGTCTTTTGAAACCTTAAAGTCTGCCCACAGTGACACACCTCCTCCAAAAAGGCTTCTAATCACACCTCCTAATCCTTCCTAAATAGATCCACCAACTGGGGGCCAAGCATTGAAACATATGAGCCTATGGGGCCATTCTCATTCAAACCACCATAAAATCCCAGATATCTTCTGTGATTACAACTATTATAATGCTATACTGTTTTTCAACAGTTAGATGTCTCTTAACAGATTTAACAGCTACTTTTAAGGGTGTAAGGAGGACCCTATTGAGAAACTTTTGTGAGAAGTGAGATAAAAGCTAAATTTTCTTACCTTAGAACTACAAACAGCTACATTAGCAGGGAGCTGGGAAAACTGCTTCAACTCAAAAACATCACGTGTTGCCCATCGGCTCATCTGGTTTTCGGCTCTGCTTGATCCAATCACATTCTGATTTGAGTGGATATACGCCACTTCCTGGACACCATCTAGGAAGCAGCAACATTTATCACATGATTCATCACTATAAAGCAGTACAGTACTAGTTAGAAAATATACCTGCTTTGTTATTTCCTCTATTTTTTGAGTTAGAGACTTGCCATGTAGCCCAAGCTAGTGTGAAACTGTGATTCTTCTGCCTTAGCCTCCTAGCTATGTTTGCTTGCTTGCCTACCTACCCACCTGCCCTCCTTCCCCCTCTCTCTCTTCCTTTTTGAGACAGTTCCTTACTTTGTAGCCCTGGCTGGCCTGGGATTCACTATTTAGACCAGGCTAGTGTCAAATATACAGAAAGCTACCTGCTCTTGACTCCCCAGTGCTGGGATTAAAAGTGTGTGCTACCACACCTGGGTATGGTTGCTTTATTTTAAAATTATTACTATCTTTTTTGATTTCTTGTGACAAGGCTCACTCTGTAGCCCAGGATGGCCTAGAACTCATGGCAATTCTTCTATTTCAGCCTCCTGAGTGTTGCTGAAATTACAGGAATAAGCCACTATCCCTAACCGCTTGCTTTATTTTTAATCTTAAAAAAAATTATGTTACTATCACAATGTTTTCAAAAGTAAACTGAAAAGAAGTTCAAATGTTTTGGTCCAGGCTAACTTGGAAATGACTTTCTACTTTCATCAACATGAGAGCTGCTGAGATTAAGTAACAATTTTAAATTTTAAATCTGAAATAGAGACTCTGTCTGTGAGAACCATGGTTAATGGTCTTCTACAGATTTTTCTTCTTTGTTAATTTCAAAGTGTTGTTTGCACAGTTATCTGCTCCTTAAAAAAGGTTCTTGATAGCCCTGGTGGGAGGGAGCAGGGTTAGGACTGGGGTGTGTTTGCTTGGCAGTGCCCTGTTCCCTTGTTTGTATTTTGTCTTCTTTGTACACATGCCCAAAGAATGTAAAGATGGGAGCTTTTTAGGAAATGAAAAAAAATTAACTCATAGCTTTTATCTTAAAGAGATTTTAAAAGTAGCTGTACTCTTTTCACTACTTTGTTTCTAGTCTCTAACAATTTATTTTGGAATTGTGGTCGTAAGAGAGGAGGGTAGAACCAGAGGCCTGTACAATTCCGCTCAGAAAGCCCTGGCAATGACCTCATTGGTGACCTCAACACTGCTGCTTGAGCCCTGAACTCCCTGGCAGTCAGCACGCAGCTAAATGTAACCAGGGGAACATCTACATGCGACACACATAAAATACCACTAGTTCCAGCTGCTCACACCTGTAGTTTAAAAACTCAGATGACAACTTTTAAAAGCATTGTAACAATTCCTTGGGCCTCTAATTTCACTCTATAAATAAAACAATTAATAATCTGTATTGAGTTAATACTGGCACCAAAATATGCATATATATCATAGAAAAAATTTTAAATGAGTCTTAACCATAAAAGGAAGCCTGATGTGTAAGTAAATAAAATTTAACAGTTAAGGTGCCTGTAGCACCTTATTTTATCTTTCTTCACGTGATTTATGGAACATAGCACAATGCTAACTAACTCCATCACTAAGCAGAGTCTGAACACAGGTTGCTCATTTCCTCAGAGACCTCAGGTGAAATCAAATAGCAACTAGACAACAGAAGTAGATAACTATGGAGCACATGAAAACAAAATTAGATGACAAGACACTCCATGAGCCCTACATTACACTGGCCCACTTACCCGTCCGTGCACCTGCCCAACCAGAGCCCAGCAAAGAGAAGCAACATGGTAGGTAATCAGAGTGAGCAGAATAGTAGGATTCAGCAGGAAGCAGGGGAACAATTCTCCATAAGAAAAGATCAAGAGAGAATTATCTGGGTAAATTCCCAAAATTGTGAGGAAAAAAAGGGAACAAGAGGCAGAGTGATACCTTGACAAAAATGAAGGGTTCAAAATCCAGACAAAACCCACAACCGATGTCAAAACCAGCTATGACACTTGAAGAAGGACACAGATTAAAAAACAAATCTGCAGAAACTACTGGACAACAATGGAAAGGAAGGAATTCTCTTGTGTATTGGAAGAGGGGATGAAAACGAAGCTACATATTCAACAAAGTGTGAATCAAGGACTTTATATTGGGCATAACTGACTTTCAGGATACAAAATATTATCACAAGAACCTCAAAAAAAAATTCCCTCATGTCTTTTTCATGTGAAAAATTTACTAGAAGACAAGGTTCAGATGATCCAAATGATTTAGAGACACTGACACAAGACTGAAAGGGACTATGCCATTTCCAGTTCCCTATACACCACAAGGCAGTGAAACCAAAGGGGAGAATATATAGACATGCCAACATCTCTGACAGTTTAGACATTGCGTGTCCATTATAAAATTATAAAAATGGAAAAGCATGCTTAAAAAACTAATTAGAATTTCTAGTGATGCTAGTGTAGTAATAACACTAAGCAAATGCTCTGCTTCTGGGATACACCTCCAGTCTTTACTGGGGTATCATAACTCATCCTTTCACTGTTGTGTAATATGGAACAAAACATATAAGCAGCTATGAAATATTACATTAAATCATTTTCCATATGTGACCAGAATGATCAAGATGAAAGAAATAGTATTTAAATATAGTGGAGATGAGAGAGAATTCTTCTAATTAATAAATATATATATATAATGCTTTTATATATATATGAAAGTATAAATATAATTCGTGAGGAATATTCATCACATACAACTATGTATAAATATATGTGCATATACATTTATACAAGTATAAATATATAATATACATATTAAGATATATAATTATAAGTATATGTGTATACACAAAATATACAGGCATACAAACAAATAATAGGACCTCTGAAAAGTCCCCAAAATACTACTTGTTTGAAGGTAAAACAGATGTGAAACATGTCTGACTGCTGGGACTAATGAGCAAAATGCACATTGATGGGAACTGTAAGTAAATTATATAGTAGTGACAGGGTGGAGGGAGATTCTCTCACATTACAGAGATTAGATAAAATGAACGAGTGGACAAAACTATTTTATCACAGAATATACATCCATGTGACAAAACCTTAACAATACATAAGGAATTACTACACGAGTCAGAATAACTGGTCATATGGTGCAGGAAGGTTGTGAAGAGGGAGGGCCACATGGAGGGGCATCACAGGGGAGACAGCAAACTCTCTATCCTCCTGTACGTGTTCTTCCCTTTATCCTGCCGCTTCATTATTTCTTTGTTATCCTTCATTATTTCTGCCTCAATGCAGCATCTTGACTTCAGGGCCATTTTACAGCTTACTGAATGATCTTTCATAGAATGTGACTGTGAAAAGCAGTTATTTATAGAGAAAAATGTTTTCAGAGCATGTATAGTTACCTAGTATTTTATCCACAGAGTCGCTCATTTGCTCTTGACTGACAACTCTTTCATTTGAAAAGTTGGCTGGTGTTCTTGGTATAAAACTGCTATTTTTCTTGTCCAGGCAAAGCAACTTGGGGAACAGACTGATTTTATCTTTTACAGTTTCTGTTCTGTGATGTAGTTTAGAGAAACTCAAGCGGCTGACAGATAAATTGTCATCTGAGGATGAAAAATCATCAATAATCTGAGAGTTACAATCTCCATCTGTTGCACACACTTGTTTTGCTTCCTTTGTTGTTACAGAACTAAAACGTCCCCTTCTGTTTTCCCTTTTTCTCTTCACTTTCAGGGACGTGGAAGCTCTTCGCCTCCTTGCTCTTGCCTCGGGGAACATGTCAATGTCGTCAGACTCATCACTGACATCACCTGTACCTTTCCTTTTCCTAACAGATTTCAAGGTGGCATTCTCAAGACTCGAGGGTCTTGGAACTGGTCCCTTTCCTGTGCCACTCTTCTGTCTGTCATCACCACAGCTTATTTTCATAAGCCTGTCTGTTTCAGCATCTTCAGATCCACCTAACAGCAGCTTAAAGCGTATACGGTTATTAGGGGCTCTCTGAGCTGGATACTGTGTAGGAAAGATGACATCACTGTCTTCTGACTCTGTGTCACCCTGTCCCACGCAATGATGTCCAGCTGTACTGTGACACTTTCTCTCATCATCAGATTCAGAAGAAACATTCTGTTCTAAAGTCTTCTTACTTTTATCAAAAACACATTTTTCATTAGGATTTTGGATGTTATCTGATCTCTGATGTTCTGAAGTACAAACAGAGTCCCGAGTCTTCTGACAAGCAGCCTGTCTGGCTTCTGCTGAAAGGCTTGTGGGCTGCTCATCAGAACCGTCATCACTGGAGGCAGTGTTTCCATTGCCATCCTGGACTGACTTACAACTGGCCTCAAACAGTTTAGAGAATCCGCACTGGAGCAAAGTGAGCTGTGCTGAGCAGCCTGGGGTTTTACTGGAGTCAGAGACTTTGTGTTTAGCAGTCCTCCCCAGAGAACGCCCCCCCTGACTCATCATCACTGAAGTCACTGTAGAGCTCACAAACTTCTGTGGGTTCTTGACAGTCAGGGTCTCTATTCTACATGAAAAGCAGACAGAAACATTAGAAAACACGAGGGAAGGGTTGTGTGCAGTGGTGCATGTCTTCAGTAAGAAAAGAAAAGGACTTGGAAAATAGACAAGAGGATCAGCAGTTCAAGACCATCCTCCAGTTCCCCTGGAATTCAAGGCCAGTTCTTGACTATATGATACCCTGCCTCAAGAACAAAATTTGCTACAAAATTCAATTCAATTCCCTTGCTCACAGTAACTCAAGTTAAGGATGACCTTCAGTTCCCTAAAATTGAGGCCGAATTGGTTAACATTTTGGGAATGTAATCTGATACTTCTGCCTATATTTTACATTTGTGTTTATCTAAATTAAAAAAAAAAAAGCTCAACTTGGGCCAGCAAGGTGGCTCAGAGGGAGAGGCACCTTTCACCAAGCCTAACAGCCTAACCGTGACCCCCAGGAACTAACTAGGTGTGCACACAAAGTAGGTAAATAAAAATGAGTTCCCAGAGTTCAAGGTCACTCGGTTCACATAAACTTAAATCTCAAAAACAAAGAACCCAGTTAGAATAGCAATGTAAAAACCTTGTGCATGTTTCTTGTATCTTATAACTAAAATGGCCTCTGGTAACAACACAGGTTTCATTTTCATGGATCTGTGGATGAGATCCTAACACCGCAGGCTCAAACCACTGTAATACTTGTTCTGTTTTACATAATGATTTTGATACTTGGATTTAATCTTTTTTTTTTTTTGATGCAATCGCAAGAGGTTTATTTCGGGGGGGGGGAGGAGAAAGGGGGGGGCTCAGTGCACTGAGGGACGCCACTCGTATCCCACGCAGGGCTAGGAGTCGCGACCCTGATTTGGGTGAGAGTTCAATATTTAATAGGGGAGCACCCGGATTTAATCTTAGATACACATTGATGGTCATTTGTCTATTAAACTTGTCCTTTAGTATAAACAATAATAATAATAATAATAATGTTGGTGTGGTCACTTACACAGGCTGTTTAATTTGGGGTTGACTGCTCCTGAATTTGTTTTTATGAATACTGATCACCTTAAATAATTAATTTCATTCACTGTCCTGTGACTTTGTGTCCCTGAGTTTTTAGAAAAGTTTTGCTTTTTACATACTGAAAAGTGAAGGAAAAAGTAAAAGATAAGATTGTCCCAGTCCATGCTTCTGATTACTCACTGTTTCTAGCTCCGGAGCCGAAGGTTCCCCTTTCAGCCATGTTGTGGCTGTCATGATGCCGGCTTCCACTTGGCCTTCTCTCTAGAGCATCCACAAGGAAGGATATAAACAGCTATAAACACAGGACGAGACAACCGGAAAAACAGCAGCAAAGGCAGGCTAAGTGTAAGTAATGACATTTCTCGTTTGCTAAGTGAGAAACTCAGGGTCTCACAGAACAGAAAACCAGCGCCTGTGTCCAATGTCACTAATAACACTGCCGGGAGGCACAAAGTGTCCTTCATCTATTTGCCCCAGAATTCGGCCCAGAGCAGCATGCTTGCATACTACAGCACACAGACACCGAGATGGCACTCCGGCTTCTGTCACTAGTGCATTTGCCATCTGTAGTCACTACACAACACTGTTGGGCAACACCCTGAATGATCACTGAGAAGCTGAGGTGTGTAACACCCAGAGCACATGCCCACTGTGTGAATGTCCTCCACCTCCAGCAAGACTGGAATTACTCAAAGATGGGGAGTAGTTTTTCTTGAGACTTATTTATGATGCTTATTAAATGAAGTACAATTAATAGTTTTACTAGAAAGTCCCAGAAGCCAAGGGAAATAACCTCGGGTTCTTCTTTGCTATTTCCTCATCTATGCAGTAAGGAGATGGAAAAAGATGATATTCTAGGGCTTTCTCATTTCCACACTAATATCAGTTGGAAATCAAGTCAATATTCCCAGTGTTCTGGTTAATTAATGAACTTAAGGAATTTTTAAACCATGTAAGTGTCTCATTTGAAGAATAAGAAACATCTGTACACTGAGGATGAACATAGCTGAGAGTCTGAAATATTGGTGTGGAATTTTTATTGGGAACAGAAAACAAAAATCTCTCAAAGACATGAGAGTACATCTCAGGGAGTATTTTGTAACTTCTAATCAAAACCTATTTTACAGTTTTGTTTATTTAAGAAAAATATTAATTTTTTAGTTCTCAATTTCAACAGCTGTTTTCAAACTAATAAACTCTCACCTCTGTTCATCTGAAAATGGCCACAGAGGGCCTACTATCTCATGCATGGGTTGAGCTCATAATGCATGTGTATTATCTGTAAATATCCATGTCAAAATTTTGGCTTTGAGGTACAATTCATTTCCCATTTCTTTAAAAGTAAATATTCTAAACAGGTATTTTTGATAATGCATAGCAAAACTTTCTCTGAAAAGGAAAATCAATTGTATTTCAAAATTCCTGAGAGACAAAACTGTACTTAGAACATTACTGAAGAGGTCATAGAACAACTTCACACCTCCAGGATGTCTCTTGTAAGACACGATCCTTGGGACCTCAGTTTGAAGAGGTTGTGGACACCAAAGAGCTCTCCTCGGTGTTCTTTTGATCCTTGTACTGCTTCAAAGTATCGCTTGGCGTTCTCACTTCCAACCACCACACAGTGAAGTTGCTAAAATAGAGAAATACAAGATATTTTTGAAGTGTTTGGTCCAACAGTATGTCAGAATTTCCTGGCACTCCCTGCATACACACAGCTTTAGCTGGGGCTGCCTGAATAGCCTTAGGGAGGGGATTTTTGTTTTAATTTCCCTGCAGATGTTGCCATTGTGGTGAAATAACAATAATCTGGCCACCTCACTGGAGCGTGCATCTTATATTTCATATTTTATCTGGTTTTTAATTACTAAGGCAAGATTACATTATTATAAATGCTTAATAATGAAAGTTGACACCTAAATGCACTTTTATTCTTTATAATTATTACATTAACTGCCCCTAGAGGCATGGCAGATGTGGCTGCTGTGTCACATGTGCATCAGTAGGGGCCAGACAGAGGAGAGGCTATGTCTACATTCAGTGTTCTGACCTATGAATAGTAGCTTAACATTCTTGGAAAAAAAATCAAGCTGGAGATCAGCACCAGGTTGGCACTATGGGGCCTAGACAAGGATCTTGCCTGTGACAACCAGTCCAGCACCAGGCAAGCACAGAATGGCAAGGACAGAAAGAAAGCTAGAGACTAGAAAAACCCTGCCTGGTACTGAATGTGGGCTTTGTGGGTGAGCAAGCCCTGAGGGAGTGAGTGTGCGAGAGCCAGCCCTGCCCTTTGTCTGCTTTGCAATGGTACTGGCGAGGAAGCGATCTCCTCCCCTCCCTTTGCCCTCACCACCAGTGGTGGACAGCAGATCTGGCCCTGATGGGGTCATAAGAACAGGAGAGCTGTCCCTGCCCCTCGCCTGGACAGCACAGTACACCTGGCCCTGGATGTGGGGGATGTGGGTGAGCCAGCCATGAGGGTGTGAGCATGGGAGAGCCATCCCTGCCTTCTGTCAGCTTTTCAGTGGTGTTGGTGATAGAGATCCCCTCCACTCTCTGATCCCCTTGACAGGATAGTTCACCCTGATGGGCTCATGAGAGGAAGAGAGCTCGTCCAGCTCCTTATCTGCTGCAGCAATCAGGAGAGCAGACCCTGCACTTTACCTGGTAGCTCAGTAGAACTGGCCCTGGATGGGGGGGTTGCAGGCCCACAACCAGAGCTCTGAGTTGGCCCACCCCAACATCTACCCCATGGATGAACTGCTGTAGTGCATGAAGAGGCCATTTCCACAGACCCAAAACTACAGGATCTCTATGACACAGGACAACAAGATATCTGAGAGTCATCCAGTGAGGTTCCAGTATTGACAAAGTAGCAGAAGCCAGAGGCCTCATAACAGACCAAGGAGTTATTATAATGAACATTTGCAAGCAAATACATGTGGACAAATATTGTGGGACACATTGAGACACACTACAGCTTCCACACCATGAGATTTTTTTTTTTTTTTTAATTGAGAAAGGTTGCAAGAGAGGAGGGCAGGTCTGAGGGGAGGCAGGAAACGAGAGGGAACAGGGTGCATAATATGAAATTCACAGAATAAAAAAATAATAAAGTTATTACCCTAAAACCTAACATTGGCAGAATTATTATATCACATGTGTCACAATCTGAAGTAACTACACAACAAGCCGATGCCAAACTAACTGTGGACTTGACTACACTGACAACTATGAAACCTAGAGATGCCATCTTCAAGAGTTTAAGAACACCAGATATATTCCACTTTAGCATCACTATAAGGAAGCACTCTCTATTTACTGACTATTTCATAATGCAATGCAAATGTATAAAATTTAAACATGGTCTTTGAGGAAACCCTGTGATAAGTCTGTGAGTTTCAAATGGCCCAGAAAAAGAAGAAAAGTAATAGCTACAGGAAGGAGAAGGCAAAAATGTTACCGAAGAGAGGGCAAGTTTGGAGTTCTTTGAGCCATTCTTCCAACTCTTCTGTAAATTTTTCTAAGTAAATTATATTTATGTGTATACCTATGTATATCCACGTATATGAGACAGATTTCAAAACGCCAAACTTGATTGCACATGATGTTCCAAATGTGAAGGAGCACAGGTCTGTATAAATGAATCAGGGCACGTGAGCACAGCACACTCAAACCCATGTCCTTTTACCTGACATGGCTTCTCAGGGACCTCTGGGTAATGAGTGTGACTTTCTTGTGTATACTAGCAAAAAGTTGGAGCTGTCTTACTTGTTCACTTTCAGTGTTTGCTTGTTCTCTCACGCATCTCTCATTTGGATACAGACAACTACCGCCCGAACTGTGCAGCTGAAGACAGTGCATGCTAAGGCGCCTTATTATACTTGACACTCTAAAGAGTCTGCGGCAGCGGCTGGCACCGCAAAGAGAATGCGTAAGTTGCGTCTGATTTTCTCCTGGCCTCCCCCTGGCTGAGTTTCACTAAGTTTCCTTCTTTTCTGTCTTTAAGGATTCCTTAAACAATTTCTGGGCCCTTAAGAAACTTTCTGTGTTCCAACATATTTATAGTTGTTTCTTGTTCTTAATTTTTAATTTTTTTCCTGTGAAGAATGTTGAGGTTCAATAGGTATGATTGATGTATACCTTGTTTCAAATTCCGGACTATCTTTAAGCCATACGTTATACCTTTTCTTTATATGATTGCTACTTTATCTTTGTATGTATCACACAAAGTTCTTAACTTTTAAATTACTTTGTCTCCTGAAAATTTTGTGTTATATATTATTATACAGTATATAATAAGTCTTTTTAGGTAAAAGTAAAATGTGTGTAATAACACGTTGAAAAAAACCTTACATAATTAAGGAGATAATATTGGTGACCAGTCTAACACAGTGCTCAAAAAACCAGGTCCTAAGAAATAGCCTCATTTTTTTTTTCACAAGTGGTTAAGCTAGAAAAGAAATTCTCTCAAGTAGTTGTGTTATATCAAAGAGCAGAAACCAAACTGTTTCCTTTAGAGCTAAATGATTTAAGAAAATACACAAACTGTGTGCAGAATTCTATTTTTAGAATGAAGAAGTTACCATGAGTTTTAAGATTGGATCATTTTTAGGTTAACTACCACCACATGTGACAGATGTTTGTTCTTAAATAGATACCAGGCAAATATACAGGAAGCAATTCAAATTTAATATTTGTAATTAAACTTGAACCTCAGTCCAGAGCTTCTCAAATGAGCAGTTCTAAATGAATAAATGTTTATTTATAGGTATAAAAAGAACATAAGTTAATATCCCACACGTTATTAAAGAGCCAATGAGATTGCAGACGAACACTAAGGGCACTAAGCAGCAGCAGCAGCAGCAGCAGCAGCAGCATCTCAAGCATGCAGTCTCATTGCGGAGCATCTCTGCGGCAGCTTCCCATCATGTTTCCAAGGCAGCCCGCTGCAGTCAGCTCCCCTACGGTGCACCCTTCTCACACCTCTAAGGCAGTGTCCCTCAGCCCTTGGCATGCCTAGGCACACACAGAAGATGGTAGCACATGAACAACAGCCTCAAGTGAAAACAGAAGGAGGTTCCTTAAGGCTGTAAGGTGGCTCAAGCATTCCTATTGCCATGAGTTGTGAGATCAATGCCTCCATGCACCTAAAATTCACCTATGGCACACATACCACACCTTGAGTCACCATTTGGGGAGGTGTGCCTCATTATTTAAATTGTGATCAGTGTGCTGAGTACGGCCATTCCTGAGAGCTAGTTAAAAATGCAGTCTTGGGCTGTACCTCAGACTTACTTGATCAGAACCTGTATAGCAAACAAAAATCCCTAGGGGATTAAAATGCACATTAAAGTTTAAGAAATATTGTTTTAAGAAGCTTTCAGGAATAAAAATCCAATGAACTTAACAATTACTCTATGTCATAGAAGTGCATTTAAGAGTATATTTTATAATCTTAATAAATTTCATACTAGAGTAAAATTTAAAACTTTTTTATACAAATTTGTTCCTAATTTCTGAAAATAGACTAATGCTAACTTCTTACACAGAATGAGCCATACTCTTACCTGCTTGTAGACCTGTCGTAAGTACATGATCTCCTCCACAGTCCCCAAGGATATAAGCCTAAGCACTTTAACATCTCTACACTGTCCAATCCTATATGCTCTGAAAATTAAAAACAGTAAGTCAACTAAAACAACTTGAGGTTTAAGAGGAAGTTTGTGTATGTAAAAGTGCAACATCACAACATTTTTAAAAACTTCGTGTTTAGGTATGTCATGTTATTTAGTAATAATTCAAATATATCTAGTCATATAAAAGAATAGTTACTTAGAATACTGTTGAAAAGGTATATAAAACTTTCTGTTACAAATATCCTCTTCCATTGCCCAAAACCGTTTTTCTAAATTTAGCAATTTTTCTTTTAGGGGACTCCTTATGAATCATTCCCAAATGATTTAATTTCTACCAAGATTCCTCCAAATGCAGACTGATCCTTAGTGGCAGAAAGCAAGATTATTAACTATTTGGGGATAGAAGGCTGTAAGGGGCCAGGAGAGACAAACTACAAAAGGTGCAGGGGGGAGAAGGGAATACATTTTACCTTGTGGTGATGGATTCACAGGGGTGCACAATTTATCAACAGTTATCAACTATATACATTAAGTATGTCAAGACTATGATATAGATGCCAATTATACCTTAATAAAATAGTCTAAAAATAAAAACAGTAAAAAAAAAAGTACCCTCCCCCCAAAAAATAAAAATAGATCTTGTTTAAAATAATTAATTGAAAAGTCTATGGTGTACAGGCTTAACAGCTGACGTCCATCTCTTGGGTATGAGTGAATCATTCATTTGCTGGACACCCCAGGTTGTGATACAGACCACTCTAAGCTGATTCACCACAGTGGTTAGTTACCTATGGCTCTGTTCCTTACGACGTCTCAAACAGCCTTTATTGGATGATCTGAATGAAGTCATATCCTTAAACACCTGTAGAGTTCCCGGGGTGAAAAGGGCAAGACTCTACTACTTATAATACTTGAAAAATGTTACAATTTGGGGAAAATTTATTTTGAATTTGAGAGATCACTATAAAAACTACTAGTATTTGGTATTCTCTCATAGAGAAGACTTTTGAGTCCTGTAAACCTTGTTTCTACAGAAGGGAATAGAGGGGCCATAAAAAAAAAAAATCAGAAAAAGATCCAAGAACTTAGTTCTAAAAAAACCATGTCTTTTGATTTTCTTCATAATGATAAAATACATGCAACATCAAACTTAATCATTTTGAGCCTATAGGTGAAACTCAGAAAGTATAGTCAGTGGTTTGGAACCAATATGCTATGTAGACCTTCCTCATTTCAAACTAAAATTCCTTACAGACCAAACAACAATTCCCACTCTCTGTCCCCAGGGCCTAGCAGCCACTGTTCTGCTTGGTGTGTATTCGTGTAAGAACATGTGTGGAGGTGAAACCATCTGCAGGACTTCCTCAGACACCATCTTCTTATGTAGACAGCCTTTCAGTGGCCTGGAGTTTGCCAATGTGGCTGGGCTGGTTAGCCAGCAAGCCCCAGGGATCTATCCACTTGCTTCCACGGCCTCAGTACTGACATACCAGGATAGCTGCCTAAGGCCCAGTGTTTTGTTTGTTTTGTTGTTTTACACTGGTTGAGGGATCAAAGTCATGCCTTAAGCACTTTGCAAACAGGTATTTCCTTAGCGATATCATGCTACTTTCTCTAATGATATGATTATTCTCTGTGCAATATAATAGTAAAACCATATACAGTGTATGTCTTTTTTTAAAAAAGAAAAATGCAGCCTTTCCTTGTTGCTAATAATTTAGAAAAAACATTCAGTTCTTTACCACTGAATATAACAATAGCTTAATTTTTAAAGTGGTTTTTATGTGAAGACAATGTCCTTCCATTCATTTTTTTTTTTTTTTTTTTTTTTTGGTTTTTCGAGACAGGGTTTCTCTGTGTAGCCCTGGCTGTCCTGGACTCAATTTGTAGACCAGGCTGCCCTCGAACTCGCAAAGATCCGCCTGCCTCTGCCTCCCAAGTGCTGGGATTAAAGGCGTGCGCCACCACTGCCCGGCTGTCCTTCCATTCTTAATTTGTGTTTTCTAAATCATTAGAGATTGTTAAATTTGTCAAATGCCTTTTCTGCATCAACTGAGACAACTGAGCACTTCTTCTTTCCTTATTCATCAGTGTGGTACATTATAGTGATTTTACTGTAGTGGCTGACCATCCTGCATACCAAGAATAATCCTCTGGATCATCCATTCAACTTGTTTCTTAATTTGCCCAAACAGTTAGTTAATGAACTCCTCTACATTAATATGTACCAGGATACTAATCTGTCATTCTCTTGCAGTGAGTGTGTCATTGGAATCCAGTTACATAATGCAGATCTCACAAAATGAAATATGAAGTGATTCTTTGGCATCAATGTTTTGGAAAGTAGTGCTAACTATTTGTAGAACTGTCAATAACATCTCCAGTTTCTGGCTTCTCTTTGTGGTTTGTGACTGTGTGTTCACCTTTTTACATAATAGATGTATCAGTTTTCTACTTCTTCCTTAAAAGCCTTGCCAGGTTGTGTGTTTCCAAGAAACTGACCATTTCTCCTAGGCCATTCAATCTGTTGGTTTACACTTGCTCTGGTATTCTGGTAATCAGATTTCGGCAAGCTAGGTAGTTATGCTCTTTTTTAACTTAAAATTTCTGTTATTTGAGCCTTATCTCTTTTCTCTGAGTCAGTCTAGCTAACAGTTTGTCAATTTTTCAATATTTTAAAAAACTCAATTTGTGTTCCTTAAAAAAAAATATATATATATATATATTTTTTTTTGGTTTTTCGAGACAGGGTTTCTCTGTGTAGCCCTGGCTGTCCTGGACTCACTTTGTAGACCAGGCTGGCCTCGAACTCGCAAAGGTCCGCCTGCCTCTGCCTCCCAAGTGCTGGGATTAAAGGCGTGCGCCACCACTGCCCGGCTAAAAAACTCAATTTGTGTTCCTTAAAAAATATTTTACTAATTTTTTTCTTTATTTCTTTTCTAAACCATTATTTTCTCCCTTTTTGATAATTTTGGGATTTTTTTATTAGTGTTATTATTCCAGTCTTTTTTTTTTTAAATGTTTATTTATCACTTCAAGTTACATCTCCATCACACCCCCTCCCTCCACCCTTCTCAGTCCCCCCCTCCCCCCCTTTCCCCTCATCCTACTCTTCTGGTGTGGGGTGCCTCCATATCTCAACTCCCTCAGTTCAGCAGCCAAATGAGGAGTAAGAGCTTCCTCTTGCATTATGGGCCTACCTGGTAGCTATATTAGGGCAAAATGTCCCACTAACAAAATGTCCATGTTCCTGTTCCTTTCAGTCTGTTGGCTGTAGGATAGTTATCCTGTACTATATGGCTAAAATCCAGTTATAAGTGAATATATACCATGTGCATCTTTCTGGATCTGGGTTAGTTCACTCAGGATGAGCTTTTCTAGTTCCATCCATTTGGCAGCAAATTGCATGATTTCCTTGTTTCTGATAGCTGAGTAGTATTCCATTGTGTAAATGTATCATAGTTTTTAAACCATTCTTTGGTTGAGGGACATCTGGGTTGTTTCCATTTTCTAGCTCTTACAAATAAAGCTGTTATAAACATAGTTGAAATGTCCTTATGGTTTGGTGAAGAATCGTCTGGACATATGCCCAGGAGTGGAATGGGTGGGTCTTGAGATGGAGCTATTCCAAGTTTTCTAAGATATCACCAGACTGATTTCCATAGTGGTTGTACAAGTTTGCATTCCCACCAGAAATGGAGGAGTGTTCCCCTTTCTCCACAATCTCTACAGCAGTGCTGTCATTTGAGTTTTTGATCTTAGCCATTTTCACAGGTGTGAGACGGTATCTCAGAGTCGTCTTGAGTTGCATTTCTCTGATGATTTAGGATGTTGAGCATTTCTTCAAGTGTCTCTCGGCCATTAGAGATTCTTCTTTTGTGAATTCTCAGTTTAGTTCTGTATCACATTTTTTGACTGGATTAGTTGGTTTCTTGGTGTTTAATTTCTTGAGTTCTTTATTAATTTTGGATATTAGCCCTGCATCAGATGTGGTGTTGGTGAAGATTTTTCCCAATCTGTATGTTGCTGTTTTGTTCTAATGACAGTGTCTTTTGCCTTACAGAAGCTTTTCAGTTTCATGAGGTCCCATTTATTGATTGTCTTAGAACCTGAGCTTTGGTGTTCTTTTTAGGAAGTTGTCACCTGTGCCAATGAGTTTGAGGCTTTCCCCCACTTTCTCTTTTATTAGATTTAGTGTGTTGGGCTTTATGTTAAGGTCTTTGATCCACTTGAACTTAAGTTTTGTGCAAGGTGATAAATATGGGTCTATTTGCACTCTTTTACATGTTGACATCCAGGCACCATTTGTTGAAGATGCTGTCCTTCCTCCATTGTATGGCTTTTTGCTTCTTTGTCAAAAAAATAGGTTACCATAGGTGTGTGGGTTTATTTCTGGGCCTTCAATTCGATTCCATTGATCAACTGGTCTGTTTCTATACAACTACCACGCTGTTTTTATTAATATTGCTCTGTAGTATACCTTGAAATCTGGGATGGTGATACTTCCAGATAAGTTTTTATTGTACAGGATTGATTTAACTATTGTAACCGAACTTTTAAATTATTTTTTAAGTTATTTATTTATTACTAAATTCACTTATAACAAACACCAACAATTTCTTAACTATTAATCCTATAAATTCCTACAACCCCTTTAACCTATCCACTAAACCTATTGATAATTATAACAACTACTTTCATAACCTTTTAGAATGATACAGTCTCTGGGGCAGGTCCTCAGTCGTCAGGAACATAGTCTTTGTTGTAGATTCTTTAACGCACTTAGCAGTCCTTTTTCTGGATCTCTCAGATGCAGGTTCGTCAGGGTCGTTGGTTATTGCAGTCTCACCTTAAATAAGGCTTCATGTTTTTTTCTCTGTGGGAGACCCCAGCCGTCTGCAGGCCAACTTACTTCTTTTGAATCAGGAACTCAGCTGCTCTGCCTCAGTCCTTAAAGCCAGGCACCGTTTCCTTTAGGCCACTGTTTGGACAGATCAAACCCCTCTAGGCAAAAGCTGAGCCACAGGGTCCAGTCCTTGGCCTTTTGGTGTCTTGCTCAGGCTTTCTTTGCTCACTGGCTTCTTTCTGCTTCAGGGAGAGAGCTGGCCATCAATGGCCAGCCGTTTTTTCAGCAGGACTCTTGGAGCTCTCTAGCATCAGGGGCCTCTTCTTCTTCTGGGCTCCACACACTGTCCTCAAATAGGAGGAACTCTGTTTCAGCTTAATTTGGGCTCTGCCCACTTAGCAGCTGAAAACAATGTCAGGCCAGATACTTTGTTTCTTCAATTCTATTGAGTCTTTCCTATTTTCCTGACTTCAAACTTGTTTTTCAGTCTATTAAGTCTTTCCTGTTTTTGCTGACTTTATGCTGATAATGCTCTTCAGGCCCCGAATTAAGAGACAGTATCAGAAACTCCTATATATTTTCTAAATCTAATTCATCTAACCCCTACAAACTATTCTGGGTTTTTTGATTTTTCTGTATGAACTTGACAATTGTTCTTTCCAGGTCTGTAAAGAAAAAAAATTCAATGCATAACTACTGAATTGAATAAACATTAACACATGCATAGTAGTTATGCATTGAATCTGTCTATTGCTTTTGGCAGGATGGCCATTTTTATTATGTTGATCCTACCTATCCACAAGCATGGGAGATCTTTCCACCTTCTGATGGCCTCTTCAATTTCTTTCTTCAAGGACTTGAAGTTCTTGTCATACAGGTCTTTCACTTGCTTGGTTAGTGTTACCTCCAGGTATTTTATATTGTTTGTGGCTATTGTGAAGGGCATTGTATCCCTGATTTCTTTCTCAGCCCATTTATCTTTTGTATAAAGATGGGCTACCGATTTTTTTTGAACTAATTTAATATCCAGTCACCTTGCTGAAGCTGTTTATCAGCTGTAGGGGTTCTCTGGTGGAATTTTTGGGGTCACTTATGTGTACTATCATATCATCTGTGTTCACAAACTCCTAGCATCATTCTTTGCAGAATGAGTTATTTTCAAATATATCTGAACAACTGATGTGGATAAATTACATCAGCTGCATGTTTCTTGTCATTTTCTAGGGCTTTTATCTTTTAGATCCATAGAACACACCTTTGTGATTTCAATTAAAATACACGATCGTTTTTAAAATGTGCTGTGTTTGAAGATATTGAGTATTTTGTTACTAAGTTATAGCATTAAATCATCTTAGATAACTGTAATTCTGATCATCTGTATTTTCTTATACCTACCCTTTATATTTTGAGAGAGGACCATGAATTCCCAACAGGACTCTCACTTCCTGTTGCTGTGTCTCTTACCAATTTTTCCCGTTGCTTCCCTTCTCCTATGTTCTCTTCTTCTTCCATGCCTCTTCTCCTCTTGTCTATGGACTGTTCTCTTCTGTTCTCCTTCCTCTTCTACATTCTCCTTTCTTCTCTGGACTCTTCTCTGCTCTCTCCTCTGAATTTTCCTTTACTATTCCTTTCCTCCTTTCTTCTCTGCCCTTTCTCTCTCCTCACTTCTTATCATAAGATTCTTGGTTTGGATATGAAGTAATTGTTACACCATTCTGATGCGTCCTTTGCTTTGGTCAATGTTTTTGTTAAATACTATTAAGAATTTGCTTAATAAGCTGGGTGGCAGTGATACATACCTTTATTCCCAACACTTGGGAGGTAGAGGCAGGTGGATCTTTGAGTTCAAGGCCAGCCTGGTCTACAGAGTGAGTTCCAGGACAGCCAAGGCTACACAGAGAAACCCTGTCTCAAAAAACAAAACAAAACAAATATGCTTAATACTAATATTGCCGTTCATCATTAAATTTGATTACTGTCTTCCTGGTAGTATCTTATATAATTTTAAAATTATGTGTATATGTGCATGTTTCTGTGTATGAATCTGTACACAGAAGTGTAATGCCCTCAGAGGCCAGACACATTGGATTATCCTGGAGTTGAAGGTTGTGAGCTACTCAACATGGGTACTGGGAAGAGAACCTGGGTTTCCTGCCATAGCAGTACATGCTCTCAACCACTAAGTCATCTCTCTGGACCCTCATGTTTCATAACTTCCATTTTTAACCTTCTACTTCTTTCTTATTTTACACATTCCATAATAAGTATATTTCTAAATCTAACTTTTACATTTTTTCACCATCCTGTCTTTTCTTTTTAGAGTTTTAACCTACCCAAATGCAAAATACTCACATGTGCATATACTCACAGAGATATGCACACACATATGAAACAAAATAATGAAACCACAAAGCAGTGGTTCTCAACTTTCCTAATGCTGTGACCTTTTAATATAGTTCTTCATATTGTGCTCACCTCCAACCATGAAATTATTTTTGTTACTTCATAACTATAATTTTGCTCCAGTTATGAATTGTAATGTACATAAGTGTTTTCTGACAGTCTTAGGCAAACTCTGTGAGTGATGCACAGGTTGGAACCAATGCTGTAGAGTCTCACTCCATCTGCAGGGACAGAAAGTATGGAGGGTGTGGACTAGTCACTTGTGCCTTCAAAGGGCACCAAGTGATAACTAGGTCTCATTTTTACAGTTTTGCTCCTTAATTTTTTCTAGCACTTAAAAATATCATTGTCACAAAATTTGAGAATTGATCAAGACATTGTTTCCTGAAAGGAAACAAAAATTCTAATAGTTCTTCCTGCAAAATCATGATGGTTCACTAGAATTACATGGGAGTTCCTTTTATTTTATTTTTTGAGACAGGGTTTCTCTGTGTAACAGTCTGGGCTGCCCTGGACTCACTTTGTAGACCAGGCTGGCCTCAAACTCACAGAGATCCACCTGCCTCTGCTTCCTGAGTGCTGGGACTAAAGGCGTGCACCACCATGCCCGGCTTGGGGTTGCAATTCTTAACTTTTGATATTTTCATGCCATCCTTCAGTATTTGGAAGAATTTTTCCTTCATAACTAATTGCATGGAGTCTCTTAGGCACACTGTCAATAAGTTTTGAGCCCTGACTACACACACTAGAACCTTCTTTGACCATCATTGATCTGCTTGTTGGCTTCAGCACTGCGCTCAGGCTATAGCAGCACACCTGAGTTCTCAGGCATGAGGTTGCTTTTGTTCTTGCTTTACACCAATGTGTCAGTCAGTGATCACAACCACAAGTCAAAGTAGTTTTCTCTCTCCTAAGATCGTAACTGTGGGCTCAGATGAAAAGTCTGACCCGCAGAAAGGAATCTGATTCCCATTTATTGCTAACTTCATTTTTTTTTTTTGGGGGGGTTATAAATCCTTTTATTTCTCACTCTGGGTATTTTAGTCCTCTTTATCTTCAGAATTACAAATATAACGAAGATATACATTTCATCTCCCTCTTGGCCATTATGTGTACTGAGTGTTTGGCAGCTCTTCAAAATTAACAATGTTCTAAAGATATATTGTTAATTCCCTCTCCTGTCCTTCAGTTTCCTATTTTTATTTATGGAACAAACAGGTAATGTTTTTTGGGGTGTCTTTCTTTCCTTTCTCTTCTACATCTATTTGATTCTTTTTATCATATTGCTCTCTCTATTGTATTATTCAGACCTGCTAATGAGGTCTTTTATTTCAGCAAAGGCTTTAATTTCTGAGAAAATTTTTACATACTATATATATTTTTTCTTTATTTTATTATACTATTTTATCATCTTCTTACTTTAGTCCCTTCGATTCCTGCTTTTCCCCATAGCTCATTCCTTTCATGCTGCTACTTTCATGAAAATGTCTAATAATTCTTATTTTCTCTTTTGTAACTAAAAAGCTACGTGGAGTGCCCTGGAAAGATGGTCTGGACTCCTATGCAGGCAAAAGGCTTATTCAACTACTTCTCTTATTGTGTCCTACGGAGACCTGGGATTGACTGGCTCACTTTGTGATCTGATTCTACGACACCAGGAGCTTTTTAATCTTAGTTTCCTACTCAATTTATGAAATCGTTCTTTAGGGAACTCATTCCAGACAAACTATGTGTGAGTACCAGGCACAGAGAGGAGTCGGAATCAGTCACACATCACTCTAGCTTCCCAGGAGCGGAACCCTCGTCTACCCAACACCCTACAAGTTGTCAGTTCATGTTGGCAGTTTCTGTTCTGTTCTGCAGGCTCTGACCGTGGCTTTTGTCTGGTGACTGTCTTAAGAGTTTCTCAAAATCTGAACTACTGGCAATAAACTATCCTTCCTTTATTTGGTATTATGGTCTTATGTCACATTAGTAGATTTTGGAGATAGAAAACAAATGGCTACTATGAGCCTTTGAAGCTTGGGGTCATTTTTTAATGCAGATTTTCACCAGGTACCCACTTTTTCTAACTAGCCCTATAAGCAATCTATAAAGCTCAAGATTAGTTGTAGAGTTCAAGAACTCATGGGTTATTTACATTTTGTCAGGATCATACCTGTCAATGGCTTGAAGATCATTGGCTGGATTCCAAGTTGGATCAAACAATATAACAACATTAGCACCAACAAAATTGAGGCCTAGTCCACCAGCCCTGGAAAGAAAAGGAGACAACACATGAAAACAGTGTAAACTTCTAGAGGGATGATGGCGTGCACAGTCATCCCAGCACTCACCAGGCAGAGGCAGGAGTTGGAGCTCCAGGCTGGTTTAGGCTGTATGGTAAGACTGTGTCTCAAATGAACTACCCACCATCCAGAACAGAACAAACCACTGTGCTATATATAACTCAACTGGCCCATTTTCTGCAGTCAATATAATACTATATTGCCATCTTTTATATAAAACTAGGTGATTCGAACTGAAATATGCTTATGTATCTATGACATATTCTTTTTCTACCATTCAAGGAAATTCCTAAATTGACCATTTGAATCCATATAGATAGGTTGATATGCTAGTTTTTATAATTTTTATATACTCAAATACCATTTCTATAAGATTTTTAAATATAAGAATAATTTTAATATCTTCTGCAACAAATAGAAGTTACAGAAATATCTGTCCAACAAACCCAATCCACTGGTCCCACTAGGATCTTGGTTCATAAATTTAGAACTCAATCCAGGACTGATGTGCATGCATTCCATTCACATGCGTAGATCTTACTTAACAGTGGTTACAGCCTTTCCATGTTGTGAATTTTTTATTTTGTGTTCCTTTTTTAACAGTTGTGACAAAATTGTATACACTTTAAAAGAAACATTATTATATATATATACATATATATGTACATAAATATAAAGGGAATATAAAGAAAAGTGAAGTTTAGAAATGTATATGAAAATGGACTTATACTAAAAGGAAGATCACACAATGGCAGAAAGAAAAAAATCCACGTTCTCTCATACATGCAAGCAAAAGGCTTATTCAATTACTTCTCTTATTGTGTCCTACGGAGACCTGGGATTGACTGGCTCACTTTGTGATCTGATTCTATGACACTAGGAGCTTTTTTTTTTTTTCAAGACAGGGTTTCTCCGTGTAGCTCTGGCTGTCCTGGACTCACTTTGTAGACCAGGCTGGCCTCGAACTCACAAAGATCCACCTGCCTCTGCTTCCCAAGTGCTGGGATTAAAGGCGTGAGCCACCACCGCCCGGCTGACACTAGGAGCTTTTTAATCTTAGTTTCCTACTCAACTTATGAAATCATTCTTAGGGAACTCATTCCAGACAAACCATGTGTGAATCCAGCCAATAATGCCAATAATACATGTAAACAAATGTACTTGTGGGCATAACATGAAGAAAAGAGAACAAGAAAGGCTAAAGATGAGGGGATGAGGAAGGACAAATGGAGATGATGTAAAGAGAATTATTCTACTCCTGTCATGGATATTTGGGTTCTGATGGTGGATAAGTAGTGCATAAGAAATGTTCAACAGTGAAGTGCAAAATCTAATGTAAAGCTCCATAGCTTCTATTCTGAATGCTTAATCTAATTGCAATTCCCTAAATTTTACAGACTTTGGGTCTGCTTAATTTTGATGTGTGGTATTAAATAAAAGGAACAGCAAAACTGAAGTCCAAGGAAAAAGCTTTTCTTTTGTTGTCCTCCACTAGTCTCCTAAGCCGTGCTCATCGGTTTCCCACTGTGTCAGGAGCATCATCCTACACTCAGACCATGCGTACACTCAGACCATGCATGCACTGATGCTCATCATCCAAAAACAAAAAAACCAGGGACAATTTCTTCCTTAAAACACGCATCAGATGGAAAGAGACTCATATTGACTCTTCATCCTTTATGAGATTCATATTGACTATGCATCCTCTATGCAGGAGTCATGCTAGATTATTTTCATCTTTAATCCTCAAAATACATTTGGTTTTTTTCCCGACACAGGACCTCACTGTGTAGTTCTGGCTGTCTTGAAAATCACTATGTAGACCAGGCTGGCCTGAAACTCACATAGATCTACCTGCCTCTGGCTCACAAGTACTGGGATTAAGGTGTGAATTATTAGGCCTGGCTTTCCTCAAGATAAGTTTAAGAACCAAAATTTTTCAGGTAGGGAAAGAAGTCTCCTCAAGTAGGCTGAGTCTGTATTCAAACCAAAGCATTCATTGCTCAAGAGAAATTGAGTTCTATCTTTTTTAGAAGTACTTTGCAGAGATGATAGAAAAAAGATTCTGGATCTAAGAAGATATTTTTAAAATTATGAGGCAAGTTAGTATGAAAGCTGAGTTAGATATAGGACTTTAAACACATGGAGATGGTTAGATAGTAGAATGTTAAAGTCAGGTGCCAAATACATATGGACTGGACATTGGGAATGTATGCTAAGCCATATAACTCTTATAATTGTGGCCTATTTATTTCTGTTGTTTTGTATTGTATTTATAGTTATAAGAAAAAGAACCATTTTTTGGACTGAAAGGGAGAGCTGTTGGGGGGAAAAAAGAAATACCTTAAACTAAAAAAAAAAAAAAAAGAAGGGAAGAGGATGGGGGGGTTGAGGGGGAGGAGGGTGGAAGGGTGGGACTGGAGGGGGGAGTAGGGAGGGGATTGTGATTGAGATGTAACTTGAAGAAATAAAAAATAAATTATTAAAAAAAAAGAAAAAAGATTCTAGAGAGACTTAACTTTAAAGGGTAAAGGTGGGACAGGGAAAGAGTTTATAAAATAAAACAGTAAAATCTCACTATAGAGAAGTTAGAGTGAACATGGGAGAGATTCAGATACCAGCAAGTAGAAGTTACAGGAGCATCTGTCCAATAAGCCTTTTCAACTGCTCCAGGTAGGCTCTTGATGGAGAAACCAGACATGGATTCATCTCAGATACCCCAATGAGCTCAAACAAGCCCCTCTGCTTGTTAGAGGAGCAATCTTCCAAGAGACCAAAAGTACAAATGACAGATGCCTAGTTAAAGCAGAGGCAAAGGCTTTTAGAAAAAAAACTTTAATGTAGATCTGTGATGATGAGATGACTCTCTGATGATGAGATGACTCTCTGATGATGA
>CAJQZJ010032727.1:1125989-1167294 GCA_907164525.1 Lophiomys imhausi
TCTCTGATGATGAGATGACTCTCTGATGATGAGATGACTCTCTGATGTGACACAACTTAAAGCGTACCTAAGTCTATCACTTTGCTATTACCTGGCTAACAAAAAGGGTTTATTCTTTAAGCAATGTAATATTATTGTTCATTTCAGGCCAAGGACTAGTATTTGAGACAGAAATCTCATGATCATGCAGGCTGTTCATGTCTAAGAAATGTCTTCCATATTCTACTCTTGTACCAAGTAAATACATCAATTTAACTATATTTAGTGTTAGACGAAAATATCTTTAACAAATTGCATGTTAGTATTGTGTATTAAGTATTATAACAGGTCAAATTAAGTATCCATTTAACAGTGCTTCCAAGAAAACTAATGGGTAATATCATAAGGATGTCAACTTCCCTCAAAGCCACTTATAAACTCAATGATTTTAATAAAAAAAAATCTAATCCCAGATGGACAAGATGATATAAATACAGTACTCTTCTACGAAATACTCAGAAAAAAAATCCAAGAAAAACAGCAGATGAGTCTTCTTTAAAAAAATTTCAAGAGCATTTCTGGAAATCTAAGAGTTAAAGTGCTAAAAGTATAGAGGAAAAAAGAGGGTAACTACACACAAGAAAACAAACAACGCGCCTGCAGCAAAACCAAAAGAAGAGAAACTCACACACTATTTCCACCAACATCAAGATAGCAGGAAGTAATAATCACTGGTCATTAATATCTCTCAACATCAATGGACTCAATTCCCCAATAAAAAGACACAGGCTAGCAGAAGGGATACAAAACCAAATCCTGCATTCTGCTGCTTATAAGAAACGCACCTCAGCAAAAAAGATAGGCATTATGTCCAAGTAAGGGGCTGGGAAAAGATATACCAAGCAAATGGACCCAAGAAGAAAGCTGGAGTAGCCATTCTAGTAGCCAATAAATTAGACTTTCAACCAACATTAATCAAAAGAGATGGGGAAGGACACAACACGGTATACTCATCAAAGGAAAAATCCACCAAGATGACATCTTAATACTGAACATCTATGCCCCAAATGTAAGACCACCCACATTCATTAAAGAAACACTACTGAAGCTCAAATCCCACATTGTACCTCACATATTAATAGTGGAAGACTTCAACACACCACTCTCACCACTGGACAGATCAACGATGCAGAAACGAAACAGAGAAATAATGAACCTCAGAGATGTCATGAATCAAATGGACCTAAATGATAGCTACAGAACATTTCACCCCAAAACAAAAGAATACACTTTCTTCTCGGTACCTCACGGAACCTTCTCCAAAATCGGCCATATAGTCCATCACAAAGCAAGCCTCAACAGATACAGGAAAATTGAAATTACCCTTTGTAACTTATCAGACCATCATGGAATAAAGCTAGACTTCAACAATAACAAAAACAACAGAGAGCCTGCAAAAACATGGAAACTGAACAACTCTCTCCTCAATGACCTCTAGGTCAGGGAAGAAATTAAAGTCTTCTTAAAACACAATGAAATGAAGACACAACACATCCAAACTTATGGGACACATAAAAACCAGTGCGAAGAGGAAAGTTTATAGCACTAAGTGCCTTCAAAAAGAAATTAGAGCTGGGCAGTGGTGGCGCACGCCTTTAATCCCAGCACTTGGGAGGCAGAGGCAGGCGGATCTTTGCAAGTTTGAGGCCAGCCTGGTCTACAAATTGAGTCCAGGACAGCCAGGGCTACACAGAGAAACCCTCTCTCGAATAACCAAAAAAAAAAAAAAAAAAAAAAAAAAAGAAATTAGAGAGCTCTCATACTAGCGACCTAAAAGCACACCTGAAAAGAGCTAGAACAAAAAGAAGCAAACACTCCCAAGAGGAGCACAGCGCAGAAAATTATCAAAATCAGGGCTGAAATCAACACCTTAGAAACAAAAAGAATATAAAGAATCGACAAAACCAAGAGCTGGTTCTTTGAGAAAATCAACAAAATAGACAAACCCTTAGCCAAACTAACTAAAAGGCAGAGGGAAAATACCTAAATCAACAAAATCAGAAATGAAAAGGGGGAAATAACAACAGACACTGAGGAAATCCAAAGAATCATTAGGTCCTACTTCAAAAACTTGTACTCCACAAAATTGGAAAACCTAAACGAAAAAGGAAAACCTAAAGACAATTTTCTTGATAGACTTCACCTACAAGGTTAAATCAAGAACAGGTAAACAAATTAAACAGTCCTATAACCCTTATGGAAATAGAAGAAGTCATTAGAAGTCTTCCAACCAAAAAAGGCCCAGGTCCAGATCGTTTCAGCACAGAATTCTACCAGACCTTTAAGGAGAGCTGACACCAAGATTCCTCAAACTCTCCCACAACATAGAAGCAGACGGACACTGTCAAACACATTCTATGAGGCCACAGTCACCCTGATAACTAAACCTCACAAAGACCCAACGGAGAAAGAAAATTTCAGACCAATTTCCCTTATGAACATGGATCCAAAAATACTTAATAAAATACTTGCAAACCGGATTCAAGGTCATATCAAAAGTATCAGACAGCATGATCAAGTAGGCTTCATCCCAGGAATGCAGGGGTGGTTCAACATAAGAAAATCTATCAACATAATCCACCACATAAACAAGCTAAGAGAAAAAAAAAAACACATGATCATCTCATTGGACACTGAAAAAGCTTTTGACAAAATACAGCACCCCTTCATGTTAAAAGTCTTGGAAAGATCAGACATACAAGGACCATACCTAATAATAAAGGCAATTAATAACAAGCCAATGGCCAACATCAAACTAAATGGAGAGAAACTTAAAGCACTTCCTCTAAAATCAGGGACAAGGCAAGGCTGCCCACTCTCTCCATATCTCTTCAACATAGTACTTCAAGTTTTATCTAGAGCAATAAGACAACTAAAGGAGATTAAGGGGATACAAATTGGAAAGGAAGAAGTCAAAGTATCTCTATTTGCAGATGATATGATAGTATACATAAGTGACCCCCAATATTCCACCAGAAAACTCCTACAGCTGATAAACTCCTTCAACAAGGTAACTGGATAAAAAAATTAATTAAAAAATATCAGTAGCCCTTCTTTATACAAAAGATAAACAGGCTGAGAAAGAAATTAGGGAAACAACACCCTTCACAATAGCCACAAACAATATAAAATACCTGGGGGTAACTCTAACCAAGCAAGTGAAAGACCTGTATGACAACTTCAAGTCCTTGAAGAAAGAAGTTGAAGAAGATATCAGAAGATGGAAAGATCTCCCTTGTTCATGGATAGGTAGGATCAACATAATAAAAATGGCCATCCTACCAAAAGCAATAGACAGATTCAATGCAATTCCTATCAAAATACCAACACAATTCTTTACAGACCGTGAAAGAAAAATTCTCAACTTCATATGGAAAAACAAAAACCCCAGAATTGCTAAATCAATCATGTACAGTAACAGAACATCTGGAGGTATCACCGTTGTGGATTTCAAGCTGTACTACAGGGCAATAGTAATAAAAACAGCATGGTACTGGTATAGAAACAGACCAGTGGATCAATGGAATCAAAGTGAAGACCCAGAAATACACCCACACACCTACGGTCATTTAATTTTCAACAAAGAAGCCAAAACCATACAATGGAAAAAGGAAAGCATCTTCAATAAATGGCGCCGAACTGGATATCAAAATGTAGAAGAATGAAAATAGACCCATACTTATCACCTTGTACAAAACTTAAGTCTAAGTGGATCAAAGACCTCAACATAAACCTGGACACACTAAAATTAATGGAAGAGAAAGTGGGGGAAAAGCCTGGAACTCATTGGCACGAGTTGCAACTTCCTGAACAGAACACCAATAGCTCAGGCTCTAAAACAATCAATAAATGGGACCTTATGAAATTGAAAAGCTTCTGTAAGGCAATGGACACTGTCCTTAGAAGAAAATGGCAGCCTACAGACTGGGAAAAGATCTTTACCAATCCCACATCTGATGGAGGACTAATATCCAAAATATATAAAGAACTGAAGAAATTAAACATCAAAAATTAAATAACCCCATCAAAAAAATGGAGTATAGAGGTAAAGTCAGAATTCACAAAAGAGGAATCTCTAAAGGCTGAGAGGCACTTGAAGAAATGTTCAACATCTTTGGTCATCAGGGAAATGCAACTCAAAACAACTCTGAAATTTCATCTCACACTGGTCAGAATGGCTAAGATCAAAAACTCAAATGATAGCACATGCTAGGGAAGATGTGGAGAAAGAGGAACACTTCCTCATTGCTGGTGGGAGTGCAAATTTGTACAACCACTATGGAAATCAATCTGGAGATATCTTAGAAAACTGGGAATAGTTCTACCTCAAGACCCAGCCATACCCCTCCTGGACATATATCCAAAAGATTTGAAACGAAACCACAAGGACATTGCCTCAACAATGTTCATAGCAGCTTTATTTGTAATAGCCAGAAACTGGAAGCAACCCAGATGTCCTTCAACTGAATGGATAAAAAAAACTGTAGTACATTTATACAATGGAACACTACATAGCTATCATGAAATAAGGAAATCATGCAATTCGAAACCAAATGGATGGATCTAGAAAAGCTCATCCTAAGTGAGCTGACTCAGTCCCAGAAAGATAAACATGGTATATACCCTCTTTAAGTGGATATTAACCAAACATCACAGGACAACCATCCTACAACCCACAGACCCAAATAGATAGGAACCTAGCATATCTATCCTAGGAAAACTTCACCCAGCAGTGAGTCATGGAATCTGCTGCAGGTTAGTGGAACATCTTACCCTAGATGGTGGGCCATACCAAACTTCAGTACAAGAGGAAGTTCTTGGCCCTCACATGACTGTCGAACTGAGGGAGTATGATATGTGAGGGCCCATCTCATCTGAGGAGGAAAGTACCAAGTAGAGGAATAATGAGGGAGGGACTGAGGGATGGGCCAGGAGGAGAGGAGGTAACTTGAAAAAAAATTAATTTAAAAAAAAAAGGTAAGTAAGCTTAAAAAAATAAAATATAAAATTTTCAAATGATAATTTACCAAAGGCATACTTGCCTTACTGGCATGAAAGGAAAAATGGTCTTAATTTAAGGTTAGAATTTAAGGGTAGACTTCAGGTTGCCACATAATTCACACACACTTGGATATCATCTTAAAGGTTTTTTTCATATATATAAAGGATATTTTCATTGTTTGGCATTAAAAAGGTAGTTAAGAGGTCTAAAATGCTGTAAATAAATTAAGGGTTATTACAGTTCAACCTGGTTTTCTAAACCTCTAAGAGTTGAAGTAATTTGGAGCTAAGGTAAAATATTTGAGAAGGGTGGTGTTAGCCCATGCCTTTAACTCCAGCAGAGACAGGAAGATCATATAGAGTTAGTTGCCTTGTAAATTCTAGAGTTACAATGAACAGGGTGGCGATGATGTATACCCTTAATCCCATCACATGAGAGGGATACAGCCTTAATCCCACAACACACTGGAGACAGAAACACACAGATTGCTGAGTTCAAGGCCAGCCTAACACAAAGGAAGGTCCAAATAGAGGAAAACTTAGATCTAGGGGTGGGGGTGGACATCTTTAATCCCAACAGTTGGGAAGCACATGCCATTGATCCCAATATTTGGAATGCAGAGGCAGACATTTGCAATGATTTAAGTTTAAAAGCTACTCACAAAAGGCATGCTGAAATTCAAAGTGAATTGTCCTTTAAGATCTCAAAATATATATATACTTAACGGTATGTTTATTTCCAAAATATCAAAATAATTTCTTTTTTAATCTCAATTGAAAGATAATATTTTTTATAATGTCAAAAAACCCAATATCCTCCAGGAAAGATATTACCTCTCCCCCCAAAAAAAGTAGTGCCCCAGAGTTAGGATTAGGACAGGGCTCTGTTCTTATCATTCGAGGAGATTAAAAGAATCCATCTAAGGAGTCCAGGGACAACTGGACAACTGAAACCTCAGAAGAAAAGAGATCAGACACCAAAGAATACAAGTAGCCCAGATGATCCAGACTTGCAGACTTCCTCAATAGCTGTTTTCTGAAAAATCTACAACCAGAATAACTCAAAATCGCTAACTAAAATTGTTCAGCCCCACAGACTGTTCCAGCCAGAACTTCAGTAAAGTCCTGAAGTTCAGCCTCTGACAACAAACTTCTTAGGACATTTAAATAGCTGAGCACAAAAGGACTGAACATCAAATGATTCTATTAACATGCTTAACCATTTTTCCATTCTTATTTGGACCCCAAACAAGTTTCCTAAGTCCCAAATCAGCAGGAAGTAATTTTAAGAGAGCAACGTCCCATCCCCAGAAGGCGGGGTGGGTGATCCCCACCCCCCTTTGGTCATTTGATGGGTTATAGATACTTGTTATTTAGGGGGGGAGAGGTTACAAGTTGTTAAATGGTCTTGCTAAATAGGTTTTGGAGGTTAGAGGCAGGATTTCTCTCTTTTTTCTTTTCTTTATCCTTTCTCGCCTATGTAGGGAGGGAAAGACTTGAGAAAAAAATGGGATATAGATATAATATAGGAATGATAAAGAAAAAAGGGACAGATTATTGAATATGCTTTTATATCTTTGTATATTGATACAAAATTAAGATTATATTTGGCTCCATCAGTATTGATTGTGGTAGGTTTAATGTTAGCAAATAATAGCATGAGGATGGCAAAAGCCTGGACTTTAAAATAAAAAAAGACTTACTTCTGAAGTGACATGTCCTTGGGAACACGCCAAGGACCAGGACCTCTTTGATCTTAGGGCTAGGGGCAGGGCATGCCCCCTGAGGTCTCCTGTCATTTCACAGCCCTGGAAAAACATCTGAATGGCATGCCCTGAGGCACTTGCCCATATCTGTGGACCGCCTGTTAATTCACACCCCTCTGCAAAAGCTTTTTTGAAAAAAGACTTGAGCCCAGAGGCATAACTTGAAAAGTGCACGAAAGCTTCTGCCCACAGGTGAAGATATTTAATGCAGGATTCAGGTGGACAGAAGACTCACTCTCTCTCCTGTTCCTGACTCACTCAGCAACATTTTCCTGGACTGGCAGAAAAACATGCATCACAATCTCATCAGAAAGTTTCACCCTCTGATGTTGACCCATTTAGGGTCTGGAGGGGAGAGGGATTCTCCCTGAGATTTGGGAGCGCTTAGATGTGGAGCTCTGGGACATGGCAGGCCATAAGCATCTGAATAGGTGAGCCACCTGGGAAACTTTCATATGTTAATTGTTTTAAGACCACGAAGGCAATGAACGAAATTCAGAGACTTTAAAACTGAAAAATTGGATGAAGACCAGCCATCCATCAGGACCCATGCTCAGAGAAAAATATCCTTTTGAGAAACCTTAGGTTAATGCTAAATGCTTGTATTATAGGTACTAAGAAGTTTTAGGTGCTAGGTTTCAGAGTTAGGGTTTGGGTTTAGGATTTAGGAATTTTATAGACAATTGTTAGGTAATTGTTAAGTATTAATAAATATACGTGTTATAAATAAAATTCTGTTACAACTGATTTTTATATATTGATACAAAATTAAGATTATATTTGGCTATATTGGTATTGATCTTTGTATATTGGTACAAAATTAAGGTTAACTCTTTTTAAGGTATTGTACCTAAGTAATGCTTAAAAATGAAATGTGAAGTTTTGGCCTTTTGTTAGCAACTGTCAAACTGTTTAGGATAATTAAGAAATGCTAACTAGCCGGGCGGTGGTGGCGCACGCCTTTAATCCCAGCACTTGGGAGGCAGAGGCAGGCGGATCTTTGTGAGTTCGAGGCCAGCCTGGTCTACAAAGCGAGTCCAGGATAGCCAGAGATATTCAGAGAAACCCTGTCTCGAAAAACCAAAAAAAAAAAAAAAAAAGAAATGCAAACTAATCATCATTCAAGCATGTCATTTTGTTAGGTACTAGGGTAGTCTATCACAGATGTTTTCTAAGTTAATCAGAAATCAAGCTGCTAAGAGACAAGCAACATTTGCTTATCCAAATATAAGGAGATAGATGGGTGGTCTTCAAAAACCTCAAGGGATCTGTAGAATATGGCATTCAAAGATGTTCAGACATGTCCCCTGTGCTGGAGAGATGGCTCAGCCGTTAAAGGCTAGGCTCACAACCAAAAATATAAGAGACATGTCCCATTCTACTCCAAGCAGATGATGAGCATCAAAGAATCTTCAATTGGAGATAGCTGAATCAGTGGCAAGCTTGTCACTGGGCAAGAACAATCCCTTGCTTCAACTACAGACAGAATGCTGTCCAAAAAGGACAAAACTTGGAAGCAGGTAAGTTGAAAGACTAGCTCTGCCAAGACAGGGTAAGCAAGTCCTTCATAATTCCTGCTGTACAATTAATGTCTGTCAGAGATCCTAGGCCAAAAGGCAGAAGATAGATGCTGCAATGTATGGAGAGCAATTGGGAACTGTCCAGGCAGCCAGTTGTCTGTCCTTTCTTAGTTTTGGAAGCCTCTGGCTCTGCACTTCCTGTATATTCAGATATATTTATCTTTCTCAGATCTCTGATGTAGTTGAAGACTAGATAGTTATAGTCTCACAGTTAAATTTTAAGTTGTTTAGGAATTAAAAGGATGTTGTAGGTCTAAGATGTTTTTAAGTTGGTAATACAAGTTAGTATGAAAGCTGAGTTAGATATAGAACTTTAAACTCATGGAGATGGATGCATAGTAGAACGTTAAAGTAAGTTTCCAAATGCATATGGACTGGACATGGGGAATGTATGCTAAGCCTCATAATTTTCATAATTGTGGCCTAATTATTCTTGTTGTTTTATATTGTATTTTTTGTTATAGGAGAAAGAGCCATTTGTTGGACTGAAAGGGGGAGCTGTTGCGGGGAGGGGGGAAGATATACCTTAAACTTAAAAAAAAAAAAGGAAGTGGATGGGGGTGTGAGGGGGAGGAGTGTGGGAGGGTGGGACAGGAGGGGGGAGTAGGGAGGGGATTGTGACTGAGATGTAATTTGAAGAAATAAAACAAAATTAAATTAAAAAAGAGAAAAAACTACTAAAAAAGTAATAACAAAAATAACTTTATGAGCCGGGCGGTGGTGGCGCACGCCTTTAATCCCAGCACTTGGGAGGCAGAGGCAGGCGGATCTTTGCAAGTTCGAGGCCAGCCTGGTCTACAAAGTGAGTCCAGGACAGTCAGGGCTACACAGAGAAACCCTGTCTCGAAAAACCAAAAAAAAAAAAAATAAAAAAAAAAAAAATAAAATAACTTTATGGTTAGGGGTCACCACAACATGAGGAACTGCATTCAAGGGTCACAGCATTGGGAAGGTTGAGAACCAGTGCCCTAATCTCACATAGAAGTAGGAGAGGACTGACTCTACAAAGGCATTCTTTTACCTCCACATATGTACCATGACATAAGCCTTCTCTAACAATAATAAATAAATAAATAATATATACATACATACTTTCAAGACTTTAAAAAATGTGATTAAAATTACTAAAGAATTAAAATTATAGAAAACAAAATGCAAATAAAATGATAAGATGGGTTTGTAAGATATAATAGGATTTGTAAAAACAAAACTTTTCTTTCAACATTAGAAATGCAGTTTTGCTATGTAAGACTTTTTCCCAGACACAGCTCTGGGAGAGCAGAGCGAGCTGGTAGCTGTGTCCTGCAAGCTGGACCTGAGGTGGTCGTGAAGTCTCCCCAGTGATGGGCGTGTCTGAAGTTAAGAATGCTTCTGTCACAGAATTGATCTGAAGGCCGAACTTACGTCACGTGATGTCCCGTATGTACAGACTCAGGCGGGAAATGACGCTTGATTTAGTCACAGCAAACTAGAGCTCAGAGCCTCTCTCCTTTACTCAGCTGCAGGGATCGAATGTGACCTGCCACTGTGGCTTCTTTTTCAAAACAGTGAGAAAAAAAAATCTATAAAACTCTCACACACAATGCCAAAAATAATTTATTATGCCCAAAATATCTTCTTAGGTGTTCGTAGTGATTGAAATCTTTCTCAAAAGAGTGCATTTTCTTTAAACCTTTCTAATTAGAGATTCGTTAAGTAGGTGCTAAAACAAATTCATTCTTTTTAAAGTCTCAGGAGTGCTGCAGTCGGGACAAGACAGAGAAGGCATCAAGGGGGAGCTCTAAGTAAGAAGTGCAACTGTTGAGATGGTAAGACACTAACTCATACTATCCAGGAATTCCTTCCTGGGAGTCAACGTTCACTGGTTCAATATTATCCTTTAAGCCTCTCCTTACAAGAGGAATTCCACAATGATAAAGAAATAAAAGTTTAGGTAAAATTCAAAATACTGCCATTCCAGTTACAGCTGACAGTGTTTTTACTGATTCTTTAAAAATCAAATAAAACAAAGCAACATAAGCCCATTCATTGAAAATTAATCCCAAAATAGTTTTAAAAACAACCCTGAGATAAAAATGAAGCTCTCAAGTTTTATTTTCTTACATTGTGGAAACAAGACAAATGTTCACATCTCGGCTACTGTTGAATTCTTTCACAATCTTGAGTCTTTCCTCTGATTTTGTGCTTCCATCGAGTCTCCGGTAATCAAGGCCAGCAGCCATACAGTACTGCTGCAGCACATCAAGCAGCTGTGGGACAGCAGGGGAAGCACAAAGGTTTTGGTCACAGGCTTTGTCCAATCACAGAGGCTACCTCATTGGACTAGCAATTTCTTCTCTTTAATGAGCTGCAGATATGGGGTGTAACTATGTGGCAGAGTGATTCCCTAACCCATATAACACACTAGGCCCAGCTCTATTTCCAGTAACAAAAATATTCTCCCTCACTTTTAACCCATTCATTTCTTCCCATTATTATAAAACAGGCAATCTTTTCATTTTAGTCTTTCTTAAAAAAAAAGGAAACCAAATAAAAAGAAAATAATTCCTCAAATAATTTATTTTAGTAATTTTTTATTCATATCATTTTCTAAATTCTAAAATATCCTGAATATCTCAAAAGACCATCAGCAGAAAATACAACTTTACCTTTGCATTTCATAGGATGGTGGCACCCCTATCTAATTCCCACACATGACTGAAGGAGGTCTGAGTTGCTCCCTCACTGGTTTGCTGTGTGGCTGAGGAGAATGAGACAGTAACCTGCTACTTCCCTGTGCTCAGTGCCTAGGGACCCAGGCCAGTCAAGCAAGAACAATGGATGGAGCTCACCTTGGTGGAAAAGGAGAAGAGAAGAACCTTATCTCTGTGTTTCCTAAAATGATTGAGAAGCTGCTGGAGGACCTGGGAAGGAACACAAGGCATCAGTGGACCAGTGCAGACCGCAAGGACCCTTTACACAGCAGACAGCCCTAACCTCAGTCATCTCTGCCTACTCCCTTTATATTTCCCAAGTTAACAAGTACAGTATTTATCATGCCAAATGCTATTCACCATCCTAAGTAGAGAGGCAAAGTTCCCAAAGCCTGTTTCATCTCATCTGGTTTTGCTAAAAAGAAGCATTTTTGATGATGGATTAATTTAATTTCCAGAACACATATTTATACCTAGAATGTATTAAGACTGAATTAGAAAAACATATCTTTTAGCAAGTAAATGGTTTTCTAGACAGACAAAATGCAATGCTCTCAGTTGCTTGTTTCTAGGTAGGTTCTCACAGACCTGATGTCTACCTCTTAGGTATACAATTCTTCTCACTTTCTCCCCTTTGTTTATTTGCAGTTAGTCCTGACTTCCAGATTTGATTTTGACCTCAAAGTGCTAATAATGTGACCTCACACTCCCTTCTTTAGAGAGGAAGCAACAGTTCAAAGACTGTGCGCAGCAGAGCTGTTGTTTTTAAGCAGACATTCCCATACCTGGGAAGACAGAACACCATGGAAAGGCAATCCACAGAGAGGAGAGGAATTTTCTGTACCAAGTTTTACTGAACTATGAAAGAAACAATGTTATTTATTTGATGATAAACATCTAAACAAAAAATATTACGCTCAATACAACAATCTCTTAATAGTTTATCTAGCAAGGACTTCTTTTGAAATTTGATTCTTACCCTCAATCCTTGAAAAAGCATGCTAAGGAAGTTGCCTTTGAAAATCTACTCAGATGGTTGAGTAAAAATGTCACAGCCTGGGGACATATTTCAATATCTGGACAACGTATAAACTTTTATTTGCATTTAGTTTTATTTTTAAATGAAATAACTGATTTTATGGAAGACATGCATTTTAATTTTACATATACTAATTGTTTTAATTGATAGACATCAGTTTTTTAGGTTTTCAGAACTACGTATATGTGTAGAAAGCACCCACATACCGCCTGTCATCTCTCTTCTTACAATACTGGGCGTTAATCCACAGCCTTACGCAGGCCAGGCAAACTTTCTACTTCTGATATGTATATATATCCATATTCCCTCCTATTAATGCTTATTCGACGCTAATGTTATTAAAATGTTGTTTTTCATTGTTATTCATGAGTTATCTGTGCAACTAATGAAGACTACTGACCTGTCCAGCTTGCCTTAGAGCTCACTCATTTCGTTTACAGTTCTGAACTCTGATGAATGCACCATGACGTGCTGTCACATAACAACGTCATATAAAATGGAGTTCCTACGTAAAAGTCCCTGCGGCTCGACCTACCTACCGTCTTCCCCCTCATCCTGTACTTACACCTGTGATGAAAGGGGGTCGGCACCATGTGGAGTGGCCAGCGGCGGACTTTGCACCCTCATTTTATTCCCGCATGTACGTGAGCCGGAACATCTTCCCTGTGCTTCCTGGCCATCTGCACTTCTTTTTGTAGTAAGTTATCTGCCCAAATCTTTGCCCATTTTAAAGCTAAATTATCTATTTTCTACTTCTGAGTTTTAAGAACTCTCAGTATATTTTGGAGACCAATCCTTCATTATTTTGCAAAGATATTCTGGTCTGTGGCTTGTCTTTTCATTCCCTTGGAAGATACGAATGTATTAAGACAAGGATATGCTGAATAGAAATCTATTCTCGTCACTGGACACGGCTTCAGATCTGTTGTAATTTGTGGGTTTTAAAAGTGAAACCAAAAATAAGTAATAAGAGATTTTTTTTTTCTGATTACAGGTCTTCATTAGGCTAACTTAAAGAAAAAAAATTCACTAAATGAACAAATACAAACTTAAGGGATCTTAGCAAAAATTCAAAACTGAAAATACCATGAATATATGTTAAAGCTTTAATAATACAGATTCTTACTTCTCCTCCATAGAATATAGGCATTCTACCTACAAATTTCAGAGTATTTATAGCAAAGAAATTTTTGGATATAAGTTTCTCAATTTAGTCAGACAGGCCTAGAAAGACGAACCTGGTGCCTCTTTGTCCCATAGCAGTGAGCTGGCCTCCCTATTCTAACTCTCAGCTCAGTGGGCACAACTTGTGATTACTCCATTGACAGGCAAGTGAGGCAAACTTACAGCTGACATCAAGCCAGGTCACTGCTGTAGCTCGAAGGCTAGGACAACTAAACCAGGCACCATGTGATCGTCACGTGATCAGAGCCTCTGCAGAACCAGATCTTCACATCTCTGAATTCACAAAGGATACACAACTCAATGACTTGAAGATACTAACCTCACAGGCAATAATTCTATGATAAAGCCTATGATAAACCTGTACGTATCACAGGTAATGACGCTAATTAAATCATGTGGGAAACAAGTAGTCCTATATTACATATCACTAGCTTACTGTCACGATCTGCTTGACTGGTAATTAGTCAGAAGTTTTAAATCGACTACTCTCCATACAAACCAAGAGGCCAACCCAACTTCTAACAACTAAAATCAAAATGAAATCTAATCATTATCTTAACTATACATTATAATTTCTAAAAATAATAATTTCTGAAAATAAAACTCTAAATGAATCTGGATTTTATACCTTGAAATTTTAAAAATAAATAAATAAAATGGGTAAAGTGCAGATTATTATATTTTAATTACTTGGAATAAATCACAATATTCTCATGAATACAAACTTATTTTTACAAATAATTTTTACAGATTTATTTATTCATGTATTTTATGTACATGAGTGTTCTGTCTTCATATACATCAGAAGAGGGCATCAGATCCCATTATAGATGGTTGGCAATCCACCATGTGGTTGCTGGGAATTGAACTCAGGTCCTCTGGAAGAGCAGCCAGTGCTTTTAACCACTGAGGCATCTCTCCAGCCCTTTACATATCATTTTTAATGCAATCCTCTTTACTACTTCTACTTCCACCTATTCTGTTTCACTGAATTTCTAGGTTTCAAGCAACTAAACCAGTTTAAGCTTAACTAGATTAACTGCTAAAAATATTTCTAGATAAAACACTAATGGACCATTTTGAATTACTTCCTTTTTATTGTTTGCCAAAAGAAATGAACATCTTATCTTTTTCTTAATTATAGTATAAAGCTGGGAATTGTCCTATAAATGCCTGAGAACACATAAGTGAGGATTTCTGATAGCTCTGGGGAAGGGTTAAGCAAATGTGTCTTCTTGCAGGAGGCCAGAGGCTGTCAGCAGTTCACACTACTATGACAAGCAATGTCCAGGGACCTAGGTCAGAGCTACAGAACCTGGGATGGCTTTCTACACCCCTCCTTTAGTAACACAGTACCAAGAACAACATGGCCACAGGTCAGATTCCCTGTACAGAACAAGTGTTCCCTTGCAATTTTACTATTCATGTAAGCAAACAACAATTGAGGCAGAAGATTCCACCTAGACACAGAGGCCTTGCCCCTGTGCATAACAGCGTACACTCTAAGTGTTCCTAAGTTCAACAGATCAGTAAGAGGAAGTCTGAAGTGCATTTGATGCCATTGAGAACCCATGTGTGTAGTGATCCACATGCTCAGCTCATAACCTACGTCTTTTCTCAGGGTCTGGGTGCTGTCCAGGTTAGCTGGGTGCTTGCTGTACTGCTGCATAAATCAAATCTTTGTAAGGCATCCCTGTCTGTATGAAAACTGAAGGAAGAGCACATACCTTCATTTTCCCACTATATTTAGGGTCAGAGAGTGTTTCAAAGGCTGCATCTTTGCTTTTCTGCACAAAATCTGGGAATCTGGAAAATACCTGATCACATATCCTCTTGATAAGTGTTTCCTTGAGAGAAGGAAGAAGAAATTTCAAAACATATTTTAATCTTCAAAAAAAACTTATACAAATTCTATTTATGAGAAACAGATATGATATGCCTTCTTTAAGTGAGACTTAACAATTCAGAAAATCCTAAAGCTGTATGTTAAGTATGCATGGTTTTGATGAATTCTTGACACTATGGATACAGATACTATTATCATTACTTTTTCAAGATTTCTAGAACAAGGAATCAAACATTCCCCAAAGAATAAAAAATACTATCAGAGACTACTGGACCAAATTCTTAATAATTCTTAATAGATTTCAAAATCAGTTTAAACAGCAGCTGCAGCACAAGAAAATACCCTTAATGAAGGCGAGACCTGCTTCTGATGCTGTGCTCTGGAGTGAGGTACAATTGCAGTCACCAAAGCAAATGCTCTGTTTAAGACTCAGCTTAAAGAGGATTGGTTGTTGACAGTTTGGGAAACAGATTAAATATAGTTAAACATAATACTAGAAGAATGGATTGATTTATCAGCTATCTAAGTAATTACACCAAACATACAAGAACAATACATAAACACTATTAGATACGTAGCGGCTATTACTTTAAGCTCAAGCTTTTTCAGCCTGAATAAAGATTTAAGTGCACATGTTTCTTGATACATAAGTTTTACTTTAAAATTTTCAGTATTGATGATGAAAACTGAACTTAAAACCTTGCACATACATGAGGTTCTGTCATTCAACCACTAAATTTTAAAATAAGCAAGACAGATTCCTCTTCAATGTCACCTAAAACACACTTAAGAGTATTTAGCTAAGGTAGTGAGAAGAGGAACTCCTGGAAAGAAGCTGTGTCTGTAGAGACTGGCTGACTGATTAGAGCTGAAGTCCTGTGGAGAGAATGGAATGCTACAGGCTCAGAAGTTAATTATCTTAACTTGGAGGGAGCTTTAGCTACATACCCCCAACAGCCATTCCTTGCCCAACTCTGTGTGAGAACTAACATCCTGTGACCAAGAGATAATCCTCTGGAATACTAGTTTCTACCAATCCAAAGGCTAAGAATGTCATCAGATAGCATCTGTACCTATAGAAAAGCTTCCCCCATCTTGTTCCCATCTCTCTGATATACCCACCAAAATATTTTAAAACTTGACTTGATTTCTGACTTTCTTCAGTGAACTATATATAAGACTTCATAAAACCACTTTCACGTTAAAATATGGAATTTCGGGTAATCTAAATCTCTGTTCCCATGCTCTGGTCACTGAAATGGCTCCAGAATAAAGTATCTCTGAGTAAGGGAGTCCTTTGAGAGGAGAGCTGGGACTTTGGTGTCAACAATGTTGTACAGTTTCAATTTTATATCAATAGCATCTCAGAGAAATGTGAAGTCAACCCCAACCTGTTGTTTGGAGGTGCCAGCAGCAGCCTGCAGCAGTGCTACATGGTTAGCTACTTTCTGAAGCACAGTCAGGTAACTAAGACACAAGGTTCGCACACTGTCACCCTGGGAATTGGTCTGTAACAGAAAGGACAGAAAACACAAACAAGAAAAGCATTAATAACATGGCTATATAAGTAATGGTAAGATGTGGCACTGAGTACTTGTTATCTGATTATCTAAGACAGTAGAGGCCAGGTACTTGGGAGAACAGCCATGGAGCACTGACCTAGAATCACTTTGGTAATGTAGTGATGCTCATTTAATGAAGGGGAGTCTCCAATCTGGAACACAACAGTGTGTGTTGTGAGAGAAAGGCTGCCATTAAGAAGGCACTGGCAGCAGGGCTACCATGCAGTCACAATGCTGTAAAGGGCACTTTCTCTCTGCTTACCCGGCTACTAGCCAGGCGAAAGTGAGGATATTCTAGAGACACTTATCTCTCGATCTGACTATCAGATTATTGAAATAATGGAGCACAAGAAAATGGGAATCTCCTCAGGAATCTCACACTGGGAGGAGGAAATGGCACCAGTCAGAGGGGAACTTGAGTCCCAGGAAAGAGATTTCATACAGTTCTAGCAACTCGTCAAAGCACCTCACAGACTGAAGGCCAGGCACTGATGGTCAGTGGTGGCCAGGACAGCACCTTGACTGGGAATGCTTAGATGACGCCCATCCTCGGCCCTCTAGTAAACTTTGATCTCACTTCTGGACCTGGAGGACGGACTTGAGGAGTTTGCTGGATCTCTGTCCCTCTTCCCAATGTAGCTGTGCTGAATAAATCTCCCTTTCCTGCTTCCCACTTTTAGTTTGGCTCTTTTAATTGAATTACTGATGAATGGCCAGATCAGACTTCAGGAACAGGTTGTGGACTCCAAGTCTGGTAACAAAGCTACAAAGTTTTATAAAAAAAAACTAGGGTACTAAATAAATTGAAGTGATTGAAAACAGCAGAAACAATTAAATGGCACAAACAGCACCCTAGGTAAATACTTAGGTCCTTGTAACCATCACAGGCATGTGACATAAGAGGTGAAACAAAGAGCAAGACACATAACGATCAGACAGACAGACAAGTGACTTTCTGTTTCTAAAGAAGCATGTTGTTCTACCAACCAAGTCTCCATTAAATGGACACTGTGCCAGGAATCAGGTCTTGCCAGCAAGCAGTGGTTAATTCTTATGAGCACTGGATGAGAAATTAGGTTTTTTTTTTTTTTAAAAGGAATTTTAAGATGAAAGTAGGCTACTTCCTAATAAGAAATGAGAAGATACCAAATTGCAGCTTAGTTTCTAAACTAGGTTTTATGGCTATTTGAATATTGTATTTTGTATGTGGTTATTTAATACTGTGAAGCACTTCTGATAACTTGTGTTTACATATGTGTATGTGTGTGATGCACCATGGCATACATGTGGAGGCCAGAGGATAACTTCTAAGAGCCACTTCCTGTCTTCCACCCTGTTCTAAGCAGGTTCTTTCAGTGGCTCACAAGCTCCTAGGGTTCTCTGTCTGCACCCATCTTGGCAGGGATGGGTGGCTCAGAGACCCTGTTACTGCACATGGGTAGCGTAGGTCTGGGCTTATGTCACAAGTACTTCTACTCACCAAGCATCTCTCAGGCCCCTTGATAATGTTTTAAGAGCGTAACTTCTAAAGTTAAAGAAAAGAAGAAAAGTGGTTTCACTGACATGAGAGCAAACAATAAAGATAAGTGGAGAGCATGCCTTGGAACAGCAGTTTCTCCTTTTCCGGCCACTGCCACAGGTACAAGGCTGAGAGGATGTAAGGATCAAAGCCACATCTTCTGCTTCCAATACTGTTTGATAGACTGCTTTCTGGAAGTCTGTCAAAGAACAATACACCATCTGGAGACCAAGGGGGGACAACTGTTAGGATCTATGGAGTGGTCAGGGGAATCACCAATGGCCACTAGATCTGATGAGGCCAGCCACCTACACTGACTACTTCTGCTTATGGCTTCAAGACGGTTTCTCGCCATTCTCCTCTCACCTCATTTTATGTTGTACAGACTATCATCGCACTTTTAAATAAAGCTTATAATTTGTTCTTGTTTTCACTTAGCAGAAAAAATACAAAAAACAAATATTGTAACTTCTTGATAATATGCTCATGGGTCTCCTTACAGGTCTATATCAGTCCATCATGTAAAAAATCATGGTAAGATAAAACAAAGGTTTTTTAGAATATTAGTATAAATAACACATGCTACTCAAATACTAAAAAACTGACAAAAACACTAAAAACTTCATGTTACTTTAGTTACTTGTTTTGATTATCTTGCTATAAATTCCTAAAATTAGTAAAGATAAGAATTAAATAAATATAAGCAAAGCAAATATAATTTTGCTATTATATATCCAAATTCAAAGACAAGACAAACTATTATAACAAAACAATGCCACCAAGTTATAAGGAATACAATCTCCCTGCAACTTCTGGAAGCACTAGAAATTAATAAAATTCTTCTAGATATTCAAGTAACCAGTATCAAAATCAAATGTATCCATAACAGGCCAAAAAGAATGTGAACAATAAGGAACAGTCATCAATTTTTAAGTACATAACTACAATGGGATAGTATTACAAAAAAAATGCATTCAGCAAATACAGGCACATCTTTAAAACAATGCTAGAATTTAAAAAATATGTCTACAGAATATAATTACTGGTTGACACTCAGTTTTGAATATAAAAGAATGTAAAAATAGCAGGAGCACATAGAAGACATCAGTCAGTAACTACAAGACCGAGGACATTTACGTCAGTACTCAACATTAACAGTTACTGCGTGTCTGTTAGGTGTCGTGCATTTCACAGCAACCATGTGAAGTCTGTCCATTACCATCGGGTCCACTTAACAAACAGCACTGGTCTCAGTAAGCTCCTCAACTGAACAAACCTGTAACTGGGAAAGCCAGAGCCTAAGTTCTAAACCTTTAGGTATAGTTCTCTCTTAGTGTATTTTGTTAGTATTACTCCTACTAAACAGATTGTACACACATGCATGAACACACATGCATACTTGTGGCATGCAACATTTTTAAAAGCAGAGGTTTACAAAGTATTCCAACATAATATTTGCTTTACATAAATATCAAAAGTCACATATTATCAATTTTCTCAACTTCCATATCAGTCCCAGCCTTTATTTTCAAATCTATCTTTATAAGGTATCCTAAGATTAGGGTGCATTTGATACCATTACCTCTCGTTAAGAGAGCATGAGTTAGATTTAGTTTATAATAATTTATAGAATCTTTACTGCTAGAACTATTAAGAATCACAAAGTTAAACAATCAGGCAAATATTTTAAAAATCCTGGAAAACTCCAATTTTCTTAAGCAATAACAATGTTATTTTCTTACAAGATAAAAATTAGGGCTGGGTGTGGTGGCGCGTGCCTTTAATCCCAGCACTCGGGAGGCAGAGGCAGGTGGATCTCTGTGAGTTCAAGGCCAGCCTGGTCTACAGAGTGAGTCCAGGACAGCCAGGGCTACACAGAGAAACCCTGTCTTGAAACCCTCTCACCCCTGCAAGAAAAAATTAGGTCAGTAGGGTAACTACAAACAGCATTCCACATAAAACCAAGCTAGAAGAAAAAGCTCTCAATTACTTCAGTCCTGTAACTCGAATCAAGATGCCCCAGCACACTGAGCAGCACTGTGTGTGTGTGAAGGAAAAACTCATTAAAAAGGGAAGCTCTCCCTACTACTTTAAGAAGAAATGAACCAGAAGCCTAAGACACGAGGATTTGGTCTGCTTTTGTCTTGTTTTGAGAAAGAGTTCACTGTGTAGACCAGGCTGGCCTGCACACACAGATCTGCCTGCCTCTGCCTTTGGTGCTGGTATTAAAAGTGTAACGACTACACCTGACCTTAGGTGTGCATTAGATACAAGCCTTTGGCTCCCCTACAAGGTGCTGGAGACTTTTTACAAGGAATTCGGTCACTGAGGCTGTGTCCCTAAAGGGGACATCGGGTTCTTGGCCTCTTCGTGTCTCCTTTTGCTTCCCAACACTGAGGCAAGAGCTTGTTCCACCATGTTCTCCCACGGGCTGCAGGTCCAAAGCACCACAGACTGGAACCTCTGAAGCCAAGTAGACCTTCGTCCTTTGAAGGGTGACTTATCTCTAGAATATAGGAAGCTAACTGACATGTACTAACTATAGGCTTATTAGGTAGCAGGTCAGTAAAATTAGGAAAGAAGTAAAGCTGAGCTCAGTTCATGTTTTCTGAAATCCCACATATAACAAACTAATTCCACAAAAGGAATCCTAAAAAGAAATGCTTTCAGGAAAACAAAACAAAACAAAACGAACTGTGACAAGGAATTACTAATACACACAAATGCAGTTCTCACCCGGTCTTCTTTCTTAGGCAGCTGACCCTGGATCAGAGCCTTGGTGCGCCTGAGAAACCAGCCAGACATCTTTTTTGTCAGCCTGCGCATGGCTTTTCGGCCAGTAGCAAGTTCTCTTTTTGTCGCTGTGTGTCTTTGGCCATGTTCTACTGGGTCAGAAAATTGCTTCTTGAAGTGGATCCTGCTACCTAAAAGCCCTGGCACAGCCCTTCATAAAGGCAGTTAAGAAAAAAAAATGTAACAAAGTTACTAAATTATCTATTTTTTTTGCTGGTAAGGGACACCTTCAGTGGCTTACTTACTAGTGACAACAAAACCAGACAGCAACCCTTTATGATTGCTTACAACTGACATGGACTAGAAATTCAGCATGTATTTATTCTGGGGGCCAACAGTAACAGGCTAAGACTTTTCACAGGACCTCCTACACGGAACATGCTTAGGAACGGGTATTTCTGAAAACGGTTAAGTGACCACTTTGGGGGGAACTAGCAATCAGAAAACAGGGCAGCACTCAGCTAAACAAGCAGGTGACCAGGCGATGTCTGGTCACTTCACTCACCAATCCATGACACACCATAGCTCCTTCATGTTGTTCTGAAGGATGGTACCAGTGAGGCCAATGCGGACCTTACACTTCACAGCCTTCATGACTTCTGTAACTCGTGCTTTTGGATTCTTGATTCTATGAGCTTCGTCTACAATAACCGCTGACCATTCCAAACTACAAGAAAAAAGGTAATGGGGGGGGGGTGGAGAGACAGAATTTTTCCTTACCTTAGTCTAAAATATTTAGACCCCATTTTCTTTTCTTGCTAACACCTTCACCCTTTGGTGATTCTACTCAGTTCTCATCTTGCTATGTGACCCTAGGTCAAGAACAGTACTGATCAAAAAAAAAAAGAGAATCATCCCCGAAAAAAATGTATATGATAATATAAAGCTTTAGAGATCATGTTTGATAATGCTGGAATAAAAGTACTATTTAAACAATATTAAATGACAGGCCCTTGAAAGCTGCAGGCCCTGCACTTCCTATATAATCAGATATATTTATCCTTCTCAACTCTCTGAGGTGGTTGAAGAATAGACAGCTTGAGTCTCATAGCTAAATTTTGAGTTGTTTAGGAATCAAGAGGGTGTTCTAGATCTAAGAAGATGGTTATAATAGTGATGCAAGTTAGTATGAAAGCTAAGTCAGTTATAGAACTTTAAACTCATGGAGATGGTTAGAAGGTAGAAGGTTAAAGTCAGGGGCCAAATATGTATGAACTGGACATTGGGAAGGTATACTGGGCCATTTAACTCTCATAAATGTGGCATAGTTAATTCTGCTGTTTTGTATAGAATTTACTGTTATAAGAGAAAGAACCATTTGTTGGATTGAAAAGGGAAGCTGTTGGGGGGGAAGAGGGGGGAAGGGTGGGACAGGAAGGGGGAATAAGGAAGAGTTTGTGACTGAGATGTAACTTGAAGAAAAAAAAATAAAGTACTTATATAAAATAAAAAAAAATGACAATCCCTCCTTTAACTAACAAACCAGAAACAGACACAGAAAAGAAACAAACTTTATGTTAATTCTGAATGAAAAGCATCAATATAGACATCAGTATGTTTTGGAAACTTGTGATGAACACTGTTTACTAAGAGGTTAATGCTGTGACCCCACAATGAGCAGCCATAAGAATAAAAGAATAAATGACTAAAAAGAACAGGTGCTGCGCATCAGTGGCCATGGCAGAAATGCCTTAGAGCCAAAGCCAGGACAGATGTCCAGAAGGATAGGGGCCAGTCTAGTCAGAATATTGGAGCTCCAAGAATAACAATCACAACTGGGTATGAAATATTGAATAAACAAAAATCTATTACTTAAAGGGAAAAAAATCAGATACCATACATAAAAATGAATTTAGGATATATTACAAATCTAAATGTGAAAAAAAAATATAAAACAGACCAATCTTCCTGATTCTAGGTTTTTGTTATAAATTGAATGTTGTCAAAGTTACAAACTTTTGCCCTTCTGAAGAGAACATTAAGAAAATGAAAGACATAGACTGAGAGAAAATATCTGCAAATAATAATAAGATAAACACCTGCATATGACTATATGCAACTACAACTCAACAGGCAATCAGAAGATGGGAAATGAGTCGAACTATCTGAAAATCACACAGGTTGACAGAAGCATGCATACAACTCAGCAAACAAAGAAAGGCTTTAAACTGCCGTCACTGTGGGCTACTTGTTAGTTTACCTTGTTACTCCAATATAACCAGGCGTTCATTTACCTTGCTTTAAGTTAAATTGTATCTAATTCCTAATCAATGAGACCCTTCCTTATAGAAGAATACCACTAATAAGATAAAAAATGATAAACTAGAAAAACACATCATGCTATAAGACCCAATAAGATAAATGGATTCAAGTAAGGATGAATTTTATGTGGCAAAACATCTACATAAATGGACATAAGAATCAAAATACTTAAATGGTAGTAAAATGTCATTTTATATATTTGCTATTATAAAGGAAAACCGTATTTTGAAGATGTGACTGTATGGATCTTCTCTTCTTATCCTAACAGGTAAATTTAGTGCTATTAACAATGAACAACATGGCACAATACAAAGTGACAAATATGCCGGGCAGTGGTGGCGCACGCCTTTAATCCCAGCACTTGGGAGGCAGAGGCAGGCGGATCTCTGTGAGTTCGAGGCCAGCCTGGTCTACAAAGCGAGTCCAGGACAGCCAGAGCTGTTATACAGAGAAACCCTGTCTCAAAAAACCAAAAAAAAAAAAAAACCAAAGTGACAAATATGAAGCTTACAGTAATATTCACAGCATCCTTGCCAAAAATGTTAACCTGCATCTAACAAAGCTTTTAGGATAGGCTCAACTTACTGAGACACGAATGATAAAGGGACCGTTCTGCATCAGGAAGGTGCAAAAGACTTCATCACCAAAGTCACCACCAAAGCTTTATCGAATCCTGCTGCATAGATACTTACAGATAGTTAGGAACATTTTAATTCCTTTTTGTTTTTCCCTCAAACCTTTAATTTTTTATTACCTTCCTTTCTGAATGTAATATGTATGTATCTGGGTACACATGTGTGCACATGCATGTGAAAGACAGAGGTCAACCTCAGGTATTGTTCCTTAGATGCTGTCTACCTTGGGTTTTTTTTGCAGACAGGCTCTCTCCCTGGTCTGGAGTTGGCCAATGAGACGACACTAACTAGCCAGGGAGCTCAGGGATCCATCTGTCTCCACACCCACAAGTGTGTGCCACCATGCTCAGCGGGTTCTACAGAATCCAACTCAAGTCCCCATGCTTCACAGCAAGCACTTTACCTACTATATGACAAGGCTAATGAGGTATAAAGAACTAACTTAGAACAACATTAAAATATTTAGGGCTCAAGCTGTCATGCTATGTGAGACTTACGGAAGTGATTCACTAGTGTACTTAGACAAGGTGTGTATGTATGTGTGTATAATATGGGAACATACACATGCTTATGCACACACACAAGCATACACAGATATGCATGGAAAAACATCTGTTGGTTCTAACTGTTGAGCAGACAGATATACACATTTGTCCAACTTTTCTTCAGATTTCTTATTTAAAGGTACAAAAAGATAGAACTCTCAAGAAAACAGAAAGGAAGAAATAGAAAGACAATGGGCAAGATGTCTTAGAGAAACAGAGAAAAATAGTCCATAGGCCAGCAGCAGAGCAAGCCAAGAAATGCATATGTGTAGTTCTTAAAAGATCTAGGAGTGGGGGCTGGAGAGATGGCTCAGCGGTTAAGAGCACTGGCTGCTTTTCCAGAGGTCATGAGTTCAATTCCCAGCAACCACATGGTGGCTCACAACCATCCATAATGAAATCTGGTGCCCTCTTCTGGCCTGCAGATATACCTGCAGACAGAACACTGTATACATAAAAGATCTAGGAGCTGGGGATTCTGGATGACTCAGGAAACTGGACTCACATAAATACACAACAGTTTGTTTAAGAAGTGGTTGGACCTCATAAGTAACAATTCCCACTCTACAATATAGACATGAAAGTCATTCTCATGTAAGGAAATAAAAGGCAAACTATGGCAAGATCTTACTTTCCCTTAAGAAATTAACAGATGATACAGAAAAATCAAAAGATTGTAACATAAATATGTTGTTAGCAATGTGGATATATAAGTCAGATGGGGTGATAAATATTTGTAATCTCAGCACTCAGAAAGTGGAGACAGGAGAATCAAGAATTCAAGGCCAGCCTGAAGTACACAGAAAAGTCTGGCTAGCCTGGGTTAGATTAAACTATCTCAAAGTCAAACCAAACTGAACCAACTGGGGAGTGGTGAGGATGAAGAGAGGAAAGAAGAGTAAAGGAGACAGACAGACAGACTGACTAGTGTCAGTAAGGGAAGGTATAGGTTAGGAGGGAGTGCACAAAAAGATGCAATTTCTCTACAAGCCGTATTTAGCTTTTAGACATATATAAATTTACCAATATTTCATAAAATAAAATATATAATAGTAATTAAATATTGTTCAACCATAGTATACCATGCACTTGCCTCCTGTGTGACTTGTTTGTTATAAAAGAGCTGAGCCCCACACTCACAAAATAGTACTCACTCAGATTAAACATAATACATTTAAAATATATCAAAACGAAGACATCTGCACTAATATAAGTAACAAAAAAAAGAATGTCTTCATTTCTCTACTTTTAAAATATATGGTTTACAGTTTATATAATTCTTGGAACCCTTAAAATAACATAAAATAACCACTTAGACATTTCTTTAGTAAATATATGTTAAAATGTAATAAGAACTGAGACATAGAAGTTAAATATGAAATTTATGTCAAGGAACATACTCTAAAGGGACAGATAAATATTAATTAAAATGTGACTTGTTATGATAAGTGAATTTATTACATTTATCTAATGCATAATATATTTTGAGGTAACATGCTGGTTTAAACCCTGAGGTCAGGAATTAAATTGGTGATCAATATTAAAACCTCATGTCCACCACTGACTTAACTGTGTAAGCTTGAACAAATTACTTAATAACCTCTTCATAACTAAGGTTATTACTTCTGCCAGAATCCATAAAACAGTAAAATACTAACTTACCATGGTATAGAAATCACATCCAAAGCCTAGCAAAATTCAATTTTACCAATGTTGCATTAAATATGAATAGTCTAAATACAAATGGCAAAGATTGTCAGAATGGACATAAAAAAATCAAAGTTCAACTAAATTTTACTTATAAAGTCACTGGAAATATTAAGAAAATGTTGCAATAAAAGGATGAAAAACTATAATATGCAGTAGGCATAAGAAGACTATTGGCAGTTATATTAGTATTAGATAAAATAAGAAATAAAAAAAATTAGGGGCACTTAAAAAAATCCATCAGGAAAAAAAAATTTAAAAAAGCATGCGAACTAAAAACAGAACTTAAAAATATATGACTTAAAGCTAAAGAACTGAGGGGATATAAGCAAATCTGTGATTTCAAATCTCATTTCAGAAATTATAAATCAACCCCAAAGAAAATCAGTAAAGACAAGGAACATTCAAATCTACACACATCTGGGACTGGAGAGATGGCTCAGTGGTTAAGAGCACCGGCTGCTCTCCCAGAGAACCTAAGTTCAACTCCAAGGACCCACGTGGTAGCTCAAAACTGTCTCTAATTCCAGTTCCAGGGGATCTGACACCCTCACACACAGATATGCATCCAGATAAAACACCAATCAGCGCTCAATTAAAAAAAAATCATAAAAAACCCTACACAAATCAACCTGTTCTTGACATTTATAGAGCACTATACCTGGGAACTGTAGAATAAATTTTCAGGTGCAAATGCATTAGAAAAATATAATTCCTAGCACAATATCATGTACTATATGCTCACTAAAATGAGTAAAAACAAAAAGACTGACAATGTTAATACTGGTGAGATTATGAAGCTACTGAACCCTTACCTAATCCAGTTAATGTAAAATGGCACAATCACTATGCAAAACAGATTTACAGATTCCTCCATTTAAACCTGCACTTATTCTAAAACTCACAAAATCCACTCCCATGTTTATGTCAAAAGAGCTGCCATAAATATATTTCTTAATTTTACTTATAATAACAACAAACTAGAAAACAAAATCAAATAACTACTTTCAAATGAATGGGTAACAAAAAGAGAAGCACACTCATAAGAGGGAATACAATTCAACATTTAAAAAATTATTACTGATTTACTAAAAAGTTCAGATGAATCTCAAAAACATATTGGGCAAAGATGTCAGGGATGAATGAAGAAACTTTCAGCCTAGCTGGATTAATAGAAATTTCTGAACAGCTTGAAACAGTTTGTTATGACAGAAATCAAGATGTGTGTTGATGGTGAAAACTGAAGGAAGTCTGACTGTAAGGAATTGGATAGTTGGGAAGATAACAATGTTTCTCCTTTAGTGGGGTAGGTCAGGCTCAAGCATTCACTTCTTAAAATAAAGTCAGCAAACTGAGACCAAAACCAGACTGTAAATACTTTTGCATGGTCAACAAATTAAGAATATACATACATACATACATACATACAAACATACATACATATATTTTAATCTTTTTGTTATTGCTGTTGTTCTTTCGAGACAGGGTTTCTGTGTAGTCCTTGCTGTCCTAGAACTCACTTTGTGGACCAGGTTGGCCTCAAACTCAGAGATTCTCCTCCTCTGCCTCCCAAATGCTAGGATTAAAGATGTGTGCCACCACATCCAGCTGTTAGTTTTATATTTTTAATGAGTTGCAAATAAAAAAAGAAACTATGTATGGCCTCAAAATCTTTACTAACTGGATCTTTACAGAAAAATCGAGCACTGCCAGGTCAATATTCACTGAGCTATATAAGAGGCTCCTTTGTGTCTGTGGAATGGTTCAGGGACCTAAATATGTTCAAATCTCTTACATAAAATGATACAGTATCTGCATTTAACATATATATATATATATATATATATATATAAAACTTCCTGTATTCTTCAAATAATCTCTAGATAATGCATAATACCCTCCACAATGTCAATGCTATATAAAAATATACTGAGTTGTTTAGGGAAATCATTAGTTTGTTCTAGACACATTTTTCTAGTCAGTGTTTTAATCTACAGTTGGCTGAGTCTCTGGATGCGGAACCTGTGGAAATGGGAGGCTAACTAAATTTAAAAATCAGTATTGACTATTGTACATAAATTGAACCTCATTGTTAATTCTAACAGAACCGTCCACCTGCGTTTGAATAGTCCATTTTGACAAAAGCAGATCCAATTCACCCTGTCACTTTCCAGATGAGATGACTCACCCAAATCCACACAACTAGTTAGTAGGTGCTTTTATTCTCTTTTGTTATTCTGAGCACAGGCTCCACAGGCTGGCCTTAAATTCACACTCCTCCCACTTCAGCTCCAGAGTAGGTAAGACCTCAGATAAGCACCACCTCATCTAGCCACAGCTCACTCTGAAATACATCTGTGTCTTCAAATCCTCTGAAAGAACTGTTAGCTGCTGTTCATCACTACCTCATGCCAGGAAATTTTAGCTGATTTGAAAGCATCACCTTTAAGGTAGTTTTCTCCCATTTTCTCTTTCACTGACTATAACTTACACTGTTTAAAATCATATTTTAGCATTTAAAGGATTTATTAGATAACTCACATGTCCTTCCCTCTGCTTATATGCTCTTGGTACTTGTCTGTTATCTGATAAGGACAACTTATATGGACTTATACCCTTATGCAAATGTTTTTTTTCTTAATCGTATCTTTAAACATGATTATATTTTAAGGTTGGGACTTATACACATGAATTCGGAATTCTAGCACAAGCTAGGTCAGAACAAATCTCTTAATTGGTTTTCCTCTATCAATGTGGCTCAGTGTGTCAACAAGGGTTTTTCTCTATAATTTGCTGGAAATACATCAGGGATATGCTACTGATCTAAGGTGCAGATTAAAATGTTCTAAGGGGCTTTCAATACTGTTGGAGGCATCATCTACACAAAGTGATGTGCACGGGACTTGGAACAAATCTTACCATTCTTTAAATTGGACTGTTTAGAAAGGAGTTCTAGTCTGAGTTTAAGAAATAGAATATAGCCGGGCGGTGGTGGCGCACGCCTTTAATCCCAGCACTTGGGAGGCAGAGGCAGGCGGATCTTTGTGAGTTTGAGGCCAGCCTGGTCTACAAAGCGAGTCCAGGACAGCCAGAGATATTCAGAGAAACCCTGTCTCGAAAAACCAAAAAAAAAAAAAAGAAATAGAATATGAAGTGGTAGGAAGCCTTCCCAGATGGAGTCAGCTATTGCAAACTCCGTTTTACAACCCTGGCATGAAATCAAGCTATGGGAGCTTGAGCTCTGAACGATGATACAAAGATGCCTATGACTGACTGTTGCTAGCAGCACGCTGACAGCATCTCTCACGGTTTTACCTGTTAAGTTCCTCCAGACACAGGCGCAGTGTTTCATAGGTTGTCAGAGCAATTTCACTTTTCCTCTGCTTTAAACGAATCAGTTCGTTATCTTTTTTGCTACCATGTAAAACAGTGACTCTGAAATATCCCCAGGTATCCAATTCATCCTTCCAGTTGTAGAGGACAGAAAGAGGAGCAACTATTAAAAAAATCTAAAAACAGGAAGAAAAGCATCCATGTTGTCAATAAGAGCTGAAATTCCAACACGAAATGCACAGTATCAATAGTTCCACTATTTGATTTTGGTGCTATAAAGCAATTAATACAGCTAACTGGTTTGCTAAGTGCAGACAAAAAAAGAGCCTCAAAAATATTCTTTGCTTCATTAGTTTTTTGTCAGAACAAAAAAGATAACACCCCGTAAGGAACAGTTATTTTTCATTTCTATTCTTAAAGGTATTGAAGAAGAGAAACGTAACTCTCCAAGAGAGAGAGAACAGTAAAATTAGGGTCCAACAATAAATTAAAGAGCTAATATGCAAAGCAAGTGGGCAGCATCCTTCTCTGAACACAGTCTTCTGGGGCTCTTTTCTTCTCTCTTTCCTACTCCATTTCCCTCACATTCTGTCAATTTAAGGCATGAAAAACTCATCAGAAAATTAAGCAAGTAGAGAACCTCATATAGGTTGACATCAGTAACTTTATATTTATTTCCACATTTATACCCTGCCTTCCCATCTGTGACTACAGATTAACTGCTTATGTTCTTAAAAGACTGTAAGTTTATAAGATTGATCATATTCAATAGCTTCCATCTATCTCTCTTGTCAATCTAGAATCAACATGGTAAAACTGCCCCCCATCTTCCTCATGTGCTAGCTTTATTTTTATAGTGGACCACTTTTATCCACAGACATATTTCCCAGGGTTAAAAAAAAACCATAACAAAATAAAAATCAAACTGAAACAAAACAGAACATGTTTTCTCCACTGCACATCTCTGGTTACCAGTGTCTTACTTTACAGGAATGTTATCGACACTTATTACTATCACCTCTATCCCGTTCTCTACTGAACTCATATAAACAGGTTTGTTCTCTATGTGGAAATAAGTAAGCTATAGTCTGGATATGAAATGTTCCCCACAGGCATGTGTGGTAAAAGCTGGCTCTGGGGGAGAAAGAGGGACTTTAAAGAGACAGCACCGTGTGGAAGGAAACTGAACTATTGGGACTAGCCCTTGGAGGACATCTCTCTTGTCCTTTTCACTCTGCCCCTCATGAAATCAGCCAGTTCCCCACTATGTGTTCCTCTTATGATACACTGCCTGGCCGCAGGCTGTAAAGCAAGAAACTGATCATGAACCAAAACCTCTAAAACTAAGAGACTGAATAGAGTCCTCCTTCTTCTAGGTCACTTCTGTCGGGTCATCATCGCAGTGACAGAAAGCAGACACCAGACACACTGGGCTCTCAGCTGCAGCTCCCAACACGGATGTCCCTCCCAGGACTGCTCTTCTGCTTTTCCTTCTTAGCCCGAATGCCTCGCTCATCACACGCTACATGGTTTATTTTTCCTGTGACCAATACTCCTAGGTTGTTACACACAAGAGGATCAGTGGTAAGCTTTTCTAGAGTGTTACTTGCCCCACTCCTAAGAGATAAACCAATAAAACACAGTATAAGGCTCTGTGTGATGTTCCACTTACCACTTGTCAGAGACAAATGCATGGCCGTGTTTGTAGAGAAAGAAGAAAACAAAAGTCCAGCTGAAGCTAACTAACCCCTAACTCTCACTTACCTTCTCATTCTTGCTTCACTCAAATACCTTTCACTATTGTATTTACCTTATAATTTAATCCTCCTCCTACTTTCAAATATAAAGTCAAGGCTCAAAATACTATGTCTAATTGTGATATCTCTCTTTGAATTTTGCATATTACAAGATGAAAATCCTGGGTAAACTCCAACGGGGTACTCAATAGTTTTCTACAATTCCAGCAGTCCCTACCCTTACAACTGCAGTGCTAAGAATTTAACCTGCACTTGTAACTGCAAGTTGATGAGATGTATACACAAAGATTTTCACAGTAGCATTATTGCAATGCAAACTCCTGTGAGTGTCCCTTCTTACACCTGCTTCCCTCCTTATTTTTCCTTCTTAGTTTTGTTTAGCCTTAACTGTCAGTTTGACATAGCCTAGATTAGGAAGAGAAGCCTCAATTGGGAAATTTTCTAGATCAAATAGGTCTGTAGGGGGCTGTCTTTATTATTAACTGATGTGGAAGGTTCTAGCCCACTGTGAGCTGTACCATCCTTAGGCAGCTATCCTGGTTGTATAAGAAAGCTAGCTGAGCAGGAACCTGAAAGCAAGTGAGAGAATGAGCCAGTGAACAGTGTCCTCCTTGGTTCCTGCTCAACCCTGTTCCCACCTGAGTTCCTGCCTTAACAACAGACTGTGACCTGTAAGTGTAGAGCAAATTTACCCTTTCCTCCCCAAGCTGCATCTGGCCAAATGTTTTATCACAGCAACTGGAAGGAAACAGAAGCTTTCCAATTGTTTCAGCTACATAACATGAGCTAAAAAGGTGGTAAATGGAAGTAAAATAACTGAAAGGCTTGTGTTTATGACCACTAAGAGTCTTTACACAGGCACTGTAATTTCTAGGAAGTTCTTCTGCCTTTCATTTTTCAATCTTAATTTTCTGTGTGTGGTGCAGGTATGTATGTACGTATATATAGTACAGAGGCTGACTGAACGTCTTCCTCTCACTAAATCTGGAGCTTGCTGTTTGGCTGGCCAGCTGGGATCTGCCGTCTCTGTTCCCAGCACTGGTATTATAGATGCAAACTGCCAACCTACATTTTTACACGGGTTCCAGGGGTTCCAACTCAGGTTACCATCACAGCAAGTACTTTACCCACTGGGCTATCTCCCTACCCTTTCTCTTTTATTATAATTTTTTCTTAGAATTTCAAAAGTTTGATCTTACAAGATAATATTTTTAATTAACTTAGAATGATTTGTTTCATAAAGACCAAACTACAGTATAAACTTAGCCTAAATGTAATGAATCATTCTAAGAATCAGCACTTGAAATGCATGATTTGTACCTTTTCCTTTAGGAATTCATTCCAAGTTAGACTTATTCATACCTGAAAAGTTTCAGGATATGTATAAAATTATCTCCCTCTCACACACACATGTACGCCTAGTTCACACTACTACTCTGTAATTTAACTCATTGGATGTCTCGTCTTCAAGGGGACTGACATCAGTCTTTCAGGTTCTGCCTTGACTCTGGTGTTAGTTTTATCTCTATTCTACTTATCCTCTTTCCCACAAAACATCCCTTAAAAATGTGCACGACTTCAGATGGGCTCTGAAAACATGCATGCACTGATGCCAACATAACGGAAAACTAATGTGAAAAACCATCTGTAAAAGTGATGCTGGGGAAGGGACCCCCAGCAGGGAGAAGAGTTCAGCAAGATGGCAATATAAGCACATCTACATAAAGAAAGAGAGGGAAGAATAAAGGAAGGCACCAGTCTCAACTGAGGCAGCAACACCATCACACCACATGGTGAATACATTACTCTTTTCCCATTCTTATTCTTGCTAAACATTTTGAATATATTTAACTCTATTTACATTTTAAAGCACACTACTTAAAGTACTCATTATACAAGAAAGAGGGCCTGAGTTCAATCCATGTTTTAAAAAAAGCTGGGTGGCAGTGAACACCTGTAATCCCAGCACTGGGGAGGTAGAAACAGAAGGATTACTGGGGCTTGCTGGCCAGACAGTGTAGCTGGATCAGCAAGCTCCAGGTTCAGACCCCGACTCAAAAACTAAGGTGAAGAGAGAGGCCACCAGACATTGACCTCTGACCTTGATAGCATATACACACTTGTGATGTACTTCTGCATACACATGTGCACATGCAAGCATGTACACACAAAAAGAACATAGGCATAAAACTCTATAATAATTTTATTGTTTTATTTAAAATCTTACACTATGGGCTGGAGAGACGGCTCAGCAGTTAAGAGCACTGGCTGCTCTTCCAAAGGACCCAGGTTCAAATCCCAGCATCTACATGGCAGTTCACAGCTGTCTGTAATGAACGGGCGTGGTGGCACAATGGGGAGGCAGAGGCAGGCAGATCTCTGTGAGTTCAAGGCCAACCTGGTCTACAAAGTGAGTCCAGGACAGCCAGGGTTACACAGAAAAACCATCAAACCACCCCCCCCCAATTTTATCAAAATCTTATACTACACTACAACCACTCCACTCTAAACATGTCCAATCTTGTCTGATCTCAGCAGAGTCAAGCCTGACTTGTTACCTGGATGGGAAAAGTCTCTTGTTTTTATAGAAACATTTATGAGTACCATTCACTGTCACTAGAGTAGAAATAGAGACAAGCATAAACCCGATCTCTTCAACTTTGCTGTGTGATCATTCTAAATATCAATGACACACCTTTGCTACCAGTATCATCTGCCTCCTTTTGTTCTTACATAAATTAAAAACAAATTAATGAACTGACTTAACTTTCAATACACAAATATGTAAATTTAACAAATAAGTCATGGAAATACAGTCAAGTAATACATTGAAACCCCCGAAGAAGTTTAAACTGAAATTCATCGTGCCATTCTTAAGAAATAACCTGACTTAACTAGCAGATGAAATTGGCAACATTTCAAAAATAGTCTTATATAACAATTTTATTTCTGAATTCTTGTATTAAAATGTCAAATTCATCATACTGTGTTTAAACCCTTCAGTATTTGCAATGTCCACTTTATGAACCGAGCACTTCTAGCTATTTCACCTTTTTGGCTGTTGAAGAGGGCTCCTTTTTCATACTTTTTAGTAAAAACTCTGGCATGTTATTTTCAATATCTTCACGAGTTCCCTTTTTATGTAAAACTGCAGCCAGAAATGAAATAACCTGGAAGAAAAAAAGACTTTTCTATCACTTTGTATAACTTTGCTGTATACATGACATCCTAATCAGCAGCACACTACAGACAAAAAACATATACTGCATATATAACAAGCAACATATGCTGCCATCTCCTCTGAACAATTCTGCCCACCTGATGAAATTTTTCTTTATTCCATTATCTGAGATATTACCTTAATATCTGTTTCTATCCATGGAAACTATCTTTGTAAAACCTCTAGAATAAACTATGCATTTTTTTCTTTTCTTATGGAAAATAAATTCCTTCAAGGAGGAAGTATTTGCCTCATAAGTTTGTGCCTTTGTTTATCTAATGAATGGCATAATGTTAATTTAAGATAAGCTAATACAACTCATCAAAACATACCATTTTGGATAGCAGCTATTATCCAAAAATTAAATGAGAAGGATAAAAATAAGAAAAGGATGCACAGCCCCACACAATCAACAGAAAGGAACATTCAGTCAGTTAGATACTTGATTCAAATGTTAGCTCTGGTTGTCTGGCAACTATGTGAACTTCAGCAACGTAATTAAATTTCCTAAACAGTTATCTGTAAAAATGACAAAAATAATATTGGCAGGGTTATTTTAAAGATTTGGGGTGAAAGAGTATGAGGTGGAAATAACTCATTACTTTAAAACATAAGTTATAGAAATATTGAAACCTAAAGAAAAATTATAAGAGAATTAGAAAAACTATAAAGGAAAGTTTGTATTTGGGGCCCAAAAAGGGGGCAGACAGAGGGTCTCATTTTAGCCTAGTGCAGCCTAGAACTCACTTAGTAGTCCAGTAAAGTGGCCTCAAACTTGTATCAATCTTGCTTCAACTTTCCCAAGTGCTAGAATTACAGGTGTGACTGTAACACCTTATGAGAAAGGTATTTTTAACATGTAGATATCTATCATCTAAATCCCAAATGACAGAAGAAATGGTAATGAGATTTATTTGAAAAAATAAGTGTATCATTTAAAAAAAAATCTTAAGCCATAGGCTCAGCAGTTATGAATATTAATTACTTGCCACCACAAAAATTTAAAAATTAACAGAAATTCATAAGTAGGTGTTTCATAGAATAAAACTGAAACACAAAATTATTTAAAAGAGGCTAGAGAAAACAAGATCAGATTACCTACAAAACAGCAATGATTAAATACAAACTAATAAAAAACAATAAAGATATTATACAATAGAATATTTTCAAAGTAAAGTAATAAGGAGAATAACATAATCTAGATTTTTATACCCAGGAATAATTTTCAAGAATGTAAAGCAAAGTTATTTTCAGACAACTAAAACGAGCCAATTAATCACAAAAAGAGCCACACTCTTTTAATGTGTAAAATATAAAAGTATTAACATAAGATATAAAAATATTGTAAGTGAAAAAAATATAAACACAAGTAGATGATTCTATGCAAAAGAGAAGCACACACAATAAGGAAGAGCAAGAAAAGCAGCAAATGGCAGGCAGAACAAAGACAAAACAAACAAAAACAACAACAACAAAAAAACCCAGGTCAAGAAACTGGGACTGGAGAGATGGCTCAGGGGTTAAGAGCACTGACTACTCTTCCAGAGGACCTGGACCCACATGGTGATTCACAACTGTCTGTAACTCCAGTTCTAGGGGACCTGACACTACAGACATACACACAGGCAAAACACCAGTGCACACAAAATAAAAATAAATAAATTAATTTTAAAAATGCTGCAGAGCCATAGCATTAAAAAAAAAATAACCAATTCTTTACCTTAATTAGCACTCTGGTTACACAGATATGCCTGTCAAAGCTCACTTAGCTCTGTACTCAAGAACTGTGAAAATGTTATTGCATAAAACTATTCCATAAACACAAACCCACCCATAGACTCATATACACTGACATGTATAAACATATGTATGTGTGTACTATATATAGTCTTTTAAATTTTAAGGAAATAGTCCTCAAAGCCTACAGCAAAATAGACACTTACCAGATACTATACAACAATCAAGAGAAGACTATAAAGAGTGTCCTATTGCTTTGCTCTTTATCTAATGGCTATTTTATTATATGAAAACAGTATTCATAATCATGATGACTGAATTCAATCTGCTCATCTACCCAAGATGATATGCAGTCTTAATTCTAGATCAGAAATTTTAATTTTGGATTTGTCAAATTCCCTAAAACTAAACAAAAACATGAAACATTTTTCATTTGCTTAAGAATCTCAGATTTGGGCTGAAAAGATGGTGCAGCAGTTAAAAAGCGCAGAGGGCCAGGTTCGGTTCTCAGCACCTACAGGGGGTGGCTGACCACTGCCCGTCACCCAGCTCCAGGAGATCCTACACACTCTTCTGGATGCCTCCTGCACCTGCATGCACATGTGCTCACACCCAAGTACAGAAAGACATGTACACACATAACTAAGAACAAAGCTGTGTTAAAAAAAAACTCAGACCTATGAAAAATGTCATAAGAATAACTAAAATGTTAAGGTTCAATTAGAAATTAGCTTTACCTAATTCATTAAATACACTAGTGATGATGATGATACAGACTAACTTCTAACTTTATTGCTTCATTCACACCATCCAAGAAAGTATGTTAAAATAAAAATAAACTTGACTTTAGTTGAGAATACACCCTAAGTGGACAGGGAAATAAAACCATGGAACTCTCTCAGTTAATTATTAATAATTATTAATATTTAACATGTTAATTAAAGTAATGCTAGCTATAATGTGCTAATATCCAAAAGGGAAAAGGAGGATGTGAAGAACCAGGCAGGGAGTTCATGGACCAGGGCCGCAATGGCACTAGTCATTTCTATGCTATTTTTAGTGACCGAAAGCTGTCAAAAGCTTCAGTGACATACAAGATTAGAGAAACACTTTAGTCAGACGACTACCCCACAGAAAAGAGAAATGGTCTGGCCTGCTCTAATGCAATCCACTGGCACAGCACAGGCCTATAAAAACCTGAAGGATGACTAATTTAGAATGAAGATTTACAAAACGAATCTCAAAGAAAATAATAAGAAGGTACTTTATTGTGGATTATTTACAAAACTCCTTATAGAAAATTAAGTCTGTCACATCCAGAACAATAAAAGGCCATAACCTGCACTTCAGAGATAAAGTAGCAGTGTGGGAAGCTGTTTCACTGGCATTCCTTTCCAAACTCTGCAAGCAAACATTTCCATAGGCCATCTTTCCCCACGTGCAGAGTCACATGATACAGAATAAATACAAGGCTGGGAAACAGCACATCAAACATTTAAGCCAAATGCTTAGACACCTGCCTCCTCCCCTCCCTGCCCCCCCCCAAAAGTATTTCTCATTAAAAAAAAAGACACTCATAGTCCCTTTTATCCCCATCTCATATGACATAAAAAGAAACAAAGGGTGCTTCAGAATCATACTTTAAATGATTTTTGCTTGCTTAAAAAAAAGTGCCAGTGCAGGTGAGAGACTTTAGAAAACAGCACTAAATGGGAGGTCTTCAGACCCACCCCTCAAGGCTCATTGTAAGAGTCAGAGGTTATGGACAACTCCAAGGAAATGGCAATTTCTAGATATAATAGAGCCGACGTACACACAAACTCAGAAACGGTGACAGCATGCACAAACCTGCACAACCTCAAGCCAGACAACATCTTGGAGTGGAGAACAGGAAGTAGACACAAAATCTCACTACTAACCAAGAGGCTATTTACACCTGACAGCTGACCAAGAGGGCAAGTCCATCTTCTTAGATGGAGTGACAATGGGTGTGTCAACCACATTCCAGAGCAGGCCTTACGCTCAGGAGCCAATGGCCAATACAAAATGGATTCCATGGATTTTCTTTGCTTTGTTTTTATTTTGAATATGTGAGTTGTTGATTATTTGGTTTCTTTCTTTTTTTAAGAGAGAAAGAACATTATATTGCAAAAGGTTGAGAAGACTTAGGAGAGAGGAAAGAATATTATCAACATATATATATTTAAATTTTAATTAAGTGCCGTTTTGAAAGGAGATCTAGCTCATTTGTCTTTACAAAGTTCTGGTTCTACAATATGAATTACACACCAAATCCAAACCACAATTTGTGTTTAAAATGCAAGGGCTATTTTATTTCTTTTTTAAAGGGCTTGGGGGTCTGGAAGTTAATTAACTTTTTACATTGCATATAGTATTTGCTCTAAGAATAAATATTAAGAAAGATATTATTCTCCAAATACTAATTGTGGAGCCTGACTGAATGAATCCATTTTGAAAAAGAGATTCCATTTTGTATTAAGTTTGACTCAGAGCTGAGCTCCAGTTCCAGAACAACAAAATGTACCCGGCCTTGTATTCCAGGGGTGTTCCCTCGTCATCACCAGACAGCTCACTCTGAGAAAGCACCCAAAAAGTCTAAACAAAGTGACCGCAGCTGGTTAGTCAGTAACAATGAGCCAATCAGAAATGGACAAGACTAGCTACCCAAATGTCATCCAATCATATGGTAAAGAACCTGCTTCTTTGTCTGAGTATCTATAAACTCTGTACTTTTGGGTCTGGGGGCTCTCAATTCGAACTGCTGTGTCAGTGAGTGTTGAGAATCTAAGCTCTGAGCTTGAATAAACAACCCTCATGTATTTATACATCGGAGTTGGCTCCTGGGTGGTCTTTGGGGTCTCCAGAACCTGGCAGAACATAATGAATTACTAAGGATAAACTAAGGAGACACTGACTCACTGTCCTCGATTTTGAAGCTTTACCATCTACACAGAGACAAACAAACAAAAACCTATAGTAACAGGTGGTATCACAAATAGAGATTTGCATAATGTATTCATTCTTGTATACATGAGCTTATTTCTAATTATAAGGTAATTAATATAAATACCTGTATCGTTTTTCCAAGTCCCATGTCATCACCAAGAATACACCCTCTTCCCTGGATGTAGTGTCTGTAGAGAAACTGAGCTCCCTCCCTTTGGTAATCTCGCAAGTATCTATTAATAGTATAAGGGATGGAGTCTCCATCTTCAGATAACTTAAAAGCACTGGCCAATGATGGAGTTTTTTGATTGGGGAAATAAGGTTTTTCTAAATCTTCATCATCAAATATAAAATTTCTGGAGCAATCTTTAGTTGACTTTACTTCTTGAAGTCTTTGAAGAGGTATTTTCTTTTCTTGAAAATCTGAATACAGGACAACTGCAAATGGCTTCCCATTTTCATCCACAGTGATAGACTTTATGCTTGCTTCACAAAGCTTTTTATTATCCAAAGAAGGAGCGAGACATCTTTCTCCTGGACACCATCTGTCTATAATAAGAAAATTAACTTTTCAAAAAGCTTATGAAATCACACATCATTTACCTACTGAGAAAAAGAATTTTTAATGTTTTCTAAATAACTGAAACAAAATAAATTATATTTATTTTCATAGATGCTTTTCAAAAATATATTGTCAGATGTTTTCTTATAGTCACCAAAATAATCTATTTTCTGTAGCTCTTATCTTGGCTGTGTCATTAAAAATATATTGCCAGGATATTACCTTTGTGACTCTGATTGATGGATGTGAGACAGGAACATTTGTTTTCAAATTTGTTTGGTTATTATTATTGGATTTGATATACAACCAGAGCGAGATCCACCAATTTAAATATTCTTGCTGACTCATGAACATTATACACATTCTCCTTACATGATACAGTAAAGAGAACCCTAAAATCTTCACAATAGCAACTCTTTTGTGGCATGTGCTTCTTATATTTACTCTATCCTTCTCTGGGCACAGATATGCAGCTAGTCAAGGAAACCTCTTATTTAACTACAATAATGTCACAACCATCACATATACCTTTTGAGTTTTGAATACTTCAGGTAGTAAGAGATGGGTTATAGGGGCTGGAGAGATGGCTTGAAGTTAAGAGCATCTGAAGCTCTTGCAGACACCATGGTTCAATTCCCAGTATTTACATGGTGGTTCACAACCATCAATAATTCAAGTTCTAGGTATCTAACACCCTCTTCTGATTTCCCTGGGTACCAGGCACACATGCAGTACACATATGTGTAGGCAAAACACTCATACACATAAAATAAGTCTTTAAAAAAAGAGAGATAAGTTCTAAGATCCTTTTGTAAGAGCCTGTCTGTAGGGGTTAGATAAATTAGATTTAGAAAATATATAGGAGTTTCTGATACTGTCTCTTTTTTTTTTTAAATAATTTATTTTTTATTTCAAGTTACATCTCAATCACAATCCCCTCCCTACTCCCCCCTCCACTCCCACCCTTCCACCCTCCTCCCCCTCCACCCCCCCCTCTCCCTTCCATATATATATTTTTTTTTTTTTTTTTTAGTTTAAGGTATTTCTTTTTCCCCCCAACAGCTCTCCCTTTCAGTCCAAATAATGGTTCTTTTTCTTATAACTATAAATACAATACAAAACAACAGAAATAAATAGGCCACAATTATAAGAGTTATATGGCTTAGCATACATTCCCAATGTCCAGTCCATATGTATTTGGCACCTGACTTTAACATTCTACTATCTAACCATCTCCATGAGTTGAAAGTTCTATATCTAACTCAGCTTTCATACTAACTTGCCTCATAATTTTAAAAATATCTTCTTAGATCCAGAACACCCTCTTGATTCCTGAACAACTCAAAATTTAACTATGAGACTCTAGCTATCAATTCTTCAACCACCTCAGAGACCTGAGAGGGATAAATATATCTGATTATATAGGAAGTGCAGGGTCTGCAGCTTCCAAAACTAATAAATGACATACCAGTGGCTGCCTGGACAGTTCCCATTTTCTCTCCATACATTACAGCATCAATCTTCAGCCATTTGGCCCCATTTCTCTGACAGACATTG
>CAJQZJ010032727.1:1172294-1185296 GCA_907164525.1 Lophiomys imhausi
AAAAGAAGTAAGTTGGCCTGCAGACGGCTGGGGTCTCCCACAGAGAAGAAAGCATGAAGCCTTATTTAAGGGGAGACTGCAATAACCAATGACCCTGACGAACCTGCATCTGAGAGATCCAGAAGAAGGACTGCTAAGTGTGTTAAAGAATCTACAACAAAGACTGTGTTCCTGACGACTGAGGACCTGCTCCAGAGACTGTATCATTCTAAAAGGTTATGAAAGTGGTTGTTATGATTATCAATAGGTTTAGTGGATAGGTTAAAGGGGTTGTAGGAATTTATAGGATTAGTAGTTAAGAAATTGTTGGTGTTTGTTATAAGTGAATTTAGTAATAAATAAATAAGTGTTAAATAATAATTTAAAAGTTCGGTTACACCTGTCATTCACTAAAGACTCTAATCTCTATACATATAAACTTATTCTGTGCTAATTGTTCGGCCTTCTATTTTATTTTTTATCCTGAAGACATAGCACTATAAATGGGGGAAAGGTCTTCTAAAATATGCAATTAAGCACATTTAAAAGGTACTAAATAGAGGACACTAAATAAAAGTATTTTTCAAATGGAATTCCTCATTGCAAGGATCCAAGAAATATACGGCTCTATCTGTAAGGGTACTGGAAATTAATTTTTTTTACACACTCCTCACTGATACACAAGGCCATTAGCGGTTTCCTGGGATCTTTCCCGTGAAGCTCCAGTTAGAGCTCCAGAACATTCATGGTTATAATGACAAGTGTATGCTGTCCTGAGCAAGAATAGCTCCCTGTGACAGTCTTCATCAATTGTTCCTCAAAAGCATTATTCCCATTAACTTTGCTGAGGTGGTTTGACCATAGTAATCCTAAGTATGCATGGAAAAACATGTTCTCCCACTCTATTCTTTTAGATCCAAACTGAGAACGTTATACTATTATGAAATTAACACCCTACTCTACTGCACAGGTAAAAAGATGTGCAGGTCAAAGGGTCGTCTTTCTGGAACAGTGCTAGCTGAGTCCAAGCTAATGACAGAGCTACAGTAATTCCTAATAGAAAACTTGTTTTAAATGATGCATCTCCCTACCTAGGAAATATCCTTTCATTTTAAAGACCTAATTCCTTAATTTGACACTCAACGTACATGTTTTAAACATCAATTATCCATCATTTTATAGCACATAATGGGTATAAAATAAAGAACAATGTCAAAACACGGCAGTGAGTAATTTCTGCTCTGTAAGGGCTGCAGCCAACTTGCTGCCAGCCCTGGTGACCTGGGTTCCATCCCACAACTCACACGGAGAGAACTGACTGGCCGAAGCTGTGGTCTGACTTCCACGCGCCTGGTGCACGCACACGCAGACGCCCACAAAGTAAAATTTCCACCTGTTTTAGCAATCACTTTCACTAATAAAGGCTGGCGGGCAAGTCTGCATCCCCTGATAACCACACCTTCCTTAAAAACTCTTGGTGACCTACAAGAGGCAGAATTCTGCTGCAATACACCATGCAGCAAGCTCTATAATAAGAGTGAACTGAACTAAACAGGCCTTTGCTCATCCGCTTAACAAACTCCTATTACTGACTAACAGCTGGCACATACACAGACAAAATGAAAATATCTGACATTTACTGAACGGTCAGTCTGGGTCAAAAGTGGAGTCACTTGCATACATCTCGTCTAACGGCCACGAGACCAGAAGATCCCCATTTCACAGAGGAGGAATCTGTTCCCGGGGCTCAGCAGCCCTAAACCCCGAGGGAGGTTCCGGCTCCTTCCTAGCGCGGAGCGGCAGGGGCTCCGCTGTCAATCAAAGGCCCCGCGCAGGAGCCGCTTCCGGAAGTGCCCTGAGGACGCGCGTCCGCGCAGAGGCGCGAGCTCGGAGCTCATACCTTTGCGGAGTCCCGCGCGGGGCTGCGGGGCGCAGGCGTCCATCGGGCCAGGGGGAGGCGCCCGGCAGCCCGCCCGCCCGGAGCGCCGAACTGCAGGCCGGGGGGGACGCCCTGTGGGGCCTGACGGGGCGGCGTCCCCTCAGCGCGGCCCGCGCAGGCCAGCCTCCGCCGCGCTTGGCAGATCCCGCGAGACTAGACATCGCGAGAAGACGGGTTAGCCTCCCGCGGGTCGGAGTGGTCCCCTCGGGGCAGGTCGGTCGCGGTCGGCCGGCGGACGCCCCGAACATCGCGAGATTTGGTGTGGGTGGCCGACCGGGAACCTCTCTGCTGCTGAGGGGATCCGTGGCCGGCGGCGAGCGACGCCCTCCAGGGATGGGGTGGACGGCGTGGTGTCGCCTAGGAGCTTCAGGGTGCAGCGAGCGCGGAGATGGCGTTTTCTTGGATTGACCTGCGTCGCCGCACCTTACTCTGGCGAGTGCACAAACAAGGAGGACGAAGGCGTTCGGCTGGCCCTCGGAGCGGTCTTCTTCACCGTCTGGAACGAACAGTGGGTGACTGGTCCCCAGCGAGCTGAAGAAGCGCGCACCTCGCCGCCTGCCACAGCCAGCCAGCGTTCCGCCACCTCCCAGACAAGCTGCTGAAGCCAAATGTACCCCCGCAGGCGTTAGGGTGTTCACGCACTGCGCAGGATGTCGTTGACTGAGCCAGAGGAAGCCTCTTGCCCACTGCGCTTGTAACCAGTTCTCACAAACCCTCGTTTCTTTGTTTAAAACGGCATTAATGTGAGGACATAATGATGGATTAGTGAGGCAACACCGATCTCTCCTGTGGGTTTGTAGGCCACAATTCCTATATAGGTCACTTAAAGCTAAAATCCAAATGTCACAGAAGCCGCCTTCCTTCCTACTCCTTGACTTGACTCTTAAAAGTCAACGATGATGCGTCTCTGGGATCCTTCCACAGTGGGCTTTTAAGGTCTGCACTCTTACCTGCCTCAGAAAAGCCCTTTGACATGTAAAATAACATATTTATGGGTTCCTGGATTGAGAGAAACAAATTTCCTTGTTAGGGGATCATTATCCTGCCTACTGTAGGACCTATTTTGGATACACTCTGCCTATTCAGCAAAGAGATCTCCATTCTTTGCAGATTCTAAAAATTAGTAGCATATTTTCATAGTAGTGCTATATCAAGAGTGTCACTTGTTTACTTAACAGTAGGAAAAAAGCTTTAAGAGAAGCATTTAGGAATATAGATTAAGCTACTAACAATCTGATTAAAGGGAAGTCATTGCAGAAAATAAGAGAGTTAAGTAAAACTTAGGGAGGAGTACTTCAAAACAGAGTTTGTCTGTGTAGTCCTGGTTGGCTAGAACTTGCTCTGTAGACCAGGCTGGCCTCAAACTCACAGAGATCCTCCTGTCTCTGCCTCCTCAGTGCTGGGATTAAAGGCGTGCGCTACCACAGCCTGGCAATAAAAGTTAAAACAGTACCTCATCACAATAAGGGTGTTTGCTGCTGTAAATGAAGTGAGTCCACTTAGGATTGACATGCTGCATAGGCTAATGTTTTAGCTGGTAGTTTATTGTAACCTGTTAGTTCTGATGTTTTGAATGGATTCTAACTTTAGACACCGTCTATTATAGGACGTTTCAGACACAACCAAGGAAAAACATAGCTGATTGTTAATTACAACCTTTGATTCTACCTTAAATCCTAATATTGCACATCTTATCAAAATGTATTCTTTGGATTGATGAAGTATACCTGTTTTACTTATTATATGTATATAATGTGAAATATGTTATGTCTCACATTCTTTCTGAAGTCAAGATGATAATATAAAATTTAGTCAAGCTTGTTTTTTTTTTTTGTTTGCTACAAGAAATGTTAGGTTTCTCCCCCTGACCCTTGATATCATTAGTTATATATTATTTTTCAAGAAGTTTGTTGATTTAAGATATAGATCCTTACAGAGCTGACCTTTAACTACAAGAGATTTGATAAATCCAAAATAAGTTTTGATTTAAATGAAAGAAATCATCTTGAACAAATAACTGTAAAAAAATAACTAAATTATTTAACCAGTATTTATATTATCTTTAATTGGTCGGCAGTGTTAATCCTTAACCCGCCATTATAAATAAATACACACAGACACCAGGTTGATCTTAACAAGCCTAGGCCTGGGTTGTGCAATCCTAGCCCATCTAAGCTAGCTCATAATTCTATTACCCAAATATAACCCCATATATACATATGTCCCTTTGGACTATTATTCTACACACTAAGCCGATGTTCCAGGCCACATGGAAGGATCTTCTTTAATCTACTCCATTGCGTGTCCTCCTTGTTTACTCCTGGCTTCTCTCTCTCTTCTTCCCAAAATGCCTTCTATCTCTTAAAAGCCTGCGAACCTTAGTCCTGCCTACCTCTGTCTTTGCCCAATCTCCAGGCCTCAGCATTTATTTAACCAATCAAAAACAAAGTCAGTAACATACAGCAAACAGGACCAATAAACATTTAGAATGCTTAACACCACCCCATCATTTCCCTCCTTTTGTCTAATAAAAAGGATAAAAGGTACATCATACATAATGTTTAGCCTATTTATCAGGCAATTTTGAAGAAGAAAAAAATCATCTATCTTGGTGTGTCTAAAGTTCTGAACCTACATAATTTTATCATATATGTCTTCAACCCCATCAAAGACATAACAAGGGATAAAGTTATTGTTTGAGTGAATAGGAAGCACAGAAGAGCAGCTTCCAAGAAAAAATATGACAGTTTGCTGCCTAGACAGTCCCAAATATCTTTCAATATTGTTGGAGCATCATCTTCAGCCTTCTGGCCAAGCATATCTCATAGACATAATTGTGTAGCAGGAAATAAGGATTTTCCCATTCTGTCTCTGCAGAGTCAGGACATCAACTTACCTGCATTTAAGCTCTGGTCCATCTTTGGACTGTATATAGTCTGTTGAGAAAGCAGGGACATTTTTGTCCAGCAGGAATTATTTCCTGATGGGAGATTTTCTGATGCTCATTGTTTTCTTCCAAGTCAAATGGGAGTTGTCAGGAGCTGACTGTCTTAAAGTCAAACAATTTTTAAAATAATATCTTTAAATGCCATTTTCTGTACATCTCTGAGGGTTTTGAAGACATCTATTGACTTATAAATCTATCATCTTTGAACAAGCAAACTAAAATTCTATCAAAATTTTATTTTTGATCAATATACAAATTTTAAACCAATGTATCAAAAGATAACCTTATTTTAAGAATAACAATAGTTTTAAGTTTTAGAGCAGATTTAATAATCTATCCTTATATCTTATCATTTCTATATTATATACATATATTCCCCTTCTTTTTCTTTTTAAGTCCCTTTTCCCTATATAAGAAAGGATAGAGAAAAGAAATAGAAAAGTCCTTGAGTCTAACCTCCTATACCTTGCTTAATAAGATCATATAACAATTTCTAACCATTTTCCCTAAACCAACACCTTTTGGGAATGGGGCGTCACTCTCTTAAAATTTCTTCCTGCAATTTAGTTAACAAGAAGACCCCTCACATTTGAGGGTCTATTATGTAACTATTGCCATGCTTGTCCTGTATAATGAAGTGGGAACAGTCATAACATGAAAATGTCTAAAAGAACTACATGCTTCATGAAGTTAAGCATCTTCTAGCATCCTTCCTGCCTTTATGGATAGCTTTTATTCTTGCCTATTTCCTGTCATCTTTTATGTGAATGCTGATGTTGTGAACCTCAACACTAGGATGCCAGTTACTTCAAGGTGAAATTGTGATATATTTAAGAATTTTTGAAGTCAATATGTGTTGTTGGATGAGCTGTATTGCATGCGAAACCACTGGCAATGGATAACATAGTGAAATTAAGCCAGTTTAGACTACAAAATTAGGACTGTGGTGTAGCACACCTAAAGCATATGTTTGACATGCGTGAGACCCTAGGTTCAACATTCAGCACCCAATACAATTGTGATAACATAATCATTTCAAAAAGAATTTTAGTTAAATATCAAAGAGACTTTTAATATGATTAACCCTGCAATACTTTATTAAAATTGGTTTCTACTTAAGTTCACAATTGTAAAAGGCAAATATATATTATGTGACAAATAGGTCTTTAAAATAATGGATTAATCCATCAAAAAGCTCATCAAAAATAATAGGTATGAGAACATAAGACAACATAAGAATGTTAAGTTATATTAATTACATGAGTTTGGGTTGTAGCTTTTCTCCCTTGATATATTGTTTCAGCCAATGGAAAGAAAGATAGATAGAAGAAGATGTGAGAGCGGAGAAAAAGATATGAGATAGATATATTCTTCTTTGCCAATAAGTAAACTAAATATTAACATTTAAAAGTCAAGGGTTAGGGAGGTAGTTCAGCTGGTAGAATGCATGAAGCCATGTGTTCAATCCCCAGCATCACATAAACAGAGCAGCGATCGACAAACATTTGTAATCCCATCACTAAGGGTATAGAGGCATAAGGATCAAAAGTTCAAAGTCATCCTCAGCCGTATAGCAAGTATGAGACCAGCTTGAGATATATGAGGCTCTGTCCCAAAACAATGGGCCTTGTGTGTGGTAGACAAGTGCTCTATCACTGAGCTATGTTCCCAGCCCTCCTGACTTGTTCCCATATGTTGTCTATGAAATAATGTGAAGATGTTTTAGATTTGAAAAACTAAAGCTTGTGACTTTAATGTAATATTTCATCTAATGTCAGAAAATAAGCCTAAAAATTCTGCAGCTAAACAAGAACTGGTGTTGGGAAGGTAGTTTGGTCATTAAGTGATCTGAATTCAGATTGCCAGCATCCGCAAACCTAGATATGGGCGTGTGCACCTATAACTCCAGCACTGGTTTTAGAGGGAGGATCACAGGTAGATTCCTTAAGCTTGCTAGCCAGTCATTCAGTGAGCTCTGGTTTCAGACAGAGATTCTCAAAGGATAAAATGGAGAGTGATCATGGAAAACATGTATTATCAAACTTTGGCCTACATATGCATGCACATATTTACACATATGAACACAGGTACACACAAAAGCACCAGTAAGTACTGGATATTTTTGTAAAGCTGCTCAAGATGTACAGCTACCTCTCAAAAATATATTACATACAGACAGGACATCTAAGTAAGGAACCAAAGCTAACTTATTGAGGTGTACTTACCACACTATCCTGAAGGCATTAACCATCTCAGCTACATAATCATGAATTTTAACAATCATGGCTACAGAATACAGCCTTCATCCACTCAGGGCCCATGTTGGAAGTAAAAATCTCTATTTAAAATAAGAAAAATCGCAATATAATATTCTTCCTGAAATGGAAAACTAAAAGAAAAATCTAGACAACAAAAAAAAAAGAGAGAAAGATGTGCCTGTTTGAGCATCATTTTTCAAACATGCTGTTGATTTTCTATGATACTTTCCTGTATCTACAGACAGATTTAGGATTTGCATTTGACATTTACATGATCTAGGAAATCCCAAAACAATAACTACCAAATTAGTTGTATCGGGTATCTGGAAAGATGCAAGTACATCCTTTCAAAAGAGAACTATGTTAAAGATTCCTCAGACTTCAAAGATAAAGTTTACAATCCCAAAACTGAAGCAAATATATAAAAATAAGCCATCATGAACGAGATTTAGTAAAGAAAATGCAACAGAAATAGAACCCTGGTAGTTTCTATTATTAGAGTAATGGGTATTTTTTAACTATAGGTCAAGTATTTATTGATGTTTTAAAATACTAGACAGAAAACATGAGAGTAAATAAAGCACTGTCACAAGAACCAGATAGGCTTGGTGGGATATACTTTTAATCTCCACACTCAGAAAGCAGAAGCAGGTAGATCTCTTGAGTTATAGGCCAGTTTGGTCTATACAGGGAGTTCCAGGCCAACCAGAGCTACACAGTGAGACCCTGTCTCAAAAGTACCAAATAGATTTTTAAAGAGATTCCAGAAATAAAAATTTTAATACTGAAATCTAAAACTCAGTGGTGAGATAAAGAGCTTATGAAACACATCTTAACAGAAAATTATGAATTGAAAGGTCTGAAGGAATAACCCCAAGTACAGTGCAAAACAAAAAGCTAGAAAACAGAAAAGACAAAAAGAAATTCATATAAGGGTTGAAAGTCTAATTGAAGATCTAGAAGTAAAGAGTAGAGAGCCCTGGGCTGGAGTGATGGCTCAGAGGTTAAGAGCACTGGCTGTTCTTCCAAAGGTCCTGAGTTCAATTCCCAGCAACCACATGGTGGCTCACAACCATCTACATTGAGATCTTGTGCCCGGGCATTTATGTAGAGCAAATACTGTATACATAATAAATTGATAAATAAATGTAAAAAAAAAAAAAAGAGTAGAGAGCCCGGGAGGAGACAGTGTTCAAAGAAATAATCTCTGATGTCTTTAGGTGGAGGAAATATGAAGAGAGGCGTGTATAAATCTATCGTTAGACACAGAAGTAAAATTACAAAATAAAGTAGCAAGAGTCCTTAGAAAGGTCAGATTACTTCTTAATGGAAGGCACCAAGAAGAGAAGACATCTCCATGGTAACACTGAAGCCTGGAGACAATGGGAGAGAGACTTAAAGTATGAGGGGAAGATAACTGCCCACCTAGATTTTAATTAAGGCAAATAATATTTTGAGACAAAAACCAATGGGCTTTCACTAGAGAATCTTTTAAAGGATTAAACTGTAAGAAGGAATGGTTAGCTTAAAAAAGTGGTAAACAACCACTGATCTTATAAAGCAACAATCACAATAATAGAAACAATTTGAATATATAAAAATAAAAGAAAATATTACATAATAATGTAAAATATGACTACAGTGCAACCGCTTGGGTGTTGCATACCCTCCAAAGTTCCATGTAACAAATCCTTATTCCCCAGCCTGGCACTACTGAGAGGTGATGAAAAGTTGTAAGAGGCTAGTGTGAGGACTCAGGTCACTGGGAGCATGCCCTTACAGGAGACATTGAAATCCCAGGCTTTCCTCTTTCTCTCCGCTTTGTGAACACCATCAGGTAAGTAACTTGTTGTACTATGCACCGCTGTCATAACATTTCAGGCCCCAAAACAGTGGGGCCAAGGAACCATCAGCTGAAAACTGAGCCAAACATTCCCTCCTTTACATTATCTCAGATAGCGGTTACAGTGACAGAAAGCAGCACAGCCAGTGAACGCATTAGAAGTATTAAGACGTTTTTGCTAGAAAGGAGAACAGATTGGTGAACTTCTGATGAAGTATGCATATTAAATGTCAAGGTTAATGTAATGGAATATTAAAGGGACATAACAAGTTCTCAGTAGGGAAAGATAAACCTCAGTCACCCCAATATAAGGCAGGTATTCCAGCATAAATATGAAATGTCTCCCCCACAGTGAGCAACTGAATTCTTGATTCACACATGGCAGCCCTGTTTTGGAGGGTTCTGGAAACTTAAGCGGGTGGAGCCTTGCTACAGGAAGTAGGTCACTGAGATCATGCCTTTGAAGGTTAAGTCTGGGCTTCTGTCCCTTACTTTCTGCCTCTGACCTTCATAAAATGAAACACATTCCACAGAAGATAGAAGGCTTCTACTGTTCAGCCTCACCATGACCCTAACAACAATAGAGCCGATGACTACTGACTGCATCTTGTAGTAAAACAAATCCTGCTTCCCATTGTCCATCAGGTGTTCTGTCACAAGCCAAGAAAACTGACTATCACAGCAGAGACAGGAAAAGATAAGCAAAACTATGATAAATGGAAAACACCAATAGTACAAATCAACCCACAGTTCAAAAAGTGTGACATGCTGGATTAAATTTGCCCAAAGAAGACTCAATGGAAACTAAATCCAACTGCATGTCACAAGACAGGTGTAAATAAAAGCAAGAGTGAGAGTAAAATCAAGGTGGAGAAAGAAATGCTGAATACCTTATAATGATAGTAGACTGGGCGAAGTAAGCTTTATTGCAAAGAACCTTAGAGATAAGTAAACAATATAAATAAGAAAAGGTATGTATTATTACAAAGCTCAGTAGAAAGGTTCATGCATTTGAGGCAGGCTTACTCCCAGAGTTTATTGTGACAAGGTGCACACTTCCTCTGGAAGAGATGTGACTCATGGGTAAGAGAAAGGCAGAAGAGATTTCAGGATGACCTCAGTGAGAACTTGGACAACGGGCTTCTTGCGGGAGTACTGAATCTGAAGAATTCAGAAAAGTGTCCAGGAGGAAGGATGTCTAAGGAAGACCTATGCACCCTCATGGAAGATCACTGCTACTCCTTGCTTTATCTCCCAAACTGACCCTGGAGAAGTTAGAAGCAGCCTGGGAAGTAGGAACAAAGGCAAGGCATAGTCAAATGAAGAAGTAACCCCCCCCATGTTCACCATACACAACTTACAGCAAGTTTGGCTCCAAGGGCCACCGGTCTGAAAGCTGAGTGAGTGTTGAGGTCTTTATTTCTTGTACTTAGTAATTACCAAACTGAACTTTTTGGTCATTTGTCTTTACTTAGTGGCTAGAAGTGACCACAAAGTTTATTATTATTATTGTTATTATTATTATTTTATTAAAATAGGCCAAAAGAGTTGAGGAATTTTTCTACTTTCTTTTCAAGGGTATGGAGAAAAACTGGCTCTCAAAGTGGGGTTTGATTGAGCATCGAGTGAATAAATGAATTCATTTGTGATTATCCAGTGAGTCCTGCTGTTTTAACATCCATGAAGGCTGAAAAATAATAGAAATATTACATATCAAGATTTGTATGTAATAATTCTTAGAAGATAAGGAATGCTTACATTGAAAAAGGAGAAACTAAGTATACAAAATAACCCCAAAGAAAATAGAATCAAAGCAAAAATAAAATTAGTGAAAGAATAATTTTTAAAATTAATAACTGAGATGATCAACAACAAAGCCTAAAGTTAATTCTTTTTAAAGGTTAATAAAGAGCTGGGCATGATTGAGCACGCCTTTAATCTCAATGCTCAGGAGGCAGAGGCAGTCGAATCTCTGTGACTTTGAGGCCAGCCTGGTCTACAAAGCGAGTTCCAGGACAGCCAGTACTGTTACACAGAGAAACCCTGTCTCGAAAAACCAAACAAACAAGCAAAAAGACTAATAAAGTAGGCAAACTACTGATGAGTTGCATTAAGAAAAAAAAAGACATATTACAAATGAAAAATAAGATAAACACCAAAGAATATGCAGAGTTATTAAAAGTTATGGGCAAATACCAAAAATAATTTTATGCCAGAGTTTGTTCAATGTCTATATCCTTAAAAGGCATATCAAAAAGAGAACTCCTAAGTCAATAGCAATTAAAAAAAAAAAACTTGAGGGACTAGCTCAGTGGGTAAGGTGCTTGCTAGCCAAGCATGAGAACCTAAGCTTAGAACCCTAGCACACCAACAGTTGTGCATGGTGGCTCACTGTGGTTCAGATTCAGGATATCATTTAACAGGCAGTTTAGCTGAAAAATACTGTGCTCCAGGTTTGGAGAGAGACCCTATCTCAAAAACTAAGATTGGGAATGGGAAAGGGAAAAGGCCAACATCCATTTATGGCCTACACGCATCCAGAGCAATGTCTGTATGTACACACACACCTGTACACAAAAATTTCAGTCAGTAACTGATAACCTGGGAGATGGAGAGATGACTTAGCAATTTAAGAACATTTGCTGCTCTTGCAAGAGGACCTGGGTTCAGTTCCCAGCAACCACATGGTGGTTCACAACCCATCTGTAACTAAGGGACCTGACAATAATACTTTTTTTTTTCTTGAAAGAAAATAACCTCCAGGTGGATACACAGGCAAGATAGGCAACATTCTTCAACATTTTATATTGGCTGAACCTTGACAACAAAGTCTGATAAAGACCCAGTGATGAATAAATTATAAGCAAATTTCATTATATGCAAATATTCTAAGTAAAATACTAGTCATCTGAGTTTCACTCTCAACAATAATATTAATGCATAGATAACCAAATAGAATGTATCTCAAGAATTGAGTATTTTTTTTAAACAGAAAAAAAATTTGTGTATTTATTACTTCAAGTTACATTTCCATCACGGTGCTACCCCTCCAGGTTCCACCCTCCTACCCTCTTCCCCTTCTCCCTCCTATCCAACTCCTCCAGTGTGGGGTGCCCTACATATCAGCCCCCTAGTTCAGTAGCCATATAACTCCTCCAGTGTGGGGTGCCCTACATATCAGCCCCCTAGTTCAGTAGCCATATGAGGCCTAAGAGCTTCCTCATGCACTGGGAGCCTACATGGCAGCTCCACTAGCGCAAAGTGTCCCACTAACAGATAACAAAGTCTATGTTCCTGATCCTTTTGGTGTGTTGGTTGTCGGATGGTACTATACTATATGGCTAAAATCCAATTATAAGTGAGTAGATGCCATGTGCATCTTTCTGGGTCTGGCTTAGCTCACTCAGGATGAGCTTTTCTAGTTCCATCCATTTGGCTGCAAATTGCATGATTTCCTTGTTTCTGACAGCTGAGTAGTATTCCATTGTGTAAATGTACCACATTTTAGCAGTTCAATTTACAGATAAAGTGGAAAAACTATGAAAGTGTCTCAGTAGACAGAAAAAAATTTATGATTCAATTCAACATTAACAAAATGTATTATAACTAAACTCCCTATTCTAACTAATGGTGAGCTATTATGTGGTCTCTACGTAAATGTTGCTGCTTCTAGTCAACATTGTACTAATCATTCTAATAAACCAATGTTGGATGTAACTTATACCAGAAAGAAATTATAAAAGCCATTGTTCACAAATAAGATGATCAATCCTGTATATAAAGTGAGAAAATGTAGATAAACTTTTAGAATAAGAGGATTATTGGGGAGCGCAAGTCAGCTATATATTCCTGTGCAACAAAACAAATTTAATAATATAATTTAAATAGATTGTTTTGTACTTAACAAAACTTATAGTAGTTAATAGTTTAAAATATATGGAAGAAGCCGGGCGGTGGTGGCGCACGCCTTTAATCCCAGCACTTGGGAGGCAGAGGCAGGCGGATCTTTGTGAGTTCGAGGCCAGCCTGGTCTACA
>CAJQZJ010032727.1:1190296-1203626 GCA_907164525.1 Lophiomys imhausi
GTGTGTGTGTGTGTGTGTGTGTGTGTGTGTGTGTGTGTGTGTGTGTGTTTAAAGATTGTCTTTGGAGTTTGAGTCACTTAAGTTCTTCAAGCAAGGAAAACTGAAAAGAGAGCTGTGTAGTTCTACATTTTCAATTCAAAATTTAAAGTGTGCTTATATATTTTATAAAAGATTGTTGTTGGATTTTGGCTTTTCAGAAATGTTCCCCAGTGAGCAGCCCTGTGGGTGTCATGAAATCAGGGTAAATGGGAATACTATGGTGGTCCTGCGATGTGCAGACTTCAGTGGCTTGTTCTGAATGCAAATACAAAGATCAATTTGATCACATTATCCTAAACTCATTATATATTTGAATAAGATGTGGACTTTAACTGTATTTGGTTGGAAGTAAGTTAAGGAATTAATTAAGATGGGAGAAATATGAAAAAATATGTAAAAGGCAAGTGAGTTTATTTTTAAACCGGATACTATTTTTTCAACATAAAGCAACTCTTTCAGGGGAACTGCTGCCTGTCTCCAACTTCTGCACACATTATTTGACAGAATGGCTGAAATATCCCACACCACTTACGCACAGTGGAAATGCAAAACCCAAAGAATTCATATTTTTCAGGACTGTTAACACCTTCTTAAATTTCGATAATTCATTCAATTTCTGTAGAAAAACAAGGGTTTTGTTTTTCTTTCTTCTAATTATTTATATAGCTCAGTTTTTACAAATAAGTTCTCAGTATCTGAAGGTCCTCGAGAATGCTGCCACCCAAAGCACATTTCTCTACTCTTCTCAGTTTCCAGCACATTTACTGCCAGAAGGAAAATGGCTCTTTTCTTCCTCTTCTCAACCTTTTGTTGCTTTTTCTCAAGAAAGCTGCTCAGTCACTAAGTCTGTAGCCCTGAGAAGATTTGCATGCTGCTGAGCACAGACAGGTCTGACATATTAGATGACAGTTCGATGTGGCGGTGAAAAGTCTCTGTACCAAGCAGGCACAGCCATGTCACAGAACATAATAATCACAACAGACAGTTTAAGCAAAGTCTTCCCTCTGGTTTGTTCACTTAGCATTCACTAATATGTGTGGATCTCCTTGATGGAAGTAGAAAGAAAATCACTTCAGTTCTAAGTATTTTAGTGATTTTTGTAGTGGTATATGCAGCCCAAGTCAAGTAGCGTACAGTACACCTAGAATATTTCTAGAAAAACATGTAATCTCACCAAACTGGTTACACTTTAATGGCGAGAGGGGTCTGTGGCCACAGGCAGCACAGTATTTACACAGTGGCCTCCACAAAGAATGGCTGCATTTTTTCACGTAGGACTAATATATTGTTCAGACTCCAGATATGGATATATACACCAGTCATAATTTTCATGGCTCCCTTTTTGTGTATTTTCTTAAATTTCATATAATATGCAACCTATTTAATGTAAATTATTTTAATATGATAGTCTACTGAATGATTGTTTCTTATTTTTCTGCTATAAAGATTTTCAAACAAATGAGAAATTACAAAAATAATAATATTAGAGAATTGCCTAAAAAGTTGACAATTCTCTGAATGTTTATTTAGATATTCATTCACTCAATAAATGTTTCTTTAGCAAACTTACCATATGCTGGCAACTTTGCTAAGCACTGGAGATAAACCATGAAGAGGAAGGTCATGATTCTGCCTTCATAAAACAGAAAGTCTGTGCTGTGTCCAAGACATTAGCTAGAACAAAGGTGGTACAGACTCTTAGAGTTGAACAAAGCAGGTTACATTTTGTGAATAGTTTTCCTTTTTTAAAAGATTTATTTATTTACTTTATGTATATGAGTGTTCTATCTGCGTGTATACCTGCAGCCAGAAGAGGGCATCAGATCACATTGTGGATGTTTGTGAGCCATCATGTTGTTGCTGGGAATTGAACTCACGACCTTTGGAAGAACAGCTAGTGCTCTCAACCACTGAGCCATCTCTCCAACCCCCCAAAACATATTCCCATAACATTTCTGTGGGGTTTTTTGTTTTTGTTTTGGTTTTGTGGGTTTTTTTTTTTTTGAGGGGGGGTGTGATTTTTCAAGACACAGTTTGTCTGTGTAACTGCCCTGGCTGTCCTGGAACTCACTTTGTTGACCAGGCTGCCCTTGAATTCACAGAGATCTGCCTGCCTCTGCCTTCCAAGTGCTGGGATTAAAGGTGTGTGCCACCACACCCAGCCATGATAGTTTTCACACCCATATCCATTAGCATAAAGAAATGCAATATAGAAAAGAAAAACAAAGATTAGAGCAGAGGTAGAGAATAGAATTTTAAAGAAATTAATCAAGATGAGTTCTTCAAAATTTCAACAAATTTAACAAACATCATTATAGTGAACACATAAAGGAAGACAAAATGGAAATAAAATCAGAAGTAAAACAAAGAACTTATTCCAGATTTTACAGAAATAAAATGTTAAGAGTGTTATAAACAATTACTGAAATTTGGATAACATGGATGAAATGGAAAAATTCTCAGAAATACATAATGTACTAAGGCTAAATAATGATAAAGAAATAGAAACCCATACATTGATAAGGACATTGAATAAGTAATCAGAAACCTTCCAACAATGAAAAGCCAAGAGTCACTGATAAGTTTTAACAAGTACTGAAAGACTAGTTAATACTAATCATTCCCAAACTCTTCCCAAAATTAAAAAAGCCTTCATAGCCAGAAAGTGGTGGCATATGCTTTTAATCCCAGAACCAGGGAGGCAGAGGTCGGTGGATCTCGAAGTCAGCCTGGTCTACAGAGCAAGTTCCAGTACAGCCAGGGTCACAGAGAGAAACCCTATCTTGAGAAAAAACAACAACAAAAGAAAAAAACCCTTCATAACTCAGTTTTTGTATCACCCACCCTTTTACCAGAGCAAGATAGAATCTACAAGAAAAGAAAACTTCCATCAGTATTCCTCAACAGAATATTTGCCAACTAAATTTAGCAGCATATTAAAAGGATTATTCACCAGGACCCAGTGGGTGTTATTCCTGGAATTCAAGAATGGTTCAACATCCAAAAACCAATGCACTATACCACATTAACAAATAAAGAGGAAGACACAGTCCTCTCAGTTGATGCAGAGAAAGCATCTGGCATATTCTAGTATTCTTTAAAAAAAAAAAATCAAACTAAAGGCAGAAGAAAAGTTAAACATGAACATGAATAGCCCATAACTTTCACTGCATATCAATGATAAAAGATTGAAAATGGTTTCTTTAAGATTAAGAGCAAGAGACTGCAGGTGTCCCCATACTCCAAGACTAGGACCAGCCCAATCAGGCAATGTCACTTTCAACCCTCATCAAGCAAACAACTACTCCTCCCCCTCCTCCCCCCCCTTCCCCCCCCTCCTTCCCCTCCCCTCCACCTCCCCCTCCCCCTCCTCCTCCTCCTCCTCCTCCTCTTCTACAGTAGAGGGAGGCTATTGCAGAGATCCACAAACTGGTCAAAACATAGAGAATAAGTGACCATTGGGTGCCCAGCCCCAGTTAGTACATCTACAATGTAATCCCACCACTAGATGGTCATGGAACATCAAGGAAAAGGGGGTGATGGAAAGATTGTAATGGAGGTCAGAATATCATCTACTAATAGTGTCTTCTAGAGGGCATGAGGGTGTGAAGGAGGGCACAGAAGGAGCTGGAGGAATGAGGGGTTGATATGATCAAAAACTCATGTACGAAATTCTCCAAAAATGGACAAAGAATGTATAGAGGCAAATTTAAATAAATGTAAACCTAAGTGGCCAAAGAATATGTTTGCAGATGTTCAAAACCATGAAAAATCATTTAATTAGATAAGTAAACACTTGAAAAATCATGTGAGACCATCAAACAGTACCCTATACAATCTGCTAGATAAAGAATTGAACTACCAGTCAGACAGATTCCATGCTCAACTTAAATTCATTACATGACACAAACCTAGACAATCTGAGAAGAGGAAATCTTAACTGAGAAAATACCTCCACAAGATTGGGCTGTAGGCAAATCTATGAGAACATTTTCTTGATTGGTGATTGATGTGAGAGGCCAGCTCACTGAGAGTAGTACCATCCCGAGAAGGTAGTCCTGAGGTGTATAAGAAAGCAAACCAACCAAGTGAAGAGGAACAAGCTAGTAAGCTGCACTCCTCTATGGTTCCTGCTGCCAGGTTCCTGCAATGACTTCCCTTGGTAAGGTACTGTGACCTGAGTTTGTAAGCTGAAATAAATTCTTTCCTCCCCAAGTTGCTTTTGGTCATGGTGTTTATCCCAGCAGTAGTAATCTAAGACAACCAGTTAGTTGTTACTAGGTTGGTGTACACACGTTGACACGTAGAAACAATGGTGGTCAGTGGCACACTGTAGTAGCCCAGCATTAAAGGAAATCTTGGTGTGCTGAAGGAACAGGTGAGGAAAATGTGGTGCACATAATAGGTATCCCTTGGCAATTTGAACTTCTAGATATCCACATAGCTATATTAACAGATCTTTAAAAACATGCTGTCGAATAAATTATTGTGTCTGTTAAAATATAGTACAACCCAACATTTAAAAAAAATGCAGGCAGGCATTGCTTAACAAGGGACATGTTCCGAGGAATGCACTGCTGAACAATTTTGCCTTAATGTGGACACTATAGACTACATTTACATGAACAAAGAAAGCATGGGGATGCAGTCCTATGAGATCAACATCGTGTGTGCAGTCTGCTTGCCAAAATGTCAGGCAGCACATGGCTATGAACTTATGGTATACTTCAAACTTGTTAGAAGGGACACATGCCACATGCGGGAAGGGAAAGGAGACTGGCAATGGGGAATGAAATGAAAAAGGAATAAATATGTGAAGTATTGCTTCTGGTACCCTAATGACTGTGTAGTGTGAACCAAGAAATACTATTAATCCTATATTCTGTCCCATGATCAATTGGAAAGATTGATAAGATGTGATGTCTGCACCTATAAATGTGATAGAGGAAAATGACACAGATATACTTAACCACATAGTAAAAACATACCAAGTGCTAGAAACCAAAAATAAATAAATGAAATCAGAGTGCCATCAGGAATCCTGTAAGAAAACGGACATTCTGGAAGAGGTGGAGTTTTTAAATGGCAATGAAGAATGGTTACATTTGATATAGTAAGATCAAATGTTATTTGTTAAAAATTAAACTGAAAAAACAGAAAGTACAAAAGGATTGTAGGAACTGTAGGAGAAAACAAAACAAAAGAAAGCATAGTTTCCTTGAAGTATCTGTAATCTAAAGGATATTAACCTCAGGGTATCTTAAAGATGAGGCTGAGAGTCCAGTGACCCCAGAGCAGTGGAGTGCTGCCTGCCATGGATTTACCATCAAGTCAGTGATATCCCAAGGACAGAAGCCATGTGATGCTCCCAGGGTGCCTACTAAGATGGGTTGCCAAGGCCATTTAACTATTGGCAATGACTTTAGAGATCAAACAGGGCTCCTTGACACCTCCTTGAACTTTCATTTGACTGACTAATGAAAGACTTAGCAGATTGAAGCTGCCTTCAAGAAACAGTGAAAACAAGTCTTGGGAAATCCCTGGAGCCAAAAATTAAGCTCTGGGTATTCTCAGTTTTTGTTCTGGCAGCTTCATTAGGTTTCTGTTCCTATTTCCACACTAAGACATTCAGCCTTCAAGCTAGGCTTCAGATTTTTCAAGTTGATCATGCATTTGTACAGTGGGTATGAGGACTCAGCTTTGAAGTAGGTCAACAGCTAACAGACCAGCCGCTGTACCTGGTCAGTGGAGGCACATGGGTGTTAAAGAGCTGAACATCCACGAGCCCTGGGCTTCCTGGGCCAGAAAGAAGACTGGCCAGTTAGCTCCAAGTCACAACCACCTGGTGGCAGATGAATGCCACCACTCACAATGACCGGATCTGATCTAAGGAAGCTGGGCTGCCCTGACCTCTAAACTTGATCTTATTGTCATTTAAACTCAGCCCTAAAATGTGACAAAATGTGGCAAGTGACAGAATGCTGAGGTCATCTGTTATCCCATGTCCTCTGGGTCCTCAGGAGTAAACATAAATGTAATAGTACTTTTCTTTTTTCCATGCAAAGCTTTCTATCATGAACAGCTCTAAAACCCCTCATCTCACCTGTTTATGTCACTAGAAATTGACCCCTAGTATTTAAATATGCCTTCCCTGCTGACTTTAAAAAAAAAAAAAGATTTTCTGTAGTTTGGCTCTCTTTGTAGCTCAGCTAAAACTTTGAAGCTCTTGCCAATTAGAACAAACCCAAGAATAGGAACGAAGCTTGGCATGGTGATTCCTAGGAACCCAAAATCCATATAGGTTCTACTAAGTTACATTGCTCAAAAAGTAAATCTAGTCTTTGACATTTTGTTTCACATGCTACCATTTTCCTGTGATTCTGTCAGTAAACACTTATTAAGTGTTTCCTTTGTAGCAGGGAGAGTTCTGAGTCAAGTGGCCAGAAATCAGCTGGTTTTAAGCCAATAGAAAGAATGGATCTAATAACTCATTTGCTAAATTTACCACATTTACAAAAGTATATTTTAAGGAAAAAAAAAAACATCTTCAATACAGTAAACGCCTGTGTTCCTGGGTGATTTTAAGGAATGCATACTTTGTAGCAAGTGATTTAAGGTGTCTAGTGTCCAGCTTCAGTTTTTAAAAGACTCATTTGTGTAATTTCTTATTTATGTATCTCTGTGTGCATGTACACATTACATAGGCACATGTGAGTGTAAGTGCCCACTGAGGCCAGAAGACGGCATCAGATCCTTGGGAGCTAGAGTGGTGTGGAGCCTCTTGTTGGGCACCAAACTGCCCTCTGAGCAGCACTCTCATCTGCTGGATCAACTCTCCAGCCCTATTGCCCAGTTTCTTTTTTTTTTTTTAATAATTTATTTTTTATTTCTTCAAGTTACATCTCAATCACAATCCCCTCCCTATTCCCCCCTCCAGTCCCACCCTTCCACCCTCCTCCCCCTCAACCCCCCCCATCCTCTTCCCTTTTTTTTTTTAGTTTAAGGTATTTCTTTTTCCCCCCAACAGCTCTCCCTTTCAGTCCAAAAAAATGGTTCTTTTTCTTATAACTATAAATACAATACAAAACAACAGAAATAAATAGGCCACAATTATAAGAGTTATATGGCTTAGCAAACATTCCCAATGTCCAGTCCATATATATTTGGCACCTGACTTTAACATTCTACTATCTAACCATCTCCATGTGTTTAAAGTTCTATATCTAACTCAGCTTTCATACTAACTTGCCTCATAATTTTAAAAATATCTTCTTAGATCCAGAACACCCTCTTGATTCCTAAACAACTCAAAATTTAACTATGAGACTCTAGCTATCTATTCTTCAACCACCTCAGAGACCTGAGAGGGATAAATATATCTGATTATATAGGAAGTGCAGGGCCTGCAGCTTCCAAAACTAATAAATGACATACCAGTGGCTGCCTGGACAGTTCCCATTTTCTCTCCATACATTACAGCATCAATCTTCAGCCATTTGGCCCCATTTCTCTGACAGACATTGATTGTAGAGCAGGAATTATGAAGGACTTACCTACCCTGTCTTGGCAGAGCTAGGCTGTCGACTTATCTGCTTCCAAGTTTTGTCCTTTTTGGACAGAAGTCTGTCTACAGTTGAAGCAAGGGGTTTTTCTTGCCAAGAGAATGGCTTACCACCAATTCAATCATCTCCCACTGGAGATTCTTCGATGCTCATCTTCTACTTGGAGTAGAATAGGGGGTGCTGTCAGGAGCTGACATGTCTCGATATCAAAAAATCTTAAGTTAAGAAAACATCTTTGAATGCCATATTCTGCAGATCTCTTGAGGTTTTTGAAGATGCCCTATCTATCTCTTATATTTAGATAAGCAAGTATTGCTTGTCTCTTAGCAACTTGATTTCTGAGTAGCTTAGAAAATAACTGTGATAGACTGTCATAGTAACTAACAAAATGACACGTTTTCATGACTATTAGTTTCCGTTTCTTAATTATCCTAAACAGTTTGTGTCAGTTGGTAGTGAGAGGTCAAAACTTGACATTTCATTTTTAAGTATTACTACAAACAATACCTTTAAGAAGCGTTACCCTTAATTTTGTATCAATGTACAAAGATCAATACCAATGTGGCCAAATATAATCTTAATTTTGTATCAATATACAAAGATCAATACCAATGTGGCCAAATATAATCTTAATTTTGTATCAATATACAAAGATCAATACCGATGTAGCCCAATACAATCTTAATTTTGCATCAATATACAAGGTTCAATACCATTGTGGCCAAATATAATCTTAATTTTGTATCAGTATACAAAGAACAATACTGATGTAGCCCTATACAATCTTAATTTTGCATTAATATACAATGATCAATACCAATTTAGCCAAATATAATATTAATTTTGTATCAGTATACAAAGGTATAAGGCTATATTCAATAATCTGTCCTTTTTTCTTGATCTTTCCTATACTATGTCTATGTCCCATTTTTCTGAAGTCTGTTCACTCCTATATAGGAGAGAAAGGAGGATACAGAAAAGAAAAAGAGAGAAGTCCCTGGGTCTAACCTAATGCCCAGTTTCTTAACACTGGTTCCCAATCTCATATGAAGTCATATAACTGAATGTTAGGGTTGTGAGCAATTTAGGATCAGTAAGAGGTCTCTGAACACAGAAGGACCAAAAATCAATTCAGAGGTGTATGAGTCCCGAGAGTGCCTGGCAGCACTTGCCTATGTGTCTTTACAGGACAACATGGCTCTGAACTCACAGCTGTGCTGTTTGTTCTCACCACCCAGCGCCAAAAATGCGGTGCCTGAGATATCACAGCTCGGAAATGAGACTATTGTGTCTTATGAATTTCAGTGTTTTCATTATTTATACTAAGTTTTATGATCTTATAGAAACATAATAGCTTAATTATGAAAAATAAAGTCAATATTTTTCTACTGCCATTCCTCGGCAGGTAAGTATCAAATTAGTATGTGTTTTGAGTAGATTATGTTAGAATGCTTGGTTTAAAAAAAATGTTTGGGGTCCTGACTTGAGCTTCATAAAGAATATTCAGTGGGTTTGGCTTGGGATTCAGACAGAATTTCCAAGTTTATGAAATGGCCCTAAACATTCTTCTGCAATTTTGTACAATGTATTTATACGAACCGATATCTTCAACATTAACAATTTTAAAATCAAAATATTGATAAATTCTGAAGAGGTTCCACATCCTATATTATGAAATAGCTGGCTAAGATTCACATCTTTATGTAAAAATGAATAAACACATTTGTCTTGTTAGTGATCACATTTGTTTCTGCCTTTAATACATGATAGGAGGTATACATGTATGCCAAAGAATTGCTTTAATAGATTACACATAAGAAAAATTTATTCCTAATAGATAGATACTAGAAACTAGATAAGTCTCAAGAAGTATATCATCTGAAATTATTTTTATCAAGTTCACTGTTAAAGTAACTTTTAAAAGAGTAATTTACAGAAAATTGATCTCTGTTAAATAATGTTCCTTAAGGGCTGACCAGCTTTCTTCACAATTCTGTAAATGACTGATTATGTAGATGGAAACCTTTTCTGTCTGGCTTTCTCTGTACAGTACATGTGACAATCCTCAGCCACAAGGTGACACAGAATAACTGAGACTGTGTATTCTGTTGCGTCTTTTTCCCACTGAATTGATGTCCTGGTCCACTACTCAAACTATTCCACAAAATAGAAACAGAAGGACTTTGACAAGCTCATTTTATGAAGCCACAATCACCTTGATACATAAACCAAACACTCAACTAAGAAAGAAAATTTCAGACAAATCTCCCTTATGAACATTGATGCAAAAATATCCATTAAAATACTGGCAAACTGGATCAAAGAACATATGGAAAATATCATCCACCATGATCAAGTAGGCTTCATCCTAGGAATGCAGGGATGGTTCAGCTTAGAAAAAGCCAACAATGTAATCCACCATATAAACAAACAAACAAACAAAAACCACATGATCATATCATTAGATGCTGAAAAAGCCCTTGACAAAAATCCAACACTCATTTATGATAAAAGTCTTGGAGAGATCAGGTATATAAGGCCCATACCTAAACATAATAAAGGCAATATACAGCAAGCCAATAGCCAACATCAAATTAAATGGAGAGAGACTTAACGTAATTCCACTAAAATCAGGGACAAGACAAGACTGTCCACTCTCTCCATATCTCTTCAACATAGAACTTGAAGTTCTAGCTAGAACAAAAAGACAACTAAAGAAGATCAATGGGATACAAATTGGAAAGGAAGAAGCCAAATTATCCCTATTTGCAGATGATATGATAATATATATAAGTGACCCCCCCCCAAGTAACTCTACTAGAGGACTCCTACAGCTGATAAACACCTTCAGCAAAGTGGCTGGATACAAAATTAACTAAAAAAATCAGTAGCCCTCCTTTATACAAATGATAAATGGTCTGAGAAAGAAATTAGGGAAACAACTCCCTTCACAATAGCCACAAACAATATAAAATACCCTGGTATGGGCTGGAGAGATGGCTCAGCGGTTAAGAGCACTGGCTGCTCTTCCAGAGGTCATGAGTTCAATTCCCAGCAACCACATGGTGGCTCACAACCATCCATAATGAAATCTGGTGCCCTCTTCTGGCCTGCAGATATACCTGCAGACAGAACACTGTATACATAATAAATAAATCTTTAAAAAAAAAAAAAATACCCTGGTGTAACACTAACCAAGCAAGTGAAAGACCTGTATGACAAGAACTTCAAGTCCCTGAAGAAAGAAATTGAAGAAGACATCAGAAGATGGAAAGATCTCCCATGCTCATGGATTAACATAGTAAACCATGGCCCTCTTACCAAAACAAATCTACAGATTCAATGCAATTCCCATCAAGATTTGACACAATTTTTACAGACCTTTAAAGAACATTTCTCAACTTTATATGAAAAAATAAAAAACCCAGGATAGCAAAAACAGTCCTGTACAATAAAAGAATCTCTGGAGGTATCACCATCCCTGACTTCAAACTGTACTACAGAACAATAGTAATAAAAACAACATGGTATTAGCATAAAAACAGACAGATTAACCAATGGAAACTAATTAAAGACCCAGAAATAAACCCAAACACCTACAGACACTTGATTTTTGATAAAGACACCAAAATCATACAATGGAAAAAAGATATGCCTACATGGAGAAGAATGCAAATAGATCCATATTTATCACCCTGCACCAAACTCAAGTTCAAGTGGATCAAAGATCTCAACATAAAACTGGATGCAGTAAATCTAATAGAATAGAAAGTGGGGAAAAGCCTTGAACTGATTGGCACAGGTGACAACTTCCTGAACAGAACATCAATAGCTCAACAATTAATAAAGGGGACCTTATGAGACTGAAAAGCTTCTGTAAGGCCAAAGACACATCAGTAGAACAAACGTCAGCCCACAGATTGGGAAAAGATCTTCACTAACCTCACCTCTGACAGAGGGTTAATATTCAAAATATATAAGGAACTCAAGAAATTAAACACCAACAAACCAAATAATCCAATTAAATAATGGGGTACAGAGATAAACAGAGAATTCACTACCAAGGAATCACTAATGGCTGAGAAGCATTTAAAGAAATACTCAACATCCTTAGTCATAAGGGAAATGCAAATCATAATGACTCTGAGGTTCCATCTCACACCCATCAGAATGGCTAAGATAAAAAACTTAAGTGACAGCACACACTAGTGAGGCTGTGGAGGAAAGGGGACACTCCTCCATTGCTGCTGGGAGTGCAAACTTGTACAGCCACTTTGGAAATCAATCTGGCACTTTCTAAGAAAATTGGGAATAGCTCTACCTCAAGACCTGGCTATAGCACTTCTGGGCATATACCTCAAATATGCGTTACCAAATCAGAAGGACATTTTCTCAACTATGTTCATAGCAGCTTTATTTATAATAGCCAGAATTGGAAACAACCCAGATGTCTCTCAGCTGAGGAATAGATAAAGAAATTGTGGTAAATCTACACAATGGAGTACTATTCTGCTGTCAGAAACAAGGATATCATGAAATTGCAGACAAATAGATGGAACCAGAGACGATCATACTGAGTGAAGTAATGTAGACCCAAAAAGACGCTCATGGTATTTACTCACTCATAAGCAGATATTAGCCAATAGGTACATGATAACCATACTACAACCCACAGATCCAAAGAAACTAAGTAACAAGGAGGGTACCAGGGATGATGTTTGAATCCCTCTAAGTAGGGGAAATAAAATAGACATCAGAAGTGGAGGAAGAAAGGGAACTGAACAGGAACCCAACATTACTGCCATCTGAAAAGCTTTATCCAACAGATAATGGAAACATGCAGAGACTCACAGCCAAACACAGTCTTAAGGAAGAGTTTGGGGAAGGTTTGTGGGAGCTGGAGGGATCAAGGACACTACAAGAAGACCCACATAGGCAATTAACTGGCACACAAGGGGACTCATAGAGACTGAACCACCCACCAAGGAACATGCATGGACTGATCCTAGCCCACTACACATATGAAGCTGATGGTTTGCTTGGTCCTCAAGTGGATCCCCTAACAACTGGAGGGGAGACTATCTCTGACTTGGATGCAGTTGCCTCCCTCTAGATCCCATTTTCCTAGCAGAGTTGCCTTGTCTTTCCTCAGTGGAAGAGAAGACACTTAGTCTTGATGCGATTTGATGTACCAGAGTGGGTTGGTACTGGGTGGGGTGGGGGGAGTATGGGGAAAATGGGTGAAAGGGTGGGACTGGGAGGAGGGAGGGGGATGGTGATTGGAATGTAAAATAAACAAATTGGAAGGAAGGAAAGAAAGAAGGAAGGAAGAAAAAAGGAACCGGAAAGTCTTTGCTAGATAAGGGTCTTGTTTACATGCAATGGTAAAAAAAAAAAAAGCCAATACAAGTGGCTGTCAGTAAAAGCTAATATTTAAGCTGGATATAAAGGACTCAAACTAGAGTTCATACAAGATATACCTGAGAGGTGAACCAATTCAATGACGTGATGAAGAAATAATCAAATCCTTGGAATGTGAAGCATTATACAAAATAAAGCCATGATTTATAAATCCAGTGTCAAAAAGAAAATGTGTGTGAGAGCATGTGTGGTTGGGTGTTGGTGAGAACATTGCTCTAGATTAAAAGAGACTGAGACAATGAGAAAAATCAGTATATAAAACTTGACCACTTTTAAGGAATATTGTACTACATACTTTATAAAATGCA
>CAJQZJ010032727.1:1203636-1248778 GCA_907164525.1 Lophiomys imhausi
AAGGTGAATGTACCTGGGCACTAGATAACATTACAAAACCATTCTTTTTTTTGGGTTGCGTTGATGTTGTAATTATAAAGCAGAATCCCCTATTTTTATTTAGAAGCTGCTCCCAAATTTTAGGATAGAGTGTCAGGAAGTCTGCAACTCATTTTAATGTAGCATCACTAAGCATATATAGGTACACACATGCACACACATGTACATACACATACACACATGATGAATTTAGATGGCAGAGGTGGTAATGTGAGCCTTTGGTTATGGTTTGTTTGTTGTTTTGTCTTTCAAATTTTCAACATAGTAAAAATGTTTACAATAAAAATATGGGGAAAATATAAAATCATTTCTTTTAAGATAGTTTTAGAATGTCTAGAAAAGCTCTGAAGAAATTCTGTTTATGAACTAATTAATCTCAGTTCTTCAGCTAAAGTGAAGAGCCAGCTGTCAGGAGATGAGATGGTAAAGAGAGGAAAACAGATACTTTAAGTGAATTGGATGCTGGGAGGAAGCCCACCTTTCTGTGCAATTAATACAGAATAACAAGAATGATGAGCCAGTACTCATTAGTCATTTCTAAATAAAAGTCCAAGAAAGTAATTAGTTATCCATAAAATACAGGCAGCTGATCTTACAATAGCAGTTACCTGCATGTCTAAATATCTTGTGTTCTCAGGATGAAGATGATGCTAATAGCCTAGAGGATCACACACTTTTAAGTTCACATAGGTCAGTAAGTTTTAATCATCTTCAATGTTTTCAGCCTTTATATAAACCTGAGGAGAGGGTTCAGGTAAAGTTCTGAGCTGGTGACATGTAAGAGGCCCCATAAGGAGAATGAGTAACCACTACAGTTTCAGTAAAGTAGCGAAGAAGAGGAGCTTACCTGAGTAGGCGAGGGTCTCGCTGAACTTGTGACTGGGCATCTCTGTAACACTGTGCTCAGTAAAGGATGCTTCCCACTGGTGCTTTTCTATAGTCCAGGCTGAGACAGACTTCCAGGCAAAATGCTCTACCTGTTCAATGTGAGGGTGAGAGTCTGAGCTGCAGAGGCAGTCTGTCTGTTGAGTGGTGGTGACAGCGCTCCTCTCCACAGCGGCAGCTGGCATCTGTCTATCTAGCACTTACTAGACTGATTGAGGAGAAGCTGCTCACTTGGAGGACTTGGCAAAGGGCAATGACAATCACTTGCCTTTATGATAAGGTTTATACATCAGCTGTGGCATCTCCTATGGCCTAAATTACCACAAAAGATGAAAAATTAAGCAATTGGAGTTCAAGGATTTTAATTATCCTTGTTATTATTAACTTCACAACCAGCATGCAGTTACTTTGTTTTTAGTCATGTTCATCTTCCTTTGTGTTTCCTGTTATTCTACCAGTTCTTATATGTTTCTTTTTACTCTGCCAGTTCACTTTCAGACAAGATCTCACTATGTGGCAAGGCTGGCCCTGAACTTGTAATCCTGCCTCAGCCCCCAAGTGCTGGGATTACAGATGTGCACCACCATGTCCATCTTTTCATATGTGCTTTGAAAATCTCTCACAGTATATTGTAATTTCCAAGAAGCCCTGGTATCATCTTTGAATACTCAGTCCTAGTCCCTCACGGCTTCACCTTGTACTTGGGCTCTCTGGCACTCCCTAAGTGCTCAGATAACTTGTGTCTGCTTCCAAACCCACCAGAATTAACATACAAGGTCCCCCGGCAACTGGGAAGAGAAAACCTATCTTTTAGTTTTGCTTCTGTTGCTAATAACACAATACCATAGGTTAAGTTAGTAATAAAAGAAGTGGAAAACTAGGCAGAGATGCGGATCACAAGGCCAGTCTGGACTACACAGTGAGACCAGGTCTGAAAAGAGAAGTGGGAAAGGGGGGTGAACAGTAGAAGAGAGGAGTGGAGAAAAAAAAAAAGGTGCTTACTTGGGCTCACAGTTCTAGTCCAGGGTCAAGGTCAAGGGGCTGTATCTGGTGAAGGCTTTCTTGATGGAAGCATCTAGGTGGTGTAGGGCACTGTGTGTGTGTGTGTGTGTGTGTGTGTGTGTGTGTGTGTGTGTGTGTGTGTGTGTATGTGTGTGTATGTGTGTGTATGTGTGTGTGTGTGTCTGTGTGTGTGTGTCTGTGTGTGTGTGTGTGTGTGTGTGTGTGTAACACACACCCACTAGTCTCTCCCTCTTTCTATAAAGCTGCCAGCACTGTGTCAGAGTCTCCACCCTCTTACTACTGCACAGTGGGATTGAATTTCAACATGAGGCTTTACATGGAATAAACAATATATGGCAACCCAATATAACTACTGGTTTTCAAGTTCCTTCAACAGAAGCTTTGTCCCAGCTCACAGAGCAGTCTATCTTTCCTTCAGACACCCCAGGCAGGTGGCAGTTTTTCATTATCTTCCTCCTCCTCTTTTAAAATCTGAAACACACATACATTCTGGGTCACTAAGTAAAGGCATCTTTAAAAAAACAACCCTGTAACAATAAAAAGTCTTAGTCTTCGGTGTTTTCTGCTCTTTTGAGGGATAGACGCTGGCAGAAACAAGCCGCTGGTATTAACCTACGAAGGTCCTGATCTTTCAGAAAGAAAGTTTCCCATTGTAGAGTTGGCTAATTATAATGGGGGAGAAATCACCTGAAGGAAAACATCTACACAGCAACTCATTTCTTCCACTAAAAGTTGTCAAAAGTGGGCACTGGGGAGTCATAATGAGATTACTTACCAGCAGTGAGCATGTCACTGAGTCATACGGGGAGCACATAAGACGGACTTTCCGGAAGCTGAAAAGCTTGATCGGTGGTGCAAAAAGGGGAGCTTTCCTGCCGTCAACAAACCTCCTTGAGGCTGGTAAACTGATCAATCAGGCAGGGAAAGCAGAGCACACATCTGCGAGAGAGCGGTATGCTTCCTTGTCGTTTCCATGAGTGTCACTATGTGTGCAGGTCGTCAGTGTCCAGGCACACAGAGGACTATGTCCCTTTGGCTTCCAGTACCTCCTGTTCTCCTTTCTCCCCTTCACATGTTCCCACCATGCATACATCACTTGTGTGTTTGTGAGAGAGAGAGAGAGAGAGAGAGAGAGAGAGAGAGTGTGTGTGTGTGTGTGTGTGTGTGTATGTGTGTGTGTGTGTGTGTGTATATGTGTGTGTGTGTGTGTGTGTGTGTGTGTGTGTGTGTGTGTGTGTGTATGTGTGTGTGTGTGTGTGTGTGTGTGTATATGTGTGTGTGTGTGTGTGTGTGTGTGTGTGTGTCATCCACAGTTCCTGGATAGCTGATTCGTTTTTTTTTTTTGAGTCTTTTCCCATATTCTTTTGAGTTTTTGAGCTTTCTATTGTGATGTCCTTACTCAGTTCTGTCTAGTGATGAGCCTGTGACATGCATTCATTTTTGCTTCAGTGTTTTTCCTCTCTGGCGCACTTCTGCTGGATCTATTCTTAGGAACTGTTTTTCTGTTTGCAATAGCTATTTGCTCTTACATGATAATTGATGTTTCCCATCAAAGTCTTAAGCATATTTATTTATCACGGCTGTTTTAAGTTTTCAAGTTGCTGATCCCAATATCCCAACCATGTCTGAATTTGTTGATAGTATTTGTTCTGTATCCAAGGTTTGGAGGTTTGTTGTTTTGGTTTAGGACTTTATGTATGCACGTGTGCACATATTTATGTATTTTGACTTTTTTTTTTTGTTTGTTTTTTTTGTTTTTTTTTTTGTTTGTTTTTTCGAGACAGGGTTTCTCTGAATATCTCTGGCTATCCTGGACTCGCTTTGTAGACCAGGCTGGCCTCGAACTCACAAAGATCCGCCTACCTCTGCCTCCCAAGTGCTGGGATTAAAGGCGTGCGCCACCACCGCCCGGCTTGTATTTTGACTTTTAATGTGACTTGTTACTTTATTGTTGAAAGCCTATCATGATATAGTAGAAAAGCAGGAAAAAAAGTCCTTTAGTATAATGAAGGTGTTGGAAAAGTTATGTGTGGTTCACTGCACTTTGCTGTCCTCTGGTGATCCAGTGAGCCTCCAGGCTCTGATCTGTTCAGTCGATGTTCAGAATGTCTATGGGGGATAATGCTGGATGTGTTCCTTCTCCTAGGACAGCTAGGGTCTGCCAAGCCTCAATCTAGGCTTTGGTGAACTAGCTCTCCTGAGGCAGGTCTTATGAGTGCTCTGATTTATTTTAGGCTTTCTGTTGAAGCAGAAACAGGAACTTCCTTCCCTCAGCCTCACTGTGAGTAACAAGGTTCTCTGGTAAAGACTCAAGGACATAAAAGTCACAGGTGTGCTTGGCCCCTGGAGTACTTAGTTCCCAGACTCATCTGCAGTAGTGGATTTGTCAGGTTTATGATTCTTGTTTCCTGGTCCAGGCAAGGGCTCTACAGTTGTGCTTAGATCTAGTACTCTGTGTTCTGTATTCTTGGGTCGTGTCTGAGGGTTTCTTAGTTTGTTCTCTATTGTTAGTGTTCTGTATTCTTGGGTCGTGTCTGAGGGTTTCTTAGTTTGTTCTCTATTGTTATGACAAACACTATCACCCAAGCAATCTTGGGCATTGTAAGTCAAGATATGTGGTTACATATCTCAGTCCCAGTCCATCACTGAGGGTAGCCAGGGCAGGAACCCAAACAGTACAGGAACTTAGGAGTTGAAGCAGAGACCATGGAGCGCTCCTTACTGTCCTACTCAGCCCACTTTGTTACAACACAGGACCACTTCTCCAGGGACGGGACCACTCACTGTGTGCTGGCCCTCCCACATCAATCATTAAACAAGAAAATGCCTCACAGACTTGACCACAGGGAATCTGATGGAGGCATTTTCTCAGTTGAGGTTCTGTCTTCCTAGATGCACTAGCTTGTGTCAAATTGAGCAAAACAAACAAACAAACAAAAAACACACACAAACAACTAACCAGGACACAGAGTGAGGGGACAACATTACCTGTGACATACATAAAATGAGTTACTCAATTGTCAGTTTGTTTTTCCTTTTTTCTTATTGAAAGACTGATGGTTTCTAAGCTCCTTACACATTGGACAAGAAATATTTGTTTTCAGGAAAAGGACAAAATTAGGTTTTGAGGTGCATTCTATATCAAAACTACTGGATTTTCCCAAGGTGAATATTGTGAGGGTGTAAGGTTAGAATCTAGCAGTTTCTCAGGCCATACTGCTTGCAGCCACCCATCCTCTCTTGCAGACATGACAGATCCCTACTGAGGGATGAGACACTGTCTGAGACTCTCTAGCTAACAGACTTCAGGGTGCTGGGGTTTCTCACCTGAGAGAGTGAATTTACATCAGAAGGGGTATTGGTGGCCATGCATCCTTCTTCCTCTCCCTTCCAACTTTCTCTCTGGGAATTAGAGAGCCTGGCAGCAGACCTGTAGTGTGAAACCACCTCATTCTCAGAATCAGGTCCCACTTCTGCCACAGGAGCCTGATCTTCTCTCTCCAGAGCCCCACCACCATCTGTCTTTAATGACTCCTAATAAACCCCTTACTCCCAACAGTCTTTCTCTATCCCCTTGAACCAGTATCTGGAACCTTTCAAATAAACCCGTTTGCACTGCCTCAGTAGTTTTGAGGGGTCTCTCTGCGATGTGCGTAGTGACCACGCATTGTGCCTGGGACCAGTGAGCTGAGCATGTTTTCATTCCACGCTCTAGTTCACAGCTAAGTTCCTTCACATAGACTGCACTAATGTGAGGCTCTTCTTTGTGAAGTTGTTTATTTCTGTAGTATTTGTCTTGTATTCCTCTTTATCTCCTGCCTGCCACTGTTGGACTGCTCTGCCCAGTGAGTCTCAGCTCTGGGTAATTCAAGACTGTCCATTTGCTTCAGCTGCCTTGGAGGGCAGTTTAAAAAAACCAACCAAGCACCGACATTCTCACCGGAAGCTTCTTGACCTGAAATGGAGACAGGCCTTAAGGCACCTGGCTAGATCCCTGACACTAGGTATGCCCAAGTCACATGGTGAGTGACATCACATTTCAATCAGGGTCTCTGGTGCCCTCCAGTAGATCACAGAGACAATGAAAGAATCTTGGATCTGGTCCTGAGGATTTTGTTAAGTAGGAAATATGAGGAATGGAATTGACTCTTCTTTGTCATGTCTATGTTTGGTTATTTGTCGTAGTTGGTTTTGTTTGTTTGTTTTTCTGAATGCTAATACAGGGGCTGGAGAGGTGGCTCAGCGGTGACTGAGAGCATTTGCTTTCTTGCAGATGAGATGACTCAAGTTCAGATCCCAGTGACCCCATCACGTAGCGCTCAGCTGCCTGTAACTCCAGCTCTGAGGGATCTGACACCTCTTCTGAACTCCTAAGGTACCTGCAATCATATGTACATACCCACACACATACAGATAAGTAAAAATAAAAGTTTTAATGTACTGAGAGCTAATCCAAATTGTCACTTCACAAAGACCCTTGAGCAAAATTTACCTGTTGACTCTCATCAACTCCTGTCTCTAGCGGCTAGTTTAGTTATTATGAAGCCACAGGGTTGGTACAGGCCATTGGATCACAGGCGTTAACATGCTAGTCTATGTGTGTGTCCTTGTCTAGCTATAACTTAGAAAGCTGACTGGGAATTTATAAAGAAGCTGTTTCCAGCCACTGTACCCAGGGCAATATTAACCACTCCATTCATTTGAGATTCTCATTTTTTTTTCCTGAGCAAACTAAAACCTACACATCACCACAGCTAATTATGACTAAAAAGAATCATAGACAATACCAAGAACATGCAGTATATATCAGATATAGGCTAAAAGCAATAGAGGAAACCACGAGTTATGAACTTAAGCTCACAAAATCTACTTAAAAGGTTGATTCTTGGTTTGAAGACTTAGGAGTAATTGCTCAAATCTCTTCCATGTAGCATTGAACTAATCCATAGATTAAAAATTAAAGAATTGGTTTCAGACTCATAATGGTTGGTTTTTACTAAGTCTGGAACAAAATCCTCACACAGACACACAGATACACACACATACACACAAATCAATCAGTATGAAAATTATTTTCTGAAAGATAGTTAACTTGTAAGGGTTTGAAACATCTCTTCTAGCGTATAAATTCCAGCAGTGATTTCTTTAAATGGGTTTGAAACAGAGGTTCTCAAGCAGTAGCAGGTACCTGCGGCTCTTGTTAGAATACAGATTCTGAGACTGGACACGGTGGTAGATGCCTATAACCCCAGGACAATTGTAGTCCCAGCACTCTACACTTTGGGAGTAGAAGCAGTAAGGTCAGGAGTTCAAGGCCAGCCTTGGCTACATGGCAATTTCTAAATTTTTATGTTTATTTTATGTTATGGGTGTTTTGCCTACATACATATCTATGTACCATGTGTTTTCCTGGCACACATGGAGGCCAGAAATGGGTGTTGGACTGTAACTCCTAAAAATGGAGTTACAGATGATTGTAAGATCCCATGAGGGTGTTGGGAACTGAACCCGGGTCCTCTGCAGGAGCAGCCAGTGCTCTTAACTGCTGAGCCATATCATGGCCATTTTGAGGGTAACCTGTGCTATATGAGACTATCAGAAGAAGAAGATTCATTAGGTCAAAGTGAGCCCCAAGATTCTGATTTTCAATAAGCTCTTAAAAAATACTACTGCAGCCAATCTAAAGATCACACAGTTGTACCAACAACTGGTGACTCTTTGTGAACCTCATTTTTTGCTGAAAATGGCAAGGAAGGCCGTGCTTAGAACCAAAAGAACAATGCCGTCATAGCTAAAGACAGGTGTTCCATTACATCTGGTCACACGGCCCTGAATGAGCCCTGAATTATTTCGCACACAATTAGTCCGAGCTTCCATCTACTCAGCTATTGGTGTGTGTTACCTGCCTTTTCTAGTTCAAGTTACAGTGAGATTTAGTCTAAGTTGAAGGTTTGAGTTAGTACAGGTGTAAGGCAGACATGTGTGTCTCTGGGAAACACATATGCATAACTTGGAAATGCCTTTGACTGTCCCACTAGGGATATGATCTCAGGAAGTCCAGCATGGGTAGGTAGAGGGTTTGCATACTCAGCTGGCATCCTGGTTTGCTGACACACCTTTCAGCTCTAGGAAGGTTCAAGTTCTCCTCCATCACCAAGAAGAAGTGGACAGGCCAGCAATCTCTGACATCACTAAGGAACTTGCCTCTTGATCTTCAAAAACACTGCAGTGATTTCAAGTCAACTCTCAAATACATTTGAGTAAATGCGTATCCTTGTTCAGAAAGAACAATCTGTAGCATGCACTTAGAAACAGGAATTTAAATCGCAGCAGATGTTTCTCTTTTTGAATGGGTTCTTGAATTCATCGGCAGACCCTTGGCAAACCTATGAATTAATTTGTTCAGGCCAGGCTTTATAAACCCTCTAATAATTCTTCCCTTTAAACATATTGACTTGATTGTTGAGATCTACAGCATATGGTTTAAACGTTTTAACCTTTCCTACTTTAATCAGCTAACATTTACTTCAGAGTTGGATGATGACCAATCATTGGAAGATACAGTTAACTAAGAAACCAAGTTCAATTTGTCAGTTTAAATAAGATTGGGTGTCTACAGAGCAGGAAGAAATCAGTCTGCCATGGAATTTTGCACTACTGGACAGCTTCAGGGTAACTCCTTGTCTTCTAGGCCCATGTTGAATACACATTTCTGGGAACTGCTAAAGCGTGGTGACACCTTTAGTTGTTATGTTTAGGTGACCGAGTTAGTCTTGCTGTGATGACTGCAACTCCTACACCAGTCATCTTTCTGTAAGTGACCCCTCCCCATGCTCCTGTAAGTGACCTGTTTTAATAACCTCAGTAAATTCCTTGGTTCACTAAGTTGGACTTGAGTGATATCTTTACTTTGGTCTGTTATCAGGTGAATAGACATTAGTTCACATCTCCCCAGGAGTAGTGTCAAACAACACCTAGAGTTTAGATTGGTATAAAGATGTCAAAGCCATTGGTTGCTAAAATTCCTTACTAGAGGAAGACAAAAGCAATGATTATCCTTCTCATAAGGCTCCCAAAAACAAACGAAGGCCCAGTTCTACCAAAGTTCTCTCTGGGGAACCAATGAGAGTATTGGGCTTCCTTACAGAGAATAGGTGAAGGGCTGATTACAGTGGTGTGGGTGTTCCTCCTACAACAGGCTGTTCCTAGAGAACCTTTACCCAGCAGGGATGAAGATTTCTCTGTAGCTGCATGGATGAAGTCCCCCTTTCCTTAGTGTTCCCCACCTATCTACTCTAGCTCTTCCCCAAGGCCACAACAATTAAGGCACAGTTGCATACAACAGGCTGTAGGGAGCCACTGGATACTGAGGTGAGCGTACCATGACTCTCCCCAAGCCCTCCATGAGAGGCTGTGGACAGTGAACAAGTTCAGCTGGGATGATCTTTATGAAAAAGGCAAGATGCCTCAGAGGATAAAAGCACTCATCTCTGAGGCATCTTGTGGGGTGTGATGAGGTTGTTATTAGACACAGGAGTACATGGAAGGAGAGAAGAGGCAGGATCAGAATAAATTGAGGAAGGCACAGGGAGAAATCTGGCTGGTCTAATCAGGTTGGAGCAAAGAGTGGGAGATGGGAAAGTGTGTGCAAAGTTGCCCCGTGAGTTCCTCAATGCTCAATTGAAAGCAGATCCAAACAGCCACCAGGAATGCCAAGGAAAGCCGTGCATTCCCCAGGCCCGGCAACACTGTCTCAGAATCTCCCAGGATAGCTTTTCTCAGGCCAACTGTCCTGGAAGCCTAAGTGGCACCTGGAATTCAAGAATCCTCCACAATTCCATTATAGCCTGGAGGACACATGTGGTCCACAGGATGCGCTTCCACCACCCACACTTCAAGGAGACAGTGACAGACTCAGTCTGCTAAGGCAGAGTAAAGTTCAACACTTTGGAAGTGTCATCCAAAGAGGAATTCATAAGTGTCACCATTTTAAACTCACAAATTATTCTGTTAATAATAAACCATTCAGACACAAAAAACTCATATGCCACAAATTATGCTTTAAGTTATAAACAGAGGACAAAACAGACAGAGGTGTGGAGTAGTGAGTCCAGAGTTCTGTTGCTAGCTCAAGTCCAGGCTGAAAAGAGACATTCACACTCACCTTTCAGCTTGCTTTGGTTTAATGATATTTCTCTTTCATAGAGCCAAGCATGCTGTAGTGCATTTGTAATCCCAGCACTTGGGAGGAGGAGGCAGGAGGACCAGGAGTTTAAGGCCAGCCTGGGATACATGAGACCCTGTCTCAAAAAGATCATATATATATAATTTCTCATGTACAAGGAGGCACTTAGATGAATGATATATAGGACCAAGTCCTCCCCTTGAAAGTGCTCAAAATCAAATAGAGAGTAATATAAACACATCCGTAAATACAGTGTGAGTCGTTCAAGATGTGATGAGAACAAAACCAGCAAAACATGGACCAGTGTTAAACAAGACAAAACAAAACAGGAGCTGTGACCTGTGACCTGTTCGTTTCTCCATATGCCATAGTATTCTAGAACATTCCTGGCATGTCCTCCTTCCCATACAGTGTGGACACGTAATGGCTTTCTAAGAGAGCTAATTGGCTAGACTTAACAGCCTACCAACAACCCTCTCCTCTATGATGTATTTGCTTTTAATTTGCATAATTCGACTAAATGTCTGATTCTATTCCACAAAAGTCATATATAAAATACTGTACCCACAGTTAGAAAATGTCAGCTAGCTAGGGCTCCACAGGCAGATGATAGCAATTTTGGTACACTCTGTTAAATTGAAAAAGAAACTTGAGGAACTTGGGAGTTCTTGCCTGTAGCAGGCAAGAGGCTCTGGATTCAACCCCAGTGGGAAAGAGTCTTAAAGAGAGGATTCAAGTGGATGAGAATATTAATGGAGACATAAATACAAAGTGTAAGAGACAAAGATGAGCAGATATGGAGGACATGATTATCCCTGAAACCCAAATTTACTTCTACCAGAGGAGTGAGGCAAACTCTTGTAAGATGGCTACTAGAAGTCTGGAGAACTGTGGGAGGCAGCAAGCCAAGCTGTTCCTAGCATTCAACTCACATCACATATTTTGGCACACTAACCTAGTTTTTGCAGGAGTCCAAGATGGAATGTTCCTGAGAATTGAAATCCTTTCATTTTGCACACTGGAGGGTAATTCCTGCAGCTTGGGCTGCATTCACTTAGCAAGATGGAGATACAAAGTCTATGTTACAAAAGACAGCAAAAAAGAAGATGAGCTGTTTTGAATTTTTTGGCAGTAGAAAAATAGTTTTAAAAAGAAGCAACTTCCAGGCAGTGTTCTCAAAAGTTACGAGGTTCTAAATGTATTATAACAACACGTTCCAAAAGACAAACCCAAAGACCGATTAGTTCATTTCTGTTCTACTGAAGAATGCAATAAATGTGGTTCTCATCTGAAGATGCAAAGTCAATCTTGCTAATTTCATAAGCAAACATGAGAACAGGTCTAGTGAAACTGTCATGGCAAAGAATAATGGATGAAGTAAAATCAGGCCCTTTGGCAGGATGCTATGATACAATGTTGCAATATAGGATTTTATGATCTTCTTGGGCTTTTATAATAGGACCACAATTCCTTTCACTATGCTGAAGAAAGCATCAGCATCTAATGCATTACCACAGACAAACGCTGAAAGTCTAAGTAACTCACATGCAAACTATGTCTGACATAATGTCACAGCTTATCATGTTACTTATGAAGTAATAATAAGCCATTCTTTCAGCTCCTGGCCAAGAGTCCACATCTAAGAAAACTACCCAGTTTCTCTGGACTTTGGTTTCCATATTTCTTTGAATTGTCCCCAAAGTGGGTTCCAAAATAAAAATCCAAGAGCATGACATTTTTTAAGAGGTTTGGGGAATGGTGTGCTGTAGGTAGCTTGCACTAATTGGGAAGGCAAATTATAGGGACCCCACCCCATTGAGAACTTAAAACAGGCTGTGGAGAGAATATTCACACCATGGAAATCAGCATCTACTCACTGGTCTTCTTTTGCTTTGTTGTTTTTCTTTGTTTGCCTGTTCACTAGTACAATATCTCTATAGAAAACATAACCAATATGGAAGATGGTGTTGGTTTGAATGAGAAATGCTCTCCATAGGCTCCTGCATTTGAACACCTGGTCCTCAGTCAGTGGTGCTGTTTGGGAAGGTTATGGAACCTGTGGAAGTACAGGGTTACTAGAGGAAGTGCATCCTTGGGGTGGACTTTAAGAATTTATAGCTGTGGTGGTTTGAGTGACTCTCATAGGCTCATGTGTTTAAACACTTGGTTTCCAGTTGGAGGAACTGTTTGGTACGGAGTAGGAGGTGTGGTCTTACCATTCCATTGCTTCACGCGTGTGGATCTGATGTAAGTTCTCATCTACTCCCGCACTGTGCCTGCCTGCCTGCTGCCCACCATGGCGGCCATGGACTAACCCTATGAAACTGTAATCAAGCCCACAATTTAAGTCCTTTCTTTTATAAGTTGCCTTGGTCATGGTGCCTCTTCACACCAGCAGAAAAGTAACTAAGACAATAGCCTTGTCCTACTTCTGGCTCGTTTTCTTTTTCAGTATTTGAAGTTGAAGGTATGATCTCTCAGCTTCCTCCTCCCACCACACTACCCTCATAATCGACTCTTCCTCTGAAACAGTAAGCCAAAATGAACTCTCTCTTCCTTCCGTAAGTTGCTTTTGGCCTTGGTGCTTTATTACAGCAACAGGTCTCGCTGCTGAATTAACTTAAGATAATACCCCACAGACATTCCACAGCCAACCTAGTTTCATCGAGACTTTCTTCCCAGGTGAGTCTAGATTATATCAACTTGACAATTAAAGCTGACACCACACACTCTAATAAATACTGGACACAGTTGTCTTATAGAGAGAGCGTGTGTTTCTGCTTACAAACTGATAGGCCCTGTGGCTTTAGGCCTGTGGCACAGCGGAAGACTGTGTGGGACCAAGCCACCCACCTTGCATCCAAACAGGAAAAAAAAACAGAAAGTTGAAGCAGGAAGGGTCTCACTAACCCCATCTAGGGCACACTGACAAAATTCTGAAGATTTTTTTCCCCCGACCCTGTTTAATAATTGTCTCACTGTCCCTGTGTTCTAGACTGTCAGTCTGGCAAGCAACGATCTAGTGTGTGGACTTAGGGGAGGGGTACACTAGTGTGTACCTGAAGCCCATGGAGCTGGAGTGGACAGTGTATACGGCATGCATTTGGATGGAGGGGCAAAACCCTTTCCTTGTCTTTCCTTGTCGATATCCAGGTCCCTAATGTTTCCCTCCATTGAGTTCGCACTGTGTGTGCAGCATGAAAACCCTGGAGGTGATTAGATGTGTCACCCTGAAGTATTGTCATCACAGGAGCTTCACTGGTGGCAGGACCAGGAGGCTGCCTACTCACACTGCACACGTTCAGAAAGCAGAGCACAGCCTGCTCAGGGCAGTGATTTATGTTTTCTATATAAGTGCTGGAGCTTATCAACACTTTCCCCTTTAGATGTTGTTATCTCAGGCATTCGTTTTAGAAGACAGAGAGGCCTGATTCTTGGAGGGAGGTGACCTCAGTTAAGGGTGCTGACACGTCTGACTGACAGGGGGAAGAAGGGCTTCTGTGAAGCGTGCTGTGCTGCTTGGGTCCATTCTGAAGGGGTCCTTGCCCTGTCACTAGAGCAAACCATTGTCAGATCCATGCTCACAGCTCAGGGTCCAAGGTTTTCACCTTCGTGGACACCTACACTCACAGGCACAGACACACACAAACACACCATTAAAAATAGAAGTGAAATTTGGGCTGGATAGAAGGCTGAGCAGCTAGCTACACGCGTGGACTGCTTTTCTAGAAGACCCTGTTCTAATGCCCAGCACCTGCATAGTGGCCTACCACCCTCTGTGATTCCAGTTCTGAGGGATCTGTCATCCTCTTCTGGCATTCTGCAGGCACCAAACACAAAAGTGTGCACAGAAACACCCATACACGTAAAATAAATGTACATTTTTTTATTTTAAAAGAAAACTCTTCATACACCCAGTATTTGTTTTAAACCTAGGTTAACAAATGGCTCTTAATTACTAAGAATTGCTGATACAAAAAAGCAGATCAACTAAGGCTGTATGAGCACTGTTCTTTTTTCTGTGGCCAATGCATCCCCTTGTTGCCCACTTAAGGACTGATAGCTCTCATCCATCCACCTTTAGAAGGTCAGTGAGAGGCTAGAGAGAGGGTGACGGGAGCCAGAGAAGTTGCCATCAGGAAGCTATGCTGAATACTTGGACTCTTGTTTTCTTTTAATTTTAGGTGCAGTGGAAAGTCAGTAGAAGGCAGAAACCAGGGAAGTAATATGATCCGAATTGTTCAATAAAATAATTCTGGCAGATGTGGAAGCAGGAAGTCTAGGGGCTAATTCAGGAGTCCAGGTGAGCTATGGTGAAGGCTGGGTCCATCGCAGAAACATGAACAGAGGACAACATGAGCAGAGTTGAGATGGTTTGTTTTCTAAATAAGATTGGCAAGAGAAGGCACAAATCTGGAGTTCAGTATAGAGGTGGGGGTTCACTTTGGAGCCATTGGCACAGAAGTTAGGGTAAAGGTTCCAGGGTTTAAAAATTCACATTATATTACTCCACCATATTTAGGAGCCCAGAAGAGAGTGGGGAGCAGGTAAAGAGAAAAGAGGCAGCAGTAAGTACAGGGTGTGGGAGAAGCAAGCCCATTTATGTGAAGGATGCAGTCAGTAGGTACCAGGTCAGTCCTGAGGGTCTGAGAACAAGAGCAGACTGGACACCTGCTTTGCATTCTGTAGTCATAAAGTCATCAATGACCATGGCAAGGAGCTGTGTGTGGTATGACAGAACAGAAGCCCACCCGAGAAATGATAAAAGTAAAGTGTGACAATAGAAAACTCCTTTGAGAGACTGGAGAGGTGGCTTGGCTGTTAAGGTCACTTGCTGTTTGGTTCCCAGAACCCACATTAGGTGGCTCACAACCACCTGTAACTCCAACTTTAGGGGATCTGACACCTTCTGCTGGCCTAACATATGTACATCATATACACATGCACATAAGTAAATAATATAACACATCTTTAAAAGAGAAAATTCCTTTGAGATATTTTGCTGTGGAAGGGGAAGAGAAGAAGGGGACAGATGGAGGAAGCTGTATCTCACTCCCTCTCCTCTAGCAATACCCTGAACTGATTTCCAGACAGACACTTTCCCTCCCCACGCTTAGTGCGTAAGCATCAGAAGGGCAAAGTCCTTAGCTCTATGGATGCAGCAGGTGAAAACCAACTGGGGTATCATGGTTAATCCATGTGATATGTTAGTTGATAAAAGAGAAAGGCCTGGCTGTGTGTCAATGAATAATATGTGTGAGGACCCGTGGTCTATTTCCGGCGCGTGCGCATGTGTGCACGCGCGCACACACACACGACACATACACACACAGAGACACACATGCACACACACACACACACACACACACACACACACACACGAGAGAGAGAGAGAGAGAGAGAATATAAAGCTATAGTGAACCGCTTGAAGTTCTACCTTGTTTGAGACAGGGTTTGCTGTGATTTGCTCTTGTGCACACACCAGGCTAGGTGGCCTGCCAAGTTCTGGAATTTTCCGGTCTCTACATCCCATCTCAATGTAGGAGCACTGGAAACACAGGTGAGTGTTTTCTCACTTGGCTTTGTAGGGGTTTGGGGGATCCAAACTCAAATCAATACACTTGGGTATCAAGTGCTTTGCTCAGTGAGCCATCTCCTTGGCCCGAGGAATGTACTCTTCTAGGATACTGCCTATTGAGAGACAGAGGTGGTGGGGGTCATAGTTCAGTATTAACAAAATGGCCTCAGCATGTGCCAAAACTGGAATCAATTCCCAGCATCCCTCAAAAATGTGAGATCCAAAATGTGATTAGTTATGGATTTTAAAAACAGCACGCCAATGATAAAACTTGCATACAGGGCTGAAGACTTGGCTCAGCAGGTAAGAAAACTGGTCATTCTTGCAGTTGACCCAGGTTCAGCTTCCCAAAACCCACGTGGCAGCTCACAGCCATCTGTAACTCCAGCTCCTGGGTACCCAGTGCCCTCTCTGGTCTCTGCAGGCACCTCACACACATGGTGCATAAACATGTATGCAGGCAAAATACTTGTATACATAAAGTAAAATAAATTTTTTTAAAAACATCCTTGCACACAATAAATAAATTTAGAAACATAAACTGGTGCTTTGTTTAGAACCAAGCACAGCACTTAGATCTTCTTGCTTTATGCAAGTGTCAGCCTCACCAAAGCTAGAAGAATTCAGGAACAGGCCAAGGAAAGTAGATAACAAACCTAGAAGAACATCATAATCTACGTTCTGTGTAGTCCATGCTCTCAAAGAGTGGTCTGCAAGAAAATTTTGATTCGGAGCTCCTGGGCGAAGTGCCTGACTACTTACCTCATTATCTCTGAGTTTTGTAGGATGGAGTGGAGGGGAGTTAGGCTGCTGGTAATATTTCAAGAGACATATTGGCCCTGGGCAAGATGACTCATGAAAATTCACTGGATTTAGAGCAATATTCCAGAAGCTTTCTGGTATGGCTCCTGCTTACCTTCCTCATCTCTTTCTGTCTCTAATCTTTGTGTTCTGAGGATGTGAGAACATTCACAGACTACATTGATGCCCAAGACTGAGCAAAACCAAAAAACACACAGAAAGGTCCATCACATAAATTGCTGGATTCATGAAAACTTGAACATTCTATATAAACTGAATCTAAATTATTTTCTCTTATTTGTACCATAAAGGAGAGCATTACGGTGACAGAAAGGAATTATAACAGCTAAAAATGTAACATGATTTCCTTGGATAATTAAGACAAACCCAGCTTTCTCAATCTTCTTATGTAGAACATTCAACTTAGATGTTAAGGAGAGAGGACCATGGAAGGGGTTGTGCATTTAGAACCATTTTTTTTCCAATGGGAACTGGGAAGTTCACTTACACTCTACTATAGTATTTGAACAGATGCCTAATAGATGACAATACATAAACTCACAAATCCTTTGCTGAATCTTGAATGACCCCTGGATTATAGTGGTGCTCCCACGGGCTTTATTCTCAGATTAAAGGACAGTCCAGTTCATTTGCTGCCAGCCTTCATAGCACATGGCCTAACACAGCATGCTAGCTTGGTGTATGAGCTGGCTTTGTGTCATCGTGACAATGAGCTGGCTTTGTGTCATCGTGACAAAAGGCCCAAGATAATCAAGCTTAAAGTGAGAAGGGTTTCCTTCTGTGGTTCTTGGTCTCTTGGCCCTGCTGCTTTGGGCCAATGACGGTGCAAGTGTCTGAAAGAGGAGGCTGCTCATTATGAAATGCCCTGGAAGCACAAAGAAAAACAGGAGGGACAGGGCCCCAGTATTCACTTACAGAACATGCCCTGCAATGACCTTACTTTCCTCCACTGGATTCTACTACTTTGAAGGTTCCACCACCTTCAAAAAGAACCTCAGGCTGGTGACCAAGCCTTTAAAACATGGGTCTTTGGGGGACCCTCCCAAACCACCTTCAAGCAGCTTTACCAGTTCCCCCCATCCGTGCCTGGCTGGGCTTCCCCAGAAGAGGGTCTTTAAGCAATCAGACACTGGCAGCTCACACAAACTCCTCATCTCTAAGCACTGTTCGTGGGGAACTCAATTTTGCACAAATTCTGACTGACACAATTTGTATGAAATTCAGTAACAAGTCTCAAAGACCTTTTTAAAAATTACTCATTCTTTGAGAATTTTATACAAGCTTACAATATATTTTTGCCGCATCTACCTCTACTTCCCCCCACCCCAACTCTTCCTAGACCTGTTCCTTCATGTATCCCTCCCAAGTTTGTTTCTTCTTCTTCTTCCTCCTCCTCTTTAATAACTGAATGAGCAGTTGGTGCTGCCTCCATGTGGATGGTTGTGGGCCCGGCCATGTGCAGGAACATAGGCAGCTTACTAGGGTCCCCACCCCTATCAAGGAGCTTTTAACCAAGCTGACCTCGACCTGAATGACACATCCACTGTCCACTCCTCATTGGAAGGTTAACCCTTTTGAGTTTAGAAACTGCATCATCGCACAGGTGTTCTCGGGACTTTTGAGGGGGAATGCTGCTGTTTTTATAAGAAGCCGCCCAGCTCTGGCATGGCAGTGAGCTTGACTGGTTGATCTCACATTACCCACTAAATGAAGCCAAAACAAGCATTACCAAATGTTTAGATTTACTGGAGCCTCTGGCTTCAAGTAGCCTGATGATTCATTCCCAAACAGCTCACAAAGCAAGCCTCTGGCTGTATTACTGCCGGCTCTGAGCTTTGTGGAAGTGGGAAGGGTTTCCCTGCTTTATTTTGAATCTAACAACACAAGCAACACTAGCCACAACCAGTTAAAATGAGTAAAGAGTTAACTCATAATGGCTACAGTCCAGATGGCAGCATGGAATTCATCACAGCCATTTCATCTTCCAGAGGGTTTATCACTAGCTAGCCCTAGCCTTCCATGTGGGTTTCTGCCACAGTCCTTAGTGCACACTCACAGAAGGGATCTGGAGCTTGTGGGAATGACATAGCACCATGAACATGGATCTATGCAATACAAAGGGTGGTTCAGGCAAAGGGGTTGGCAGGGGCATCTTTCTTTGCCATAGGGACTGAAAAGACAGGCATAGTTGGTGACAGGAACACTCCAAGGTCACTTCTGCTCTGCATCCAGCACTCTCCTCCTTCCATCTGAAGTCTTGACTCTGACCTCTTCTTTAAGCATTACACCTTCTATTTCCTTCTGGTTTTAACTTTTTAGAATCACTTTCTTCTGAAACCTCCTGATATTTCCCCAAGCTCTGTTTAGGTTCAAGAACCATTTTTTCCCTTGAAAGCTCAAGTTGTATTGGTATCTTACCTTCATGTGCGGAAAGCCTGGGGCACAGCCCTGCACAGGCAGCCTCGCCTGGCCAGAGGGTAGCAGCCTCACTGTTTCACACTTTAGTCTCTTTTTTAGGTTTCCTGATAGCAAGCATAGGAACACATTCTCTATGTTCATGAACTCTGTATATGGGTGGTGTGGTATGTGTGTAGGGGCCAGAGGTCACCTTTGGTGGTCTTCTATCACTGTCCACCTTACTTCTTGACACAGAGTCCCTTACTGAGCCTACATCTCACCATGTCAGCTAAGCTGGCTGGGCAACCAAGGAGACCCTGGCATCCATTTGTCACCCATCTTCCCAGTTCCCCAGGCTGGGATCACAGGTGTACGCCACTGCAAGAGGAGTCCTGTGCTCCTGAACTTTTAAAACACTACAGAGAGCTGAATCTAGTTGGTGCAAGCATTTAATTTTCAATGCTATGTATTTTTAGTTGAAGGAGGTTTCAGAAGAAAGATGTATCTTTATGTAGGTTTCCAGAGAGTCATGCTTGTCCAAAGCAATTGGACAGTACACAATGCCCTCAAAGAAGCATTCGAGAGAAGTCTGGACATGGTTTGGGTTCCTGAAAAAATATAAATTTGACCAATGTTTCTTCTATAATAAATACATCCCAAAACATATTACTTTTGAAAAAAATGGAGTTATTCAATGCTCTGACTTAAAATTACTTCCACCAGCTATAGATTTAGAAATGTCATTAGCCATGTAATTCCAAATGTCTTTACAGGCTATAGAGCATGGAATTTTTTGTATCAAAACCAGCCTTTAATGATCTGTACAAGCCATAAAGACTGGCTTAGCTTTAAAACTTTATATAAGACGATGCGTTAGTTGTTTGACCCAAGAAGCTTATTGAATTGATGGGATTTAAGACACTACGTGACATTTCCATAGAATGGAACCAGAGTTGATAACAAGTGAGGGATTAGCCTGTCATTCTTGTGCTTGATCCATTCCATGGCATACATTGCTTGCTCCTATTGGACATGCAGGCTTAGATGTTTATACCACCAAGGCGGAATTGCTGGCCTTACTGTCTGCTCCTGCCAGCTATCCCAAATACAGTGGCATAAAGTTATGCTCATGGATTCAGTGGTTTGAGGTCTTGGTTGATCTCTGCTCCATAGCATCTGGGGCCTTGTCTGGAAGAGTGACCAAATGGGGTTGGGAAGATCACATTCAAGATGGCTTCTTCAGCCACATAGCTGGTGTTTGGGTTGGGGCTGCTCAGTCAAGTCTGGCACTTACAAGTTCTGTGGCTGTTCCATGTGGCTCAGGCTTCTCAAGACTGACAGGCTCGTAGACATGAATGGATTTATATCCAAGTGGGCCTCCGAAGGTCTCCTGTCATTTCATAGCCCTCTGTGAAAAGCATCTCAATGACATGCCCTGCCCACATCTGTGGACCGCCTGTGAATTCATGCCCCTCTGCAAAAAGCTTTTTTGGAAAAGACTGAGCCCAGGGACATACCTTGAAAAGAGTGCAAAGCCTCTGCTGAAGATATATAAGTCAAGATGCACGTAGTTGGGGAGCGGGCTCCTCTTGTTGTTTCACCTCCTCATGGTCTGGCAGAGAACTCACTTCAATATCATCAGAAAGTTTCACCCTCTGATGTTGACCTGTTTCGGGTCTGGAGAAGAGAGGATTCTCCCTGAGATTCAGAGCGCTTAGACTTGGAGCTCCGGTACTTGCAGGCCATAGCATCTGAATAGGTGAGGCAACTGGGAAACTTTCATATGTTAATTGGTCTTAAAACCATGGAGGTGATTCCTGCTTGATAAACTATCATAGAATCTAATGAAAGAAATTCAGAGACTTTAAAACTGAAAAATTGTATGAAGACCAGCCATCCAACAGGACCCACGCTCAGAAAAAAAAGATCCTTTTGAGAAACCTTAGGTTAATGTTAAATGCTTGTATTATAGGTACTAAGAAGTTTTAGGTGCCAGGTTTCAGAGTTAGGGTTTGGGTTTAGGATTTAGGAATTTTATAGACAATTGTTAGGTAATTGTTAAGTATTAATAAATATGTTCCTGATAAATAAAAATTTACTGTTACACAGGTTCCTAGGGGAAGCATCTTCAAAGGAACATTCTAACAGTGAGCCCTCCAAGAGAACTAGATGGAAGCTGTGTGGCTTGCTCTGACATAGCCTCAAAAACAGTATCGAACCCCTACTATGAGACTGATGGGTCCAGCCAGTCATCAGCCCACAGGGATTATAGGGAGGAGCCACTGTCATACTTGGAAACTACCTTTACTATGTTTCTTTTGCAAGACAGAAAAACATATGAATTTGATTTTGAATCCTGATCCCTCCATTCCTAACTGGCTGACCTCAGGCAAGTTAACAGCCTCTTCTGTTGCTGTGCAAATGCAAATGATCACATTTGCCACAAATGGCAAAAATCCATGTTTGAGCACATGAGGTTCATTCTAATCTCCTTCCTCTTTTTCTTTTAAAAATATGGTTTCAGGAAATATAATTGGTATAATAAGATACATGTAGGGCTGGAAAGATGGCCTCCCAGTTAAGAGCACTCACTACTCACTATGCTTACAGAGGACCCAAGTTCAGTTCCCACTGTCCACATAAGGTACCTCAGAACTGCCTTTAACTCCAGCTCCTGGTGATCTGATGCCCTCTTCTGGTCTCCATGGACTCTTCACGCACACAACACACACAGATAGATGTGTGCATACACATACACACTGATGCGTAATACACATAACTAAAAATAAAGCAAATCTAAAGAAGGTGTTTGTTGTGCTGAGTATCAAGCCCACAGCCTTGTGCACACTAGGCAAGCAGTCTGCTATATATATTATATCCCCACCCTAAAATGTGTATGTGTTTAAATAGTGCAGTTTGCTTTATCGGCATAAGCATACACCGATAAAGATGATACAAACATCCCTCAATTCCCCTCGGGTTTCTTTGTGTCCTTCTCTAGTCTCTCCTCTTCATTGCTCCAAACCTTCCTTATTCCCAGGAAACCAATAAATAATCCGCTTCTTCTCACTAAAAATTAGTTTGCGTCTTTTAAGGTGGTGCAGGGATGGAATCACCTGTCAAGTGCTCCCTCTGCCTGATTTCCTTCTCTCTGTGTAACTATGGTAAGTCCTCCATGTTGTTTCCTAAGCCTGTTTTCTTACTCTTGGTGAGAGTTATGCTGTTGTATCCACATACTGAATCATTTTTTTTTTTTTATCTGTTCACTGTCTTTTTTCTCTTCCTTTTGGAACCTAATCACCTTTACCTGCTTAAGGCCGAAACCTCAAGCTCACTCCTGTAACTCCATGAAGCTCTGTTCTCAACACTGTTGTTCAGATGTGCAGTCTTCTGGGCCACTCCCATCATGGGTGAGACAGAGACAGTGGAGTGTTCACTATGGTCCCCACCTCATTGAGGCCACCTACTGTGTATCAGGCCCCTGAGCTACCCCTTCCTCCTGAATCTTCCCTCTTGGGACGGGTGAAGATGATAAGGTCAGGAGTCTCTTGCTATTTAAAGAGAATGTAGTGGAATTCTAGATCATAGAATGCCCACATATCGTGAGTTTTGTTCTTTCTATTGATTGTCTCCACGTGGTATCAAATTAGTTAAGGTCAGGAAATTGAGAAGGGAAAGGACACTTCCAGCCCTGGCTTCCTCCCCCCTCCCCATCTTTTTCAGCACACCATCCATATCTACATCAGCCCAACTGCAGACCATTCATCACCCAAGCCAAAGAACACATGGAAGCCTCCAAATGTGGGAGGTGGTGGGGACCCAGTTGGACCTGACTGTAACCAAAAAGTATCATGTGGAACTCTTTCTTGTAAATGTTGCTATTCTTCATCTACCTACATTGGAATCACCTGGCCTTCTTACTGTCTTCATATAAGAGTCAGAGAACCTTCTAGAAGCACATTGTGTTCCAGTGTTTCTCACCTCAGAACCTGCCAATGGCCTCCATTGCACACAGAGTGAAATTTAAGGTCCCCATGGTTGCTTAGACCATGCAATCAGCCTTAGTGCTTCTCAGATCTCTTTAGTGTCTTTGCTTCTCCTTAGAGCAAACCTGTGATGGCTCTTGCAATATCCCTGAGCTTGAAATGGTCCTATGTGTGTTTCTCCAGTCTGCTGTTATTTCAAATGTTTGATAATTTGGGGGAAAAGAGGCCTTGCTTTTTCCTTTCGCATTAAGCCTTTTAAATGATGTGAAGAGTACTAACTCTCGCCACCCAGTCCCTTGGTCTGCAAATGACCGGGTACATAGCCATTTCTGCTTTAGAACCCAAATGGTCACCATTTCTTAACCCAGACCCCCCACAATGCTTCTCCTTTATTTGGAACACAGGTCAAGGTCAAGTATCTCTCTAACCGTGAACTGTTGTCTGACCCCCTGTGTGGATGGGGTCACCTGCATTCCCCACAGTCATCAGCTGCTTGCCAATAGTTGAAGCATTCCTTTGTCAAAACACATGTCTCTGCCTGATTTCATGTTCTGCACATGCTTCTTAAACTCAGGTGACGCTGTGTCCCAAAACACCAATTGTAAGTTGAGAATATTGTGCCAGAATATTATAACTAAATGCATTTAGTGCATCTTAACCCACAATCATTGCAGCCTCACCTCCCCAAATGTGCTCAAAACACATATATTCACCTACAGTTGGGCAAAATCACCTCACACACCTCAGAACTGACATGGTGCCTCCACAGACTACATCATGGCCTCCCAAAACTCAAGTGTGAGGGAGGCACCACTTTGGATATTTTGTGGCTTATTCTCTGTGCTTTAAAACAAATCCGTATTTATACATATTTACATACACACAAATAAACATATCTTTAATGATATATTATACATAATATTTTTTGTTTAATACTTTAAAGGATATATTTATTATATATGTTTAATGCTTTAAGTATACATAATTTGTTTTAATTACATGCTTTTTAAATGAATGGCCTTTCTTTATGTGTTTTCAAGGCTTGGGTTACTTTCAGCCAGGTAAAAAGGTTCAGGATGCTGGAGGTGATTTTTCTGTATTTGTTTAGAAGTAGGAACTGATTTTTTACCAGAACCAAAACCCTCTGCATCAGTTGGTGCAGAGATTTGCTGAATCTGGCCCTAACGTGACCCGGCAGTGAGGAGAGGACCGCCTTCCCCTCCTCCCTTGCACATGGAGCAGAGAGACTCAGCCTCTTCCCGGACTGCCTTTTCCTCACACACCCCACCTGTGCTCCCAGCAGAGCTTCCAGCCACCCACCTCGCGAGGCTGCTGGCTCCCCACCTGTACAAACACAGGGCTTCCTGTCACCACGTGGCCCACAGTGCAAGGCTGCGGATGGGGAGCCTCGAGTTTTTAATTTCCTAATGAGGACTGTAGACCTGGAAAACAGCTGTTATCCCAGGGGCCACGACACAACGAAATTCAATTGTGCTTTTATGATTTCTGTCTTGTCCTCTGCAATTTCCCACAAATCTGTAACAGGTTGTGACTCTCTGCCCAACTTACCACCACTGAGCACACAGAGAGACTCAGCACGGGAGGCATTTGCTCCAAATCCCAGTGGAAGATACTAACTAGACTATGGAGTTAGGTACACAATGGTGGAGCGGTATGACCGGGATCTCGGGATTCTTGCCTAGGTAGACTCTACTTCGACATTCTCTGCCTCTGCAGTTAGTAACATTTTTTAAAAATGCCAAGGTGTCGAAGCAAACATGGATCTTAAAGTAGGGGGTAAAAGGGAGTTCAAATCTTACCTGTCATTCACACATTGTAGGACATTGGATCTCTCCATAAGAAAAATGATGACTGTCTAGGCAGCCAATTGTCATTTCTTAGTTTTGAAAGTTGCTGGCTCTGTATTTCCTGTATAATCAGATATATTTATCCTTCTCAGGTCTCTGATATGGTTGAAGACTAGATAGTTATAGTCTCACAGTTAAATTTTAAGTTGTTTAGGAATTAAAAGGATGTTGTAGGTCTAAGAAGATATTTTTAAGTTGATAATGCAAGTTAGGATGGAAACTGAGTTAGATATAGAACTCTAAACTCATGGAGATAGATAATAGAATATTAATATCAGTTGCCAAATATGTATGGACTGGTCATTGGGAATGTATGTTATACCTTATAATTTTCATAATTGTGGCCTAATTATTAAAAAAAAGAATTATGAGTTCTGGGAGAAGGGGGAGAGGGTGGCAGGGTGGGACCAGGAGGGGTGAAGGGAGGGAACTGTGATGGAGATGTAACTTGAAGTAATAAATAAACATTTTTAAAAAGAAAGAAAGAAAAGAAAAATGGTGAGAGCTAACTCAGGTAAAATGGACTGGTGGAGTTTGCACAGTCTAACTGCAGTGTGTGATAACTGGCAGCTTTGTGTGTCCTTACATCCCTTACTATCTCTCCCTCTCTTTCTCTCCACTGTGATCCATCACCCACCAGGGTTGAGTCATCTTGCAGCTGTATCTGTGTGCCACATCACATCTCCTTCCCTCTCTAACCATACCCACATCCCTAAGCAGGACAGAAACCACCTGTGATTTCCCAATGCCTTCGAGAGGTCCAAATCCTTGCAGCTGGCATTGGAGGCCGGCTACAGTTTAGAGCCACCTTACCCCCTCAAAGTGGCATTTTCTCACTTCTACATCCAGATACTGTACTACAGAGCACCTCGCTACTTGAATGGTCCCACTTCATGCTAGGTCCTCCCCTCTGCCCACACTTGTACTGCTCCCTTTGGAGCCCAGTGATTCCGTCCTCTGCACCAGTGCACCTTTTATATGAGAGGTTCACAGCACCACTTTCCTCTCCCCATTCCCTTCTGTGGGCTGTTGCATGTAAACCACCTTGTTTTGTTAGCACCTAATGTACATGTGGCAGCTGATACCTAGTAGAGATCCTACAGGATATTTCAGAAATATGTGCCAGTAACTACAAATATTAAAATATACATTTCAGAAACAGCATCATTTAGAAAATCTTTTATAAACAACTGCAATTCAACTCAGATCAATCCTTCTACGCAAATTTGAAATATCAATTCCTATGTGTGGGAGGTAGTGTTTTAGAGAGCTGCATTCACTAGTTTGATTTTTTTTTCCTCCCCAAGTGGGCCGTCATCTTAACTTCTTTTTCCTTGGCTCCCTTCAGCTGATAAGTCCTCATCAAACCACACTGTTTGCTCAAATGTCCAAAACAATAGAAAATTTAGGGAAGGTGACTAACCCTTGTCTCCCATTAAGTTTTCCCCTAGACTCTCTGCACAGTTTAATCTATAACAAGATATATCAAGGGAAGTGTCTTCCCAGAATTCCCTGTGTGTGTGTGTGTGTTGGGGGGGGGTGTCTGGCCATTGTAGGTATTGACAACGGCTCTGTTTAAGTTCTAAGCATGCCTGTTTAGATTCCAGGCATTCCCTGTTAAGAGTTATACCTAACCCTGTAATTGGACAAAGATCAAAAGATTATGCATTAGAACCGCACACAAAATATTTGGGGGTTCTGTCAAGATGAAAGTTGGCCAGTATCCATGTGGAATGGTAGCACTTGAATAGAATTGAATTTGAAGCAATTAAACAGTAATACCTTGAGTTCATGCACTTGAGGACAGCGTTAATTAGTATTCATTGTTCCACTTAGTAGGAAGAGCTTTTTAAGTCTGAACCCAGAAGGAAAAAAAGACCCAGCTTGGAAGTTTTCAGTCTCTTGGTTGCTAATATTCTCAGAAGGAAGTCTCTACTAACATAAACACTTACATATGAAACTTCAGATAAGACTAAAGGAAGCATGTGATGCCATATAGCCAGAGGAGCTCCTGCAGCCATGGGAGCAAACAAGCCTTGAATAGCACTCTGAAGACACAAAACGGTTATGATGTCCAGTTAAAGATGGATTAGCATCCAGTCCTACTGGATGTGGTCAGAAAGACCATGGAAGAGTTCTTTGTGCAGACATTGTTGATTGCTTCCCAAGTAAGTATGCATGAACATGAGGACAGGTTGTTCACACAATGGGGAAAGAGTTTAAGCCCGAGTTAATGAGTCAAGGGGATGCTAAGCAACTAGAAGTAAATCCAGAGCTCAGCATCATCAAGAGAAAGTGGACACCCTGGGACACTGGGCAGATCTGCTTCTTATGCCAGTGCATTGTCTTTGCTTTACAGATGCCACTGTCTACACCCAACGACGACTTAAGTGTTTTGGAGGGTGAGCAGTTGTAGGTGGAGAGAGCCCACCTGAGTAGGGAACTCACCTTTATGGCCCCCAAGATGTAGACCCATTTCTTTTTTTTTTAATAATTTATTTATTTTTTCTTCAAGTTACATCTCAAACACAATCCCCTCCCTACTCCCCACTTCAGTCCCATGTAGGCCCATTTCTATGGCACAGTTACCCAACTAGCTTTCCTCATTTCAGGTCAAGGGGCAGGGACTGAGTCAGAGGAGCTTGTGTGCATTCCAGACAGAATATTCCCAGAAGTGGAAGAACTATTGGGCCAGAATTCTGACACACAGCCTCCAAGCTACAGGGAGGCAAGAAAGTGTACATCTGGCTGTTGGCCACGTGCCATTAAGATGCTGGAGTCCCACTACTACAGATCGAAATTTATTCCAAAATTTAACTGGCACTCTGAAAACAGAAACTTTGCAGAATCATTTGATTCTTTCAACACAGTGCACATATAAATAAATAAACAAACAAATAAATAAATACCAAATATATGACACAGGGCCCTAAAAGATGTTTTGAAATTTTGAATATGTAATCAAAACCTAGATACAGGGGTTCTGAAGTAGAATAGCCATCATCAAGAAAGATGCTGCCAATGGAATGCAGCACACTGAGTCAATGTTGGTCCCAGCATGCGTCCCAACATTTCAGTTCTTACAGTGACTCTGCAGGTATGGATGCATGCATGACGTGTTCTACAAGGATGCATGGAGATCCCTGCATGCTCGTAATTATAAAGTAAGCGATTCCAGAAAGGTGTAAGAGGCAGACTGTGGCAGGGGAGTGAAAATGTGGGAGGTTCTTGGGCATTGAGGAAGCAAGCAAGATGAACAACAGAAAGTGAAATAATCTTCAAAGGTGCTGCAGCAAAGAGGACAGGAATTCTATTCTAGAATCAACCAGTCTTTAGATGCAAACTGCCCCCAAGAACTTGCAGCCTTGAGGTGTGGCCCAAAATAATGTCTTCAGCTGGGGAGCTTGGGAAGGAGCTGACTAGCAATACAAGTTCCAACAAACTCCCATCAGCTCTGAGAACAAGTTCTTTGGCAGAGAGAGAGAGAGAGAGAGAGAGAGAGAGAGAGAGAGAGAGAATGCCCTTCACACACATGCCCACAGGCCATCTAGAAAAGGCAATTATTTAGTTGATGTTCCCTCTTCCTAGGTGTGATGATAACCAAGATTAGTCATCACAGGATTTTAACAAGGAACCTGGACTCAACAGGGACTAAAGTGAGTGTTAATCGTGGCTCTATCTCTAACATCCCAGGTTTATTGGATCCCATAGGTAATGCAGTAACTTTTCACCTAAGGAATAGATGATGCTAACATGTGTGCTTAGTCAAAGGGATGTCCATTGTTATCACCTCCCTTAATCTTGAAAGCCCAGCTGAACACATCCAGAGTGATGCTCTTGGTGCAAAGGAAGAATTCCTCCCTGAGGTCGCTCCCCCCACAGAGATTCGAAGCCATATCTCTAAACTTCCAAGTTAAAATTCTATCATGACATCAAAATGAGTATTTCCTGCAAGGTGTCAGAGCACCCAGGAAGACCACAGAATGGGGGGAGAAGGCCACCTATTTTGTACTTGCTTGTGAGAAAATATTTGTGAGAATGTGGAAGAATTTGGACTGCGAGTTTTTTACATTTAAACATAGGTCCTGGTAGCAAGGTTACGTGGGTAAGAGGACACAGACAATCACTTGTCTAACTGCTAGGACCTATCAATAAATTTCTAAATACCTGAGAAAGTTTCAGAAAGTAAATAAAACCACAACTTATTGCTATTTTAAATTTCATCAATTAATGAAATATAACATTGCTTAAAAACAATTATCAACACATTAATTTAGTGCAATAATTAATAATAAAATAAATTACCTGAATTCAAAATCCAGCGTGAGATATAGCACTGATAGAACACTAAACCTATCTTGGTAACTCTGGATGGCTTTCATTTTCATGGAGTCTATGGCTGGAACTAGCCTTTGATAGTCTCATTCTGTGGCTTAGATTAATGGTCTTATAAAAGACTTCTAAGCTTAACTCTTAGGTGTGAACATCTAGGGGATTCTAATTTGAGAATAGACAGAAAAGCAAATGCAATGTCTTACCATGGTTGATGGGATTGGAGGAAGAGCAGCTTGGGCAAGACAGTTAGACACACCATGCCATCTAAATATGAAAAGAATATGGGAAACAAAACAAAACCAGTGGAGCAGAGTGAGTTCCAGGAGAGCCAAGGCTACACAGGACTTAGTCTCTGAGTGGTCTGAGAGCATCTGTCCCCTTTCCTTGGGAAAACCATGTCGTGGCTGAAACAACAAAGGAGTGTCATTGGCTCCATTCTGGACTTGCTCCCTTAGCCCAGGTTGGCCTGAGTCACCACAGTTGGCCTGTCGTGTGAATGCCCAGCCCTTCCCCCTCTGCAGCCCATGCCAAGGCCTGCTCAGACGCAGTGTGTCCCACAGCTGTGCAGCTAAAGGGCAGCAGGACGAAGGGTAGAAACCAGAGGCCTCTTCTCTCCACAACGTGCTATTTGGAGGCAAAAACCAGCCTTACAGCTTTCCAAAGGAGTCAGGATGGGGATGGATGTCAGGGTTGTAGGAAATAGGAGGCTAGGTCAAAAGCCAGTTAAATAAAAAAGCAGAAATCATTCTGTTCTGAAAGGAAACTAAACATGGAGATATGGACCCTAAAGATGGAAGGTGGGGGTCTTTATAACTCAGTGAAAGAAAGAATGAAAAGTATTTGAAAGATGACTGCAAATGATCATTTCTCCTTCCCTGCTGTGGTATGTGGAGCTGGAGTTCTACTGAGAGAGACTTTATCCTTGAGAATACTTGGGGGAAAAGGGTCACAGAAGGCACTTAGTCTTGGAGTCTCCAAAGTCAGAAGACAATAAACACATCACCTGCCAGAGCTTCTGAAGAAGTACAACTCAATTCAAGCAAGTTCTCTACTGGGAGTGCAGCTTCCCAGCATCTTCTCCAGGTGGAGCTGGTCCAAATGGAATGCTACTAAACTTATCACAAACCAAAACAGACAGTGAGGCTCAAACCTAAAACACACTCCAAGCACATCTCAACTGGAGTGAACCTGAACTAGATGAGAGTGAACAAAAACTCAGGAGATGGATTCAGGGGAACTCACAGGAACCAGAGAGAGGGAAGCCTAAGGCTAGTGAGTGTGGACCCTGATGTCATGGGGTAAGCCTTCAAGTTCGAGGTCACAAACTGTCAGCTGAAATGTGTTGACAACAAAAGTGAAACTCTACGAAGGATCATTAGAGTCATCACCCAAAGCTGTGTCCCATCAAAGCATCCTCAATAAACATGGCAACCCTTGGCACACCCTCCTGAGACAAGCTTTAGTAAACAGGATGCTTGTAAATGTCTCAGAACTTGGAAAGTGCACAGACCTATAGCCCTTGGCCTTGTGGGGGCCTAGTGTCCCTGTCCAAAGCAACCTTCATGGCCTCTTTTGCTCCTGCCACCAGACACTAAAACCGTTTATGAATCACATGAAGGCTGCCACACTTCTTTCTTACTGAGCAGTTAGAGCAACTTATCTTTGAAATTCAAGAAAAGTGGAGAAGTGTACGTTTAGTCGGACAAAAAACCCAGAGCTGAGTGAAAACTACTTCCCAGGCTTGCTGAACACAGATGAGACCCACTTTTGAGGTAATCGTCAATTTTGCAAGAGTGATACATACCAGGGTCAACATCTGTCCTGCTTTATAATCAGTCAATGCGGCCATGCAGATTGCATGTACTTTGCATTATCTGCAGAGCTGGGTGAGGTCACAGGTGAGCAGAGGTCACTGCATATTAACAGGAAGTGAGGACTTTTCAAGTGACTCTAACCACAGAGTAGGATGTCTCAGGAAAAGGGAAGGAACTGAAGAATGATGTTACAGGTGCATCATGGGAGGGAGAATGTGGCATGTCAGGCTGTCTTTAAGTCTTTCAAAGACTTAAATTTTTTATTTTTTAATTTAAATGTGTGTGTGTGTGTGTGTGTGTGTGTGTGTGTGTGTGTGTGTGTGTGTGTGTAGGTGTACATGCATATGCCTGCATCTGTATAGGGGGCAGAGGTCAATACTGGTTGTCATTCCTCAGGGGCCATGCGCCTTAATTTTTCAGACAGGGTCTCTTACTGGCTCCTGGGGCTAGCCCGTTAGACTAAACTGGCTGGCCAATAAGCCACAGGGATATGCCCTCCTTTCCTGTGCTGAGATTACAAGCACATGCCACTGTTCTAACTTTTTACATGTGTGATAGGGATTGAACTCATGACTCCATGTTTGCGTGTGAAATACTTTACTCTCTGACCTATCTCCTCAGGCTCTGTGTGTGTGTGTGTGTGTGTGTGTGTGTGTGTAACTTTTTTCTCTAGTAGGTTTGAGGTGACTCAGTGGCTAACGTGTTTGCTTTGTAAGCACAAGTACCTGAGTTTAGATGTCCAACACCCAAATAAAAACTAGGTATTTCAGTGCATGGTTGTAATCCTAGCCCTGGAAGAAGAGATGGATAGATCCCAGGGGCCCACTGGTAGCCAGGATAGTCAGTCAGTGAGCTCCAGGTGCAATGAGAGGCGCTGTCTCAAAACTAAGGTGGAGAGCCATCGAGGGAGACACTTAGCATTGACCTCTGACCTCCACGTGCTCAATAGCACCACATGTGCACACAAAGCCCTGATTCTGACTTCTCACGTTATCACATTTCACATCTGAAACAACTTTCTGCACCTAAATGCACCGGATTCTAGACCCAGCCCATCTCACGCATAAGATCAAAAGATGCAGAAACACATTTCCTGTTAGTCTGGAAGAGCTTGGGATTTATCATTTTTTAAGTTATTTTCATAAAACAATTAAATTCTAAAATCTGCCCTCTTAGGTTTTTTTTTTTTTTTGGAAAATTATAGTAATTATAACTCCACCTTCTTTTTCCTTTGGCTTTGTTTTTCATGACAGGGCTTTTCTGTGCAGCCCTGGCTGTTCTGGAACTCACTCTGTTCCAGGCTGGCCTCAAACTCAGAGGTGAGACACCTGCCTCTGCTTCTGTCTCCCAAGTGCTGGGATTAAAGACATGTGCCACCACCCAGCTTATAACTGCAACTTCTAAAAATACCATTCACCAATGCCCCTTTCCTGTGTTGAACTATAAAAGACACGTGGGTGCCCTAGAATGTACCACAAGACACTGTAACATGAAGGGTGACAGTCTGTTTCCTTGTTTGCTAATTCACCCTTAAGAAACATTTTCACAGCCGGGCGGTGGTGGCGCACGCCTTTAATCCCAGCACTTGGGAGGCAGAGGCAGGCGGATCTTTGTGAGTTCGAGGCCAGCCTGGTCTACAAAGTGAGTCCAGGACAGCCAGAGATATTCAGAGAAACCCTGTCTCGAAAAACCAAAAAAAAAAAAAAAAAGAAAGAAACATTTTCACGCATACCCCAAAACACATGCCACTCACACATATCCACACATGCACATATGGAGCTTTAAATTTTCATAAACAAGGGACTCCATTGTTTTGAGTAATCTCCTGTGCTAGTCCACAGAGCCCAACTCATTCTTCTTAATAGCTGTATAGCATTCCACTCCTTTGCAAGTATGCATCTATTTCCACCCATGCATGCAGCACTTAAATATGCAACACTATATTGAATTTCCTTTATTCATTTTCATGCAAGTACTTCACAGGTTTCCATGCTTCAATTAAAAAGTGGGGCTGACTGAAGACCCTTTTGAGCTTGGCACTTTTTTCTTTTAAAATATATTAGTCAAATATACTAGTATTTCTTTTGAAAACTAAATTTTCTTTCCAATTTACTCTAATCGTTTATGTGGATAGGGTAGAAGGCTTCTGATTTGGCTAAAGAAGAAGAAGAAGAAAAAAAAAAACTCAGAAAGCGTCAGTGACACCCAGTGTTCTGACCCAGCTCCCTTGGTTTAGTTCAGATTCAAGATAGAAATTGTCACCTGCAGGAGATTCACAGCAATGTCGTTCTCAGGCTAGAATGAAATAAAACAAACCACAAAGGGGGTGGCACTGGCCACACAATGGACCAGGAAGAGTTCATTAAGAAATAGCATTGGGGGCTGGAGAAATGGATCGGTGGTTAAGAGCACTGGCTACTGCTCTTCTAAAGGTCCTGAGTTCAATTCCCAGCAACCACATGGTGGCTGACAACCATCCACAGTGTGATCTGATGCCCTCTTCTGGCTGCAGGTGTACTGTATGCAGATAGAGCACTCATGTACATATAAATAAATCTTTTTTTTTTTTTTCCGAGACAGGGTTTCTCTGTGTAACAGCCTGGCTGTCCTGGACTCATTTGTAGACCAGGCTGGCCTCGAACTCACAGAAATCCGCCTGCTTCTGCCTCCTGAGTGCTGGGATTAAAGGTGTGCGCCACCACAGCCCGGCTGAATAAATAAATCTTTAAAAAAAGAAAAAAGAAATAGTGTTGGGACTGGGGATGGGGCTCAGTGGGTAAGAAAGAGTGCTTGCTGTGAAAGCAAGAGGATGTGAGTTCAAATCCCCAGCACTCGCAGACAGCCAAGCATAACTGTGAGACCTGTAACTGCACACGGGGGTTAAGCAGGGGAAACAACAGGTGGACCCCAGGAGCTCAATGGCCAGACAGCCTAACCAACAACAGAAAGAGCTTCAGACTCACTGAGAGACGCTCACAATCTGAGCTGGAGAACAGTGGAGGAACACAGCATGCACAGGTGGGCACAACGTCACACACACCAAGGAGGAAAGGGAACAGCATTTAGAGATTGTATGACAAGATCACTGTCTACACTGCTCTCAGCTTTACTGAACACACAAATGCAACAGAAGGAAATTTCCCGCTCTTTCTCAAGGAAGATTTATATGACACTGTTGAACCTCTGGACAAAATAGCTCACCCCTGAATATCATCAAAGTGGTATATAAGCCAACTGCAAACTTATGGGACCTCAAGGTTTCAGACTATAAGCCAATTTTTACAATCTTGTTTTCATGCAAAGTGTTAATCCTATTGGGAAAAATTAGATTTCTTTTGTCAGAATTTACAGCCAGACTGAACCTTCTGCCCATCTATACCACATGACAGACTCAAATGGTGCCATAGGTCACCAGGAAAAGGGAGAGGCTGAGGGGCTTATGAAGAAGAATGTGCGTGGTGTGAGTTTGAATAGATGTTAATGATTTTAGGGAAATTCACTTCCAGGCATTCCCCTGAATGCCAGCTGCACCACAAACTGTAAGGGCACACACCTATAATCTCAGCACTCAAGAAACTAAGGCAGAAGGATTGTTGTGAGTTTGAAGTTGGTCTGGGCCACAGCAGTTTCAGAGTGTTTCAGAAGTGGCAAAGGCTTGGACATACTTGGATGTGAAGTGCTTTCAATATAGAAAAAGCTTAAGTTATCTTGCAGGAAAAGTCTGCTGAGTACACTCGTGGATGGCTTACCACCATCCTTTCAATGGTGGACATGCAGCTGGGGATGGGAATGCATGCCTGTACTGTAGTGAGAATGTTGGAATTTTGGTTTCTTTTAAAAAACACAGCAGGGCTGGAGAGGTGGCTCAGAGGTTAAGAGCACTGGCTGTTCTTCCCAAGGTCCTGAGTTCAATTCCCAGCAACCACATGGTGGCTCACAACCATCTACATTGAGATCTGCCCGGGCATATATGTAGAGCAAATACTGTATACATAATAAATAAATAAATAATGTTAAAAAAAAACATAGCAATATTATAAGAATATGCTTTCACTTTAATCTCAGGTGTGGGGATGTGGGGTTGCTTCACAGCAGCTGAATATGATTTGGCTTGTGCTCTAGTAGAGGCATGGTTTTGTGAGTTGCAGATAGTTTCTGTGATTGTGTGACATTTGGAACTCTGGAGACTTCTCAGAGGGTATATGAACATTAGAGCCCCATAGGGTGGATTGTTGGTTGTTTCCTGATTGTTCTTGGTTGTGGTTTGTTAAGTAGTCATGTGCAAATAAGGAAGAAGAAGAAGAAGAAGAAGAAGAAGAAGAAGAAGAAGAAGAAGAAGAAGAAATAATAATTATTAGATATCCTGACAGTGAAGATCAAACTTGTCCCAAGGAGCAATATGCCCCTAATCAACAGGAAGTAGCAGTGGAGTCTGGGGTGCCAGCCCTCCGACTTCTTGTACCTGTGGCAGGGCTCCCTCCCTTGGCTCCTAGCAGGGGTTCCAGCGGGGTGAGGGTTGGGCTGCCAGGACCCCCTGGGGCGGCTGGGGGTTCAGGGTTGGGGGATAGGGTGGTGGAGGGTCCAGAAGTAGGTCTGCCTGAGTGTCGGGGTAGATCTTGATCTTCTTTGGGGAACCCATAGTTCGGACGGGCTCCTTCTCGGCCAGAGTCTGCTTCAGAGCGAGCACTTTGGAAGAGGAATGAGGAGGAAATGGTTCTGTGGCTGGCTGGCTGGCTGCTGGAGCAGGTGGCATAGAGAGTGGAGGGGACAGACCTGTGGAGAGAACAAAAGGCAGGACCCACAAAGGGGTAAAGACCAACAGGGCCTCCCACACCAAGACATAGGGCGCTTGATCTGGGTGCCTGTGGGGTCCTGGATTAAAAATTTTAGACCTGGGCGGTGGTGACGCACGCCTTTAATCCCAGCACTTGGGAGGCAGAGGCAGGCGGATCTTTGTGAGTTCGAGGCCAGCCTGGTCTATAAAGTGAGTCCAGGACAGCCAGGGCTACACAGAGAAACCTTGTCTCGAAAAACCAAAAAAAAAAAAAAAAAAATTTTAGACCTAACCTGTCTAACTTTGTCAAATGAAAAAGATCCTTCGGGTGGCCACCCAACCTGAAATGTAGGCCACTCTGAGGCACACAAGAGTCTGCCATCTCCTTTTTCTAATCTCGGCTGACAGGTTATGTGCCCTATTTTTAACTTTAGTCCAGTGGCTCAGGGTCAAAGACAGGGGGATTGTCAGTATCTGTCCCATTGTCAAATCGTCAGGGAAAAGGAGAATAAGAAGGGTTACAAATTACAAACAAGAAGACAGAACGACACAGGACACAAATGTCCGCTGCAAGATCACCTCAGAAACAGACTCAGATGGGAGCCTCAGAAGAGGTTCCACCCGAATCGGATGAAGGGGGACCCACTCAGCCTCCCCTTCCAGACAGATCTCCAGGACGTCCACTATGGAGTATCTGAAATCAGATAGCTATAGAAGCCGGAGCATCACATAGCTACTACAGAAGCCAGAGGCGATTCCCACAGAACAGACAGATAGACAAACAAAGTAGCTTGAGTGTACTTCTGAATCCCGGGGTCTTGGTGTCTGGGGGTGTTCAAGGGGTCTGGGGGCATTCAAGTGATTCCCGGCCAATGCATCAAATGTTGGACCCTGGGGGTCCCCCAAGGTCCTGACACCCAGAGACCACCAGAGACCACCAGAGACCGAGGTTCATTGCAATATGCAAGAGGTTTTTTATTAAGCCGACCCGCCGGGGTTCGACTGCCTTGGGGAAGGAGTGAACGAAAACTAACAGTTTTCAGGCAGTTTTTAAGCACAAGCTGCAAACAGGTGGGTACATAAAGGAAACAATGTAGTTAACTTTTAGCCAGCTAGGTGACAGCCGCAGGTGGATAAGGGAAACAAAGGGGGATGCTAGGTGATAACGCAGGTGGGGACGGACGGGGAATGAGTTCTGTGGAATGTGGACGGGGAATGAGTTCTGTGGAATGTCCCCAGGGGTCATGAGGTCAGGTTCTCATGAACTGAGGAGCAGGCCTTCCTAGGGAGGGGTAGTGGTATTTATTATTTTTTACAGCCTTACAACATCACCAGTTTCTTCTGTATACTTTTTTCTCTCCTATTTAATGTCAGAGGTTGAAAGGGTGGAAGAAAAGGGGTGAAGAAGAATGGGTGAAGGAAGAACCCACAGAGTATCAAAATGCTGGTTACAAGTGGTGCACAGACAGGGAGCTAGGCAGAATGGGAAATATGATTTCAAATGACAAGAGGGACTAGCAGTGCATGAAGGGGACACCAACAAAAAAATTTATTGCTACTACTGGGTTATTCCTCACTTTGCTCCCAGAAGGAATTTTATGCTTTTTTTCTTTTCTTCTTCATATATTCTGTTTCAAAAAAAAGTTGAGAGAATGTTGAGCAGTTGGAAAAATTGTGGGTAGAAATGGAGGGACATTAAAAAAAAAACAAAAAAAGGCTAAAATGGGAAAACAAAAGAAGTCACTCTGCTCTCTCTTTTTTGAATGGGTTGCAGAGTTGGCAGGAAACTGGAAAATTGCAGGTGGAGGTGGAAGCTCAAGGGAAGTGAGGGGAGCAGAAAAGGGAGAACAAAAAGCCTCAGTCCCGGTGGCTGAGCGAGAGAGCAGGAGCTTCTCACAGGAGGAAAGAGGGAAGAAACTGCACCAGAGGGTGGCCCGGTCAAAGAAAGGCTGAAAATGTGGGAGGACAGTCTAATGAAATAGCGTGTTTTGAGAAAAAGGTTACTATCAAACCAACTGAGCTTCCAGAGCAGGAAGAGGCGTGGCCTGGGGCTATGAGATCACCACCATCAACTTTCCCAGTAGTTGTTGGGGGGGGGGGGGTAGTGATAGTATTTAATAGCATAGAAACTCAGAATAGCAAAAGCCTGGACTTTAAGGTAAAAGACTTACTTCCAGACGTGACATGTCCCTGGGAAACTGCCAAGGACGGATGGCTTCTTTGATTATAGGACTAGGGGCGGGGACATGCCCTGAGGCACCTGCCCCCAGATCACACAATCTCCAGACCACCTGCTGTTTTCTGGGCCTTCTGCAAAAACTTTGGAGGAACAGAGCCCAGAGGCTTGATTTGGAAGCAGGACTAAAGCTTCTGCAGAAAATCATGTTGCCAATTCATTACGACAGGTGAAGATATTGAAGTCAAGATTCACATGGACACATGTTTTGCTCCTCTTCCTGTCTCACCTCCTCCTCCTCTGGCAGGGAAACTCGCATCTCACCGGGAGGCTGGTTTGCGTCTCCTCCGCTGGGAGCCCAGGGGATTCAGATCGGACGCAACACTGAAGCAAGACCCTTGCAGGCCTGAGGTTGAAGTAGGGAGAACACAAGTTCAAGGCCTGGGCTATATAGTGAGATCCCATATTGAAAAGTCAAAGGTCAGTGGTGTAGCTCAGGGGTATGGTACATGTTTCTCATGCATGTGTAAGTCATTTGTGACAGTTTTTACTTAAAATCACTTAACATGATATTTCAAACTTCTATGCTATGTGATGCATCACTATTTCATTTCTTTTTATTGCCAAGTAATTGCCCGCTGTATAGATGTGCTATATCATGTTTATATGTCATTTGATGGGCATTGGGGTTGTTTTCATCTTTTGGCTATTTTAAGATATTTTTAAATTTATATGTCTTTGTGTGTGACTGCTTGACTTTGTGTGTACCATGTATATGCATGTACCCATGGACTCTAGAAGAGGGCAACAGATTCCCTGGAACAGGAGTTACAGGTGCTTATGAGTTTCCTGGCATAGGTGCTGGGAACTGAACATTGTCTCCTCTATAAGAGCAGCACGTGCCCTCAACTGCTGACCTATCCCTCCAGCCCCTCTTTGACTTTTTTAGGTAACGGGGCTATGAAAATTTGTGAGAAAGGTTTTACACAGAAACGTGTTCTCACTTCTTGTAGGTATACAATAGAGGGATTTCTTGTAGGTATACAATAGGGGGATTTCTTGTAGGCATACAATAGAGGGATGTGCTAATTGAAATTAAAATTTTATAGTTGGGGCTTTTATATTTAGATTGTGTGTGTGTGTGTGAGATAGAGCCCAAGGCTTCATACACATTAGGTAAGTCCACCAAGGAGCCACAGCCATGGATTATGAATTAACATTTGATCTAATACGAACTACCACATGCTTTTGTTGTGTCTGTCAAGTCAAGTCCCACGGACCGGAAAGGTGTCTTTCCTCACTGAGTGGTCCTGGCACTCTGGTTGAAGGGAGTTGGCCACCGTGGATATGTGGATTCATTTTAGACTCTCAATTCTGGCCTACTTGCCTTTGTGCTGGTTCCACACTGCCATGGTTAGTTACTCTAGTCTGTGTTTCCTGAAATCAGTTGTGGGGGAGGAGCATGCTCTAGCTTTGGTCTTTTCAGGATGGCTGCTGCTGATCTGAGTGAGTGTCTTCTGTGTCTCTATGAACTTCAGAATCAGTCTGCTCAACACAGGAGCCAACAACAATACCAAAAAATACCCCCAAGTCATGCTGGGAAGTAATTACCGCTTTACCACAGTGTGATATTTCCTCACCCACGGGAATGTGCTGCCATTCATTGACTTAAATATTTTTTTAAAAATTTAAGTATTATGCTATGTGTATGAGAGTTTCATTTATGCATGTGCATTACATGCATGCAGTTCCCAAGGAGGCCAGAAGAGGGGGTCAGATTCCCTGGAACTAGAGTTACAGACAGTGTGACCCAACATGTGTCTGGGAATCAAATCTGAGTCCTTTGTAAGAGCAGCCAGTACTCTCAATCTGTGAACAATCTCTCTAGTCCCTCTAATCATTTTTTGTTTAAATTTTCTGTAAACATATTTTATAGTTTTCAAAGTATAAATTTTATAGCTTTGTTAAATTCACCTCTAAGTGTTTTACTCATTCGGATGAGTAAATGTGACTATTGAGTGGAACTACCCTCCTAATTTCTTTTTCTGATTTAGAGTTGGAGGAAGACACCCCGTGTCCACCTCTGGGTCTCACCTGCACCAGCACACATTTGTACATGCACCCGTACACACATATGTACACACATACAAACATGCTTACATGCAGACAACACAACACTGCTAAATGTAATACGCCAAACACAAGCCCTGTGTGATTCTACTTACTGAACCTTCTAGAATCAGTAAATGTATATGGAGAGCGTTAGGACCTAGCAAGGTCTGGGGACAGATGGGGTGTGCAGTTACTGCTTAATGTGTAGGCTGTGCATGTTGTGGAGAAAAGGGTTTGACCAAGGAAGTGGTGATGATTGAATAACAGCGTAAATATAATCACTTCCAGTTCTGCACGTGGGATGGTCAAAGAGAAAGTTTATGTTTATGCATTTTATTACAGCAAAGCTTAAAGAGTGCCAGAAGAAGAAGACAAAAGATGTCACCGTGGTAGGCTAGAAGAGTTGCCGCTGCCGTGAAGAAATGCCTGAGATAGTGAACTTGGTTTGGGGTTTGGTTGGGAGGGTTCAGTTCATGGTGTCTTGGCTCCATTGTGTTTAGATCTGTGGGTACACAGAACAGCACGGTTGGTACATCCTGCTGCGAGACAGCTCATCTTGGAGGGGACACATGGTGGAGCACAGCCACTTACCATCTGAAGACCAGGAGCAGGAGGGGAACCCCAACTGAGTGCAGATTGTCGGGTTTGGCGGCAAGCATCTTTACTTGCTTGGCTATCTCTCAGGCCCCAAGACATATATTTAAATAAATGACAAAAGAGCACTTTTTAAAAACTACACATTTAATGGTGTTTTTTTTATTTCACATTCTTGCAACTCTCTGTTCGCTGGACCTGTTTGTTTTCATTGGCCCATCAGCAGCAAATCCTTGCAGTCTTAGAAGCATGCGGAATTGCTGTCATTGAGTTAGCAGGCACTGCTCCATCTGTAAGGAGACCCACAGTATTCTCTCATGAGTCACTATAATACGGGTGCCAAAACCAATCAAACCAGTGCCAAATTCGAGAAGTCACCAGAAGACTTTCAGCAATTTACAGTGTTTTTACAGGGAAAAGAAAATGGGGTGGGGAGGAGGTACATTTGCATATTTTTTTCTTTTTTTTTTCTCATCTGCTTGTGACCTTCAGAAATTATAATTATCTTGGGGCTAAAGAGATAACTTGGCAGGTGAGAGTGTGCAGTGTTCTTGCAGAATACCTAGTTCAGTCCCCAGCACCCATGTCAGGTGGCTCATAATGGTCTGTAATCCCAGCTCCAGGGGACCTCAGGCCCACTTCTGGATCCTCCCCATTCTCTTCCCCATCTTGCTTTCACCCCCTTTAGCTTCTCTTAGTGCGTAAGTTGTTGTCTTTTCCTTACACCTTTTGATACTTTCTTTTCTTTGTCTTTTTAATACTGTTTTTGATACTGTTTGTCTCTCCTACAATGCTTTTCAGAGAGTTTCTCTAGTTGTATGTATTTGAAGAGCTAAATTCATCTTGTGTTTAGGTGTCCACTCTCTCTAAACTTAATAACTTTAGTCTTATGATTTATTTTAAGAGATTCTCTATCCCTTTATCCCAGCTCCTTCTCTTATTCTGTAGATTCTTGATCATCTCCTAAAATTCTTGGGCATTCTGGTAATGTTCATTATTTTTTCGTTATTGATATTTGAATGTATTGTGTTTTTTTTTTTTTTTTTTTTTTTTGGTTTTTCGAGACAGGGTTTCTCTGAATATCTCTGGCTGTCCTGGACTCGCTTTGTAGACCAGGCTGGCCTCGAACTCACAAAGATCCGCCTGCCTCTGCCTCCCAAGTGCTGGGATTAAAGGCGTGCGCCACCACCGCCCGGCTGTATTGTGTTTTTTTAAACCATATCTTCCACCTGATATTATTTCCATTGGGCTGAGTTTCAGCTATGGAAGGTGGATAACTTCTGGAGCAGGTGACTATGCTTAACATGGTGCTGAATACTTGAACCACACACACACACATGCACGCAGAGACACACAGACACACACACACGCAATAAGAAAACAGAAAATAACAATGTGATATGAGGTATATGCATATGTTGTTTAGCTTGACTGAGTGATTATTTGAAAATATGTTGCATATCTAATCACAAAATTATACACTTAATATATAAAAACATATAATAACATATAAAATAGGGTTTTAATATATAAGGTTTTAAAACTCCTTATATAACATAAGACATATGTATTCGCTCTTGTTCTAATAAAATCCTTCCAAAGGATGAAAGAGAAAGAGTCAAGGACAGCAAAAGAAAGACAGAGATCTACTGGTCCAGATTGCACATGGGAATATCACAGCCCTCAGAGCTGAGAGGCCAAGTCAGTACGTGTGGGTGATGGCATGGGCCGGGCACCACCTCTCGTGCCAAAGGCATCAGGGGTGCTCCTTCCCACAAGCAGGGAGATGCACAGATAGCCACTGACAAGAAAGAAAGAAAGAGAGAGAGAGAAAGAATGAAAGAAAGGGAGGGAGGGAGGGAGGGAGGGAGGAAAAAAAAGCATCTTTCTCCTCAAAGGAGAGCATTTCGCATGCTGACCTGAATTGGCTCTGCCCTTTTGTTCTGCAGCAGACAGAAGCCATGGCTGTTGAAAGTCGTTCCTGGCTGAACCATGGCTCATTATGTAGTTGCCCTGGCACAGGGAGCTTTGTTCAGCTACAGAGGCAAAATGGGCACACTGGCCAGAGCACTAACTGTCCACCTATCTCTCTCTGTCAAGTCTTTTGAGCATTTTCTTTTCTTTTCTTTTCTTTTTGGCTCCAGCTAACTCCTGGCAGCAGTCCAAGCCTGGCAGGACTCTATCCACTCATGAGGGTCTGTTTCAGGGTCTTCTCCCAGACGTTCCACGCTGCATTTACTCCACACACAGTGAACCCCACAGCTGACTTCAGTCGGTCCCTGTGCTCATAATCAACCCCTTTCTGTTTTTTTTTTTTTGAACCAGTTCTCCAAGAATAATCTATTCAATTCTCAAGAGCATACCATGATCTAAGAACCTAGCCTTTGTAAGTGTGATTTTCTGGTGTAACCAACTTCATGAATATTTTAGACCTATCTTCAATCTTTAAAGTTCTTCATAGCAAAGGGAAACACCAAGAAATAAAGCAATTGAATATTTGGGAAAGGTTGGAGCCTTTGGGGGAGTTCTGTTGAGCGCGACCAGCCAAGACAGTCCATAAGTGATGGTGCTTCTGTGGTATTTTGTTTTTCACGAGAAGCATTCTTCAGTTCGTGAAGATGCCCTACAGTAAGCTGAGCCCTAGTTACATACCTGCTGTATTTCTAGGTGCCAGAAATGGACTAAGCAGTCTCCTAAGTATATACTCATCACAGGGTGGAGAACTGGGAAATGTGAGTTATAGATAATGTACCAATCAGTTATCATTTTAGAAAGACAATTTGATTGCAATCTAAGAAAACCTCATTTTTTTCTGAGGACATTTTCAATGCTAATGTTTATTTATAGCAAAAGAAAAATATTTTGCATGAGAACCAAAAATGGAAGCTACCCCTTATTGATCATCTTTATGTTTTAAGACATAAACTAAATGACATTTCATAATGAATCTTACTTTAGCCTTATAACAGTCCAACAGATTAGATACTATATTATTCTTGTTGAATAGTGAGGAACAATACTGAGGTACTTTTAGCAGTGAATTTGTAGCTCCCATGAAGGAGGAAATGAAGCATAAATATGAACAGTGTTTGTGAGAGAACCCGTCCTTGTGAGGAAAGGCACACCCTCAGAAGCTGTTCTCTGCTTCCACGTGCTTGCGCCTTACATATATAGTCAATAAATAAAAAGTGCTTTTTTTCTTTGCTTTTTCTTTTTTCTTTTCTTTCTTTCTTTCTTTCTTTCTTTCTTTCTTTCTTTCTTTTTTTCTTTTTTTTTTTTTTTGCAAGAGCCAGTCAGGATGAAGGAAAGGAACTTAAGGGTCTTCACTTGAGGGCTCTTGACAAGAAAGTTAGCCATGTTGATTCCCGCTAGAAGCTCCATTGTGGCAGAATTTGGGGGTCTAGCTCTATTATTCATTACTTGTCTCCTTGGTGTAATAAAATGCCCTGACAGAATCATCTTAATGAAAGAGGGGTTTGTTTTGGATCATATTTAGTGTCTATCATGATAAGGAAGTTAAGGCAACAGGAGCTTGAAGCAGCTGGTCATTCCCTTTAGGAGAGATCTTACATCGATTGACCTGGCCAAGGTCATCCCTCACAGGCATGCCCGGAGACTAGCCTAAAGGAAATAACCCCTTACAGGTATGCCCTTGCCAAGACAATGCCAAGAGGCTTGTCTATGAGGTGATTCTAGATCCTGTGGTATTAACTCTCATAGCAAGATGGAGACCATCATTGTGAGGAAGTCAGGCTGCAGGAGCTGAGGCAGCTAGTCACATTGTATCTCTCTGGAAGCACAGAGAGATTGATGTTGGTTCTCAGCCAGCTTTCTCCTTTTAAGTCAGTCTGGGACCCCAGCCCAGGGAATGGTCCCCCTACAGACAGTAGCCAAACTAGATAATCCGTATACATGCCTAAAGGGTCTCCTAGGTAATCCCAGGTCTGTCAAGTCTTAACCATCACAAGCCACTTTAAGATAAGAAGTGAAAGAGAGAGTCTGTTTCTTAGTGACCACAGAGTTTCTGGAGTCTACCCTACCCTTGGATTTTTCATCTGTAAAATAAAATTTTCTATGACTTCACATAGTATAAATGGAAGGGTTTTTTTTTTTTTTTCGTTTTTTAAAGGTTTTTCAAGACAGGGTTTCTATGTGAATCCTTGACTGTCCTGGACTCACTCTGTAGACCAGGGTGGCCTTGAATTCACAGAGATCCAGCTGCATCTCCCTCCCGAGTGCTGGGATTAAAGGCATGTGCCACCAGATCTGGCTTAAATTGAAGTTTTGTATTTACTCAAAGCTCCAAACCCCTCAGAAAGTAGCTGTACCTCAGGTTCTTCAAGTGGGATGTCCTAGCCAGGTTTCAACAGGAAGGCAAGGCCCCAAAGAATCTCGAGTCCCTGAGTTGAGAAGAGGCCAAATGGAGAACCCCAGAGTCTTTACCAGACGGTGAGAAAAATAATGGGTAGAGGATGGCAGGAGGAGTGTGGGGCCAGAGGACACAATGCAGGAGTCCCAGCCCCCAACCTGAGGTTCCCACCTCAGTCAGAAGTC